>JACTOM010000075.1:867651-884940 GCA_015832385.1 Elymnias hypermnestra | reverse complement strand
TCTATATATATATATATATAGAGCAATTCATTCACTCCCAGGCTTTTTTGTCTTCTAAGTATTCTTTCAAATTATACAATGATTTCTCCATTAGTTTTCTTTTAATAAAAGATTTAAATTTATTAAGAGACATCTTTGTAACTTCTTCTGGGAGCTTGTTGTAGCAACGTATACAGTTACCCTTGAATGACTTGTCAATTTTATGTAGCCTACTAGAATTTACAGCAATTTTATTATTATTTCTTAAGTTATATGAGGTGCATTCACTTTTCTTCCTAAAAGAGTCCAACAAGGTTTCTAATATATATACGCCGTGAACTGTCATTATTTTTACTGCTCTGAATTTGTTTCTTACCGACTCTCTTGGCGACTCTACATACACACATACACGCACACACACAAAACTTGTTTGAATGATTATATAAGTCAGCTTAATTATTATTATTTCGCGCCCACTGATGCAATGCACTTCGACCCTAGTGAAGCTTTTGCACGCGCCCTAGCTAAGCCTCCTCTAAATATTCTCCAATACCCATTCCAGAAGTTTGTGAGTAGGCTTTAGAATGGAACTGTTGAAGTCTTCTGGTTGCGGACAGGCCACTCCCAGTAGGCTCATTGATGTGCTGGCTAAGCCATCGCGTCATAATAATCATTATTATTTATTTGTCAAATGTGGTCGGTTGTAGATGTTACAATATACAATATAAGAGTCTATCACGTTTTATACAATTTCCTCTTCCTTTTTCATTATCTACTTTTAACAATAATATAAATTAAATTATAGTATAGATATTTACGGTGCATAGTATGTAAAAAAAAGTCAATTTGTACAAAAAATATTTCTTAAACTAAAATTGTCATTTTCAAGTAGTCTCTTCAACCATACAATAATAATAATAAATCTGACTGATTCAAACATTAGAATCAAGCCAAAATAAGCACTTCCGTCTTTGAAGTATTCCTCCACCGTACACTTACATATCAATATCCCTTACGCATAAGAGTGCCTTTTATGTAAATTTGTCCGAACTTATGTAAAAGTAAGCACACGAATGCTTCATTAAGTGATTGAACATTATAATCCGAGTTAATTAATAAGGAGTTTGATTGCTGCAACATTACCCACGAACGCCCACAGTATAACAAATTAAATTATGGATCCCATTAATGACGATGTCGGCGGAAAACCGCCCCTATGCTTTATGCTTCTCTCCTTCTCTGTTATTCTCCGACATAAATATTCATTCGCACAGTATGTGACTAATTGTTTTTTCGTCCTCATTGCAGGCTCTACCAGTGGAGTCTTCCACAATGCCCATAGTTTTTAACATTAAGTCTTCTGCTAAGATTTTTGAAGACCTTCGCGACGCCTGGTTTTACTGCATCCAAGAATGTTTTGACCCTAATTTACTCTGATATTTCTTATTTATACAAATAGATGTAATCTATCATGGCCTTATTTTAAGCGTATATACGAACCTGTAATAATTTTTCAGCTGTTGGCCGTTTCTTGGGATTTTTAGTTAATGCTAACTTAAGAAAGGCGTGAAACAACTGCGACCATCGTTCTCTCTCCTTGAGTTGAGGCGGTTTGAATCCTGATTTGGACATCAGGAAAAGAACTCGCATTGGGTGTAGCTCAAACATCGGTGGTTGGAGTTCAGCCAGTTCTATTAAAATGAATATATTTTATCACAAATTAGTACCAGAAAAAATTGGTTAAAAATGAGCATAATAAATAATGAGAAAAAATGTTCCAAGTGGATAATTTCTTTCCAGGACATCTCAGTTTAACCCATGATTTTAATAAATAATCCTCTCTCCCGCAACATCAGTGTTATTGAAGTGAAACTTGTATATTATTATGCGAAGTCGTTTGAAGGTAGGTAGTTTTAGTATTTACAAATAACATGCGGAATTTTCATTTACAATTCGTCATTTGAGATTTCAATAAATTATTTGTATTAATTTTAGACACATATGTTTTAATGAAAATTAAATTCCTAACATTTCTTCCTCTTTCCCTCCCTCCAAGTCTCGGAAATCTAAAGTTTAACATTTGTGTAATTATAAACAAGACTTGAAAATTAGTTTGCCAAAGAAGTTCCACTTCCTACATGTGTACTTTGTACGCACGCACGTTTTAATTTCTTGAAAACTTGAATTAGTATATACGAGTATTCCATATTCTAGTCTCATGCCTATTTTTAATGAAATCAAATATATTATATTCCTTTAAATGAAATCATTTAGATTAAATGGAATTGCGTGTATGAATAATACATGAAATGTTACCTATCGCTGTAATACCACAGGCCCAGATATCACAGAGCTGGTTGTAGCCCCCCTTTCTTTCTACTGCAGCCACCTAAAACAACATAAATCAGGACTTGAAGTAGTTTTCAACCAGAAATCAACACATATCACATGAATACAAAAAAAAATGATCATTTCGCTTTCCTTTACAAATTATTCCTGCCTATTACACATTTGATGTTCGTCCCGTCGTTCAGAAATCTAATTTAATTAAAGAAGTCAAGTTTCTTTTTTAATTTTTATTTTGAGTGTCAAATGTTTGAAGTTCGTTCAGAAATTCGTTAAAATTTAAATAGATCCTTTTGGTTTTCTTTTCAACTGTTTTTGACATTGACAACGTACTTTGGAGGGAAACCGGCCGTAAAGTTATGACCACGTTTTTTTACTAAAGTTAAAACATTCTGCAGCTTGTTAGTTGATGTTAGCTTGATCAGCTAGTATGATATAAAGTTTAGTTTTGCCATACTCATAATAATATAGGTCAATCATATGGGTAAATAGTTTATATCTAAGTAAAAAACCAGATTTAACTACAGCTCGAATATTAACTGATTAGGTAACAATCATGTAGGGTTCGCCGTAGCAGCAAACTTGTTGTTCGTTTAACATAGATGGTGTTAGTAGTAGTATGTGTGGCATAAAACTGTAATTTTCATATTGATTTGTGCGTATCAATAATCCAAACAAATGATGAGGCCTTATAATTATTTTACAGTTTAAATTAATTGTAACGACACGATTGACATTAAAATTTATGCCTATAAATTTTATCTATTTAAGCATTCGTGGAGACGATTTTTAAGTAAATATGTTACAGAATTTACACAAAACTAATTTCTGTTCCTATAAGTTCAGTGTATTTTTTGTACATTACTTTTCATAAGTTAAGTTTAAGTTAGCAATATATTTATAAATACAGAACTTCTGTATATGTGCGAGCTTGAAATCCACCTAAAACGCTGGAATGATTTTTATTGTGTTTCAATAATTTCAAGTATGATTTAGATTGACGTTCCGACAATGAATAGTATTTCCACCAGATTGGAAACGATTGATCATTCAAAACCTAATCTCCAAAACTATCCAGATAGTCTTAAACTTTGGCATGGTTACTCCTGTTACGTAGACGCTCACTAAAAATGGGTTTTTCATTTTTCATCCTAAAGGATCGCGACAAACATAAATAACGGAGTTGCTAAAGTAAATTATGTATGGCTGTTGGGATTTATTGAAGGGGAGTACCTCAGGCGCCATCCAGTACGGAGTGCCGATAAAACTCTTCCTCTTGTTGATGGTCGCCGTGATTTGGGCCGAAACGCCAAAGTCAGCCAATTTCACATCGCCGCATTCTGTCAATAGGATGTTTGCACCTTTTATGTCTCTGAAGAGGAGAATAACACTGTTAGAATAGCTTTTTCATTTATTTATATGGAAGTCTACGGAAAATAGGTGTAAAAGGTAAGTAAATAGGAAGAAATTCTTGAATTATACTAAAAACCACAATTTTGCTTTTCCTTTGAAAAAACACCTATCTGTCAATCATTTGATGTTCGTCCCGTTGTTTAGAAATCATTTTAATTAAAAAGTCGTTCAGAAATCAAATTAAATTTCAATGCGAAGATTTTTTATTGTATTTTTTTGGTTTTAAATTTCAAATGTTTGATGTTCGTTCCGTCGTTTAGAAATCATTTTAATTAAAAAGTCGTTCAGAAATGAAATTAAATTTAAATGTGAAGATTATTTATTGCATTTTTTTGGTTTTAAATATCAAATGTTTGATGTTCGTCCCTTCGTTCAGAAAACAAATAAAATTTATAAGAAAACTTTTGTTCTTATAAATGTTGACATTCCCAACCAACAATTTCTAATCGCAGGTATAATATATTAAAGTTGAAACATTCTGCAATTGTGAATCAGCTTTTTTATTTATTGATTCTGAGGCGGTACGAAGTTTGCAGGGTCAGCTAATATTACATAAAAATCTAAATTACATAAAATAGTTTTAAAAAAACGATGACTGAGGGGAGGATGCACCATTTTTTTGCAAAAAAAAAACAGCTGATGTCCTTGTTAGCAAGGTTATGTTCCAGCACAAACAACATCTTGAGATTGTTAACTGGAAATGTGGACTCGCCCCTTTACCACCAGTTCTTCAAGGTGCAGTATAGGCTGGACATTAAGGTGGGAGGATAGGAGCTTAGGTAATTTTTAATATTATTACAGTTAGACTTCGTTTAGATTAGGATAGTTATAAGTGCTGTATTTTCTAACACAAGTAAGCGTTTAAATAAAGAAATTTATTAATAATGATCAATTACTATTAAACTGTGTTTCAGTAGTCAATACTTCACTTATTATAGTGGTAAGTTAAGAATAAGCAATAAGGAGCAAATGATAATAAATGATAAAGAAAATGATGATGAAGAAGAACGAATATGTACACAAACTTGAGACAGTACCATCATAGTTTTTAATATTATAAAAGAGGCACTGTATGTGTGTCTCTGTGTGATTTTGGTGTGTTTGTCTTTGTGTGTGTGTAACGTTGTGTATTTTATTTATTAGAAATATGTATTTGTATGAATAACATTTTTGTATATTAATTTTGAGCAACTCGCTGTTTGATTGTAAGATTAAATTATGAAAGTATTTTTTGACTTTCTTTTTGCATGCTCTGGTTGAACAATTATTTCCTAATTATAACAATTTTCGTTACAGTCAAGATTTATGTACATTTTTAACAGTATCCATTGTATACAATACATATGATATTCTAATTATTATATATTTGAAGCCCACAGTTTTGGGGTGAGAAAGGGCTTGCAACATATTAAGAAAACTGTGATAATGGAAGTGTACATTATGTTTTACTATATAACTTTTACTTGCCTGTGCATTTTCCCCATACTGTGCAAATATGACAAACCCATAAGCGTTTCCTTGCACATGTAAGCTATCTGCAGCTCTGTCAGCGGCCCAGTCACATGGTAGATATCCTGAAACAGTCCTCATTTATGTCTATAACTGTGTATATATTAACTTGTGTGTTGAACTGAGTGAGTGAATCCTTAAACTGCTATTTGGAAGCCTAGAATTTAAATATATAATAAAAACCTAAATTTGGCCAGCTATAGACCCAACTGGACACTGTAAACGTATTTGGAGTATATTAATGTGATAGTGAAATCCTTTATTTTGAATGTTCCTTAGTAATTACTTATGATAATGTAAAACATGTTGATCCTTTCTTAACAAAACAAATATTTATCACTGTATATATCACACAATATCATTTGCGTTTGGTTAAAGTTACAGAATGAAATAACATTGTTATTGTAGGAATGTTTGGAATTTGTCTAGTCTACAATATATTCGATCTTCCTTCTAATGTTTATACTACATGATGGGCAATTAAAAAAAATCTAATTAGGTCTTAACTCTCAATACTACCCTGACTTTTAATAATTTCCCTTAGGTATAAAATCTGTACATGGACGACTTTCTAACTCTCCCCTCTCGACGAAATCCTATGAATCTCGTTGTCCAATATTAAGCCTCCCATAAATATCTTCAAACACCTACTGCCAAAACTATAGAGGCTATGTGGTTCGACAGTTTTATATTAGTCTATTGGAATAGAGTCATTTCCATTGTAGATATCTCTCTTGGGTCCTCACGCAAATCCTAAACAGATATGTCTCTTGCTTCCTCATAGTTACAGTAATACGGGAAAGTAATCGTGAGTGGGAAAAAAAGCAATAGAAACGAAAAAATACAACAAAAATCATCCTTTACCTGCAAACTACCACCCCCACAATACTCCATTGAAATCCAGAGTTTATCTCTTCGCAGATAGGAGCCGTAGTAAGCTACAATGTTTGGATGACGGCAATCCTTCATCATAAGGATCTCCTGCTGGATGATGGCGAAGTCATCACCCGGCTCCAGTTTTATCACCTTGATAGCAGCCAGCTCCCCGTTACCGTTGAGGCGTTTTGCCTGAAAAAAGAATACATAAATATATATATTAAGAAAGACAAATCTAAAAAACATAACTGTTTAAGAACGAGGTATGAAGACCAGTGTTATATTTGATCTTCGAGAAATATCAACGTCCTTGATGCTGCAATGTGTACATAAGATGATTGAAAAGATGCATAGATCTCCTTTATCTCAAGAGGAAACCTAAGGACGACAAATTTAATAAGCAAAGCTGTAATTGCTGGTATAGATACTGGCGTCCTATGTAAAAACTGTTGCAACATTTAATTGAGATTAAAGACTACATACAGCAGACTCCATAGTGAAATCTAGCGTCCTCGATCCATCTCTTGTTATTGTATCAGACAGGGCTCATGTGTAACCACTGTATGCAAGTTTAATACTACCTAATAGTTATTTTTTTAATATACACTAACTGTTCTTAATTTCATTATTAGTGCACGTTTACGTCGCGAATGAAACATGTATGTATGTCAAATCAGAGACTGTTTGGTAAAGGTAATTTCTCAGTAAATTTCGGTTATATCCGGATCCCATGGGAATATGGCGATACACGTTCTTAATAAATGACTACGTCGCGACATGATATGAGATGAGATACTCGTTCTTAAGAGCGTCTACGTTATCTACTTTATAAACTAACTTATGTCCATTTTTAGGCTCTATACTATCTGTATGCCAAATTTCATTTAAATCGGTCCAACAGTTTTGGTGTGAAATCGCAACACACCTATATCCAAAGTTACTCTACTTGGAAACATAAGGATTTTAAACGACGCTGTATTTCCTTGTGAATCTATTATTACTAGAATATTTTTATTTATTTTCCTAATTGATATCAGATAGACATACTGTTCATTGTCTTCAACGTTGCACGACAAAATGTTGTATCAGACAGTTACGCGAATCAAGGAATCAGGACGTTTAACCGACTCGTTCAAAACGTAACCGGCTGGGTTATTGACCTTACAATTTGACCGCAAACAATTTTTAGGCCACCCACAAACCAGCCGTAAATAATAAGATTATTAATTCCAAATAAAAGATAATATCTCTAAACATTGACAGTAAATCACATTACTTAATTTAATGTTTATATAAAATATGGTTAATATTAAAAAAAATGGATCTATTGTTGAATAACATCGGGAATAAAATAAAATAATCCGTATATATTTATGTTTATCGTATCTAACATATATTTATTTTTAAAACCCCCATTTACTTTTTCTTTGTGTATTATTTTGTTTCTCCTCTTATTTGCACCTCCACTTTCTTTCTAAATAACTCCTGTCGCCAAAGGTTGTCTGGAAGAGATTGCTTATAGCAATAAGACCACCTTTGTATGCTATAGAAATGAAATAGAATCCAAATAAGAATCACATTTGAAGCAATAACGTCTACATCAACGGCCTGCAATCAAAGCTCTGGAGCTAACAATCTGCAATTGTTACATTTCAAAACTATCGTTAATATATTGTGACTTATAAATGCCAATTAAGATTACTCTTAATTAACAGATATATATATATATATATATATATATATATGTGTCGGAGAATAAGAGAGAAGGAGCTTAAAGCATAGGGGCGTAGGGTACTCCGCCGACATCGTCATTAGTGGCATCCATAATTCCATCTTCATACTGTAGGCTTTGGTGGAATCAAACGCTTTGTTAATTAACTCAAATTATAATGTCCAATTACTTAATGTTCCCGATAACAAGTTACACAAAAACATTAACAATAATAGCTAGGAACGCGACAGTTTCAATAGTCGACCGCTCTGGCGGACTGTCACCCGAGAACTATCGAGAGAAGCGCGCCGGATTGTCACTATTGAATTTGCCCCACCCCGATAGACAGATGGCGCCAGCGTTCCACAGACTATTGCACTCCGACATATATGTGTATGTTTGTGTCATAAAACAAAATATGACTTTAAACTTGAAAAAATTTCCACGCACATTGCCTGCAATTATCTGATTTAGATAACCAGAAGTTCAGATCAAAGCTTCAAATAGTGTCCTGTCAATAACTCCAGAAAGTCTTTAATATGTGATACGCCTAACAATTCTAAGAACCGACAATGAACGACTTGATACCATTGTCGGTACATTTAAATGCAGATTGTTCCTTGCAAATAGTGCGGAAGTTACTTCAATATTCAAAGACAGACCTTTCACACTTTATTTTTCACTATTTGGTACGGTGACAAAACTATCAATTATAAATACGAACGTTAAATAACAGATTCGGAGCGACAATCGGGCGTATAAAAAGTCACTCAT
Source organism: Elymnias hypermnestra (assembly GCA_015832385.1). Lineage (NCBI taxonomy): Eukaryota > Metazoa > Arthropoda > Insecta > Lepidoptera > Nymphalidae > Elymnias > Elymnias hypermnestra. Next base: position 876,332 of record JACTOM010000075.1, on the reverse strand, counting down.
GTATGAGCTGCCTTATATGACCAAGATCGATTTTGTTAAGGTGTACATGACCTTCACATGTTGGAATTTTCATTCCCTGTGACTGTATCTGACGATACATACTTTCTTGATTTATGTATACAAGAAACTTAACCTGTTAACTTGTATTAGAGCAGCGTGGGTCTTTGCTCTGATAACCTTAGCTCTCTTATAAGTGAGAAGACCATAGCCCAGCTGTTGGACGTTAATAGGCTTCTCCTTACCTTACCTTATACAAAAAAACTGAAGTTTCTATCTATATAATTCAAGTAACTTTCAACTTACAATACGGATTTCGTAAATTTCCGTCTTTTTGCCTATTTGTTTGGGTCGTTTTAAAACGCTTCAGCAGAATTTGGTTTTCTGCAGAATCTCTAATATATATTGTAAGGTTCAATAAAATTAATCGGTAATATTAATTTTAAATACTCATAACATTATTATTTAACGAGTTATTTCATAGGATAATAGAGATTTACGAAAAAATGGCAAAAAAGAAGAAAGTTTTCAGGGGGATTTTGAAAAGGCTGTGAATAGGATGATGGGAAAATGTTGAGTTGGAGTTTCACTGGCGTATATAAATTAACAAAACCCACTTAAATTACAAGCTTCACGGTCATTATCCCACAGACAGAGATTAATTTTACAACAACATACATACATACATTGCATCACGCCTCATTCCCATAGGGGTAGGCAGAGACAACATCCTTCCACTTTCTACGATCCTTGCATATCTCCTTCGCTTCTTTCATTCTCATTAAACCTTTCATACAAGTTCGTCGGTTTAGAGTACTCTTGACCTGGCCGTTATTTAAAATGTCCTGGATTTGGTCCAGGAACGTTCGCCTTGGTCTTCCCCTTCCAACTTTCGCATTCACTCTTGACTCATAAATCCTTTTTGTCAGTCTCCTTTCATTCATTCTCTCTACATGCCCAAACCATCTAAGCATACCTTTCTCAATTTTAGTCACTACGTCTTCTTTTATACCACAACGTTCTCTTATCACACTATTTCTCACTCTGTCACTCAGTTTTAATCCACTCATGCTTCTCAACGCTCTCATCTCTACCGCATTTATTTTACTTTTGTGATTCTTCTGCCATACCCAACTTTCACTACCATAAATAAGTGTTGGAACCAACACTCCAGCATGCACAGCCAGTCTAGCCCTTTGAGACACCATCTGGCTATTCATAAAGGCGTGAAGAGCACCATTTACCATATTCCCTGCATTTACTCTCCTTTCAATATCACTTTCACAATTTGTAAATTTAGATCCCAAGTATACAAATTCTTTCACCTATTCCACTTGTTCCCCATCTATCAAAATATTGCCATTCATCATAGATTCATCTCGTTCAAACAAATATCAAAAAATCTGTTATATTGTCGCTTTATACTTCATATACATATGTACCTTCAAACCGTCTCGTGTACGAGTATAGTTTTAATTTCTACCACTCGATTAATGAGTTATAAACGTTGATTGCTGAAATTGAGACTTATATTCAGCGGGTTAAAGGCTATATTCCTTAGATTAACTATTTAAATAGCATGCTGTAGAGTATTAAGATAAAATTAAACCAGCGGTTTTTTAATTGGCCTCTGTACGTCCCAACTTGTTAAAGGCACGTACACATTTCGTTAGTCGAGTATTTACTTAATAAAACGAACTTTAAGGCAAAGGCTAACAAAATACATTGATAACTAGGTCATATAAAGTTTTCCTTTTTATAATAATAGGTACTATTCTAAATTAAAATCTATAAATTAATTTCTCGTAACAAGTGTTTGGTAGCAATCTTCCTTTTCTTTTTTATAGTTCAGTCAAAGTTCTATAATGCTTAAGATAATTACAGATTATCCGAATTTAAAAAAAATGTTTAGTTCCAGTGTGTGAGGACCCTAATGTTTATATACACGATACAAAAGTTAGAATAGATTGAAAACAAAGGAAAAGTCATGCACTCTAATAAAAATCTAAAGACTAACCTACACTGGTCTAAACATATAACTTTTGAATAAGATGATAGCCAAGTGCTTAGATGCGTAGATTCTCATTCGAAGAAGTCGCAGGTTCGAACCCTAGGCACCACCGAGTTTCTCTCTATAACTTTTCTTAGAAACTTTGTTCGTGATTGTTCATTTTCAATCCATCATAGTGCTTTAGAAATAAATCATAGACAGGAAATTCCTGGCGTGATTCTGCAGTAAATTGAGCCTGCCAACAAGCATGGTGGGTCTATGCTGCAACAACCCTCACTCCTATGAGTAAGGAGGCTTGTAATTAGCAGTGGCACGTGGGCTTAAGGAGCTCAATCAATACTTTAAGATGAAATATTGAAAGAGATCTGACGTATATGCATTTCACCTAAGAAATCAACTTAGGAGATATCTCTACCTATTTATATATATGATATCCTCAAGTCTCCCTTTACGATCGCGAACAATATGCCTATGACAATTTAATTCATCTGTCTCACACTTAACATTAATAAAGATAGAAACGAATGCCCAAAATATATAATATTCTACTCTAACTAAATCACACACGTTATTCTTTAACCATGTCTCTACCAGATTTGAAATTCTTTAAATACTAAGGAAATACCTTATATATGTGGCAATTGTTATTAGGTAATGGGAAGAACTTCTTTTATTCACACCAAGACTCTAAATATCATACTGAATTCATGGCTCTATCTATCTATATAATATCATTTTTTAATGCATCTCAATAACCAGTAACTTGTCAGACTTATTTTCTACAAAGTAAAGAAAGTGATAAATAGATTGCTATTCCTAGCTATTTTTAGTTACTGTATTTTTTTTTTGTGGCGTTCAATAAATATAAGTATCTACCTATTTCACAGCCAAATATTTTCAATTACGAAATACTAAACAATTTGATTCATGCCCTGCACTTTTTGATGACATATAATTTCTTATAACTATGCACGTCTGCATTGTGTCAATAATCCCCAGGCGACGGAAGACGACAAGTGCCTGACTCAGATATTGCTAGTGTCAGTCGAGTTCATTAAATCCCCCACGATTATGTTACAAGTTGATAGGGTTAGGGGAGGATAAGAGGGACTTTCATATTAAAAGTTAATAAGTTCGTCTCGTTGTGAAATATCGCACTATGCGAAGACTCACGCCATCGATTTTGAAAAAGTTTTTTGTCTTTACTGAAAAGTTCGTATTTTGAGCAATTGGATTTTTTACGTCGATATGGTCACCTTCTTTTATTAAATGGCTTTCACGTGTGCCAATCGTGCATAGACTTAGTCGTCAGCGTCAAGTATATTGGAGAGGACACGAAGAAAATATTTTGGTTTACATGAACATCCAATATGTTTTCTTAAACACTGTAATGCTCCATTGAACTTCATTATTTTGTTTCAATAGAAGTTTCTCATGACAATAATAAACAACACAAAATATATAGAAATTATTCAATAGGTGACCGAGGGAAATTTCGACATCGTGGAAATGATTATTAATTAAAAATTTCACTTTTGTTCTTTGTTTTAGGCTGGATTTTGGTTGGCTGGAGGTTAATAGCAGCCCAGTAACGTCTAACGGCTGGGTACAGGTCTTTTTTTTTTTGTCGCTGGGAAATGCAATTTACGCACTAACCCGGACCGATGACCAGTCACAAGTGTGGGACTCGGCGATGGAAGGTCTCGCAATACCCACTAAAACCCAACGGAACCTTCGTCATCCATTAGTGAGGCACCAGATGTTCAGCTTTCGCATTCTGCCCTGGTGTCCCGGATGAGTCCGGCGGAGGATTCATGGAGGCGGGAGGAGATGCGCAATTGTGCGCCTCCTTATATTCCGCCTCCTTCGGCGGTGAGGGGGTGCATCCACTGCATTCTCCCTCTCTCTCTCGTTGGCTTCTTTCAGCGTGACTACCGTCTCGCAAAAGAAGGCCACTGCCGCCCACCCTCTCTCGCTGGAGAGCATCGCGCCTACAAGGCTTCCCAACGAGAGGTCGCCGCCGATCAACGCCACCAGAAGGTGACGCTGAGGTCTCCAGGCCGCACAATCTGCCCCAGTGTCATGCGCCGAATCTATCGCTGCTCCACACTGATGACAAGCGGGTGACTCCTCCCGACCAATTTGGTGCAGGAACTTTGCGAAGCACCCATGTCCGGTCAGAACCTGCACCAATCTGTAGGAAAGCGTCCCGTGCTCCCTGGAAAGCCATTGCTTCAGGTGAGGACGGTCTCCTCAATAATAGGAGAAAGGGTGTTTAGAGCATAGACTCATCACACTGCTTCCACTACGGATTGGCAGGCTGAGTACACAAATGTAAGCTCTAAAAAAAGTGCACTCTCTAAGTCCAATGAGATAAGGCGCAGGACCGACAGGTTGAATTCACCCGGACTCATACCCAGAACCTCATGTCTGTAGCCGAACACGTAGGCCACTAGACCAATGAGTAAGTGAGTCCCGTAAACAGGAACCGAAAAGCGAACTTTTCATCCAGCAGTAAAAAATAAGTTAAATGTCTTACATGCTATCGGATTGAGAGACAGCAATTTGCCAAACGAATCCTCCTTTGCTTCTTCAGTTGTTAGATTTTAATAGGAAGCAACCAAAGATAGTTTTGCATTTATAGTATTGGTATGGATTTTACTCTGTAATAAGCAGTGATTAAGACGGATTAAAAATTTTGCCCATGCCCACAACATTACATCATATGTATAATATGACAACATAGGAAAATTTAGACTGTACCTACACTAACCTATGGTATAATTTAATCTCTACGCATTCAATACCAGTCAATATTATGACCAAGTGGGTCCAGATATATGAAATAGTCTGCACAGAAGTTTCCTGGCCAACTTGGAAGACAATTAAGCGCTTCTTTGTGCTCACATCTGATAGGGAATGATGCTACAGCTTAAGATAAGTGTGCTTTAACTCATGCGGTTTCTACACAGTATGTTATCGGACCGCAATTTTTTGCTGATGAGGTTTTAACTAGCCACCCACCATTCCAGACTCAGACAAACTAAAAGATGTAATTTCCTAAATCGGCACTACCGGGAATCGAACTCAGTATTTCTGCCAGAGAAGCAAATTATCACCCTATTGCGTCAGCGAGGCATCGACAAGGTATTTCGCATTCAGTCATTAAAAAGGACGTGTGTTCGCGCCAAATGGCGCTAGGCATAGGTGCTCTGTGAGCATAGCTAATCTGTGGCTGTTAAAATCCTTTACAAACTGTCATCCGCGAAGCGGACAGAGGACTGGCGCGATCTAAGCCCGTCTCGAGAATTTAAGTGATTTTCGTAAAGAAGTGCGGGATCCTACGCGTTACCGTTGGTTTGGGGGGCCAGCTGAAACTCTCGTCACGTTTTGTAGGTTCTTGTTGCCTCCTAGTGAAAGGTGGCGAGTCATAACGCGGCTAAGCTAGCTCACCCACGCGTTGGCCGCAATAGTCCTTCCTTCCGGTCGATTAAGGAGTAGAAGAGTGAACCAGCATCGCCGACCATAGCCTTCCGCGACGCTTCGGCAGGTTATACCTTCTACACTTTCCATAAAACACTTACAGTACACATCTCACGTGAACAGACACCTGCCGGAGTCGACGCCGTCGAGTAGAGCGGCACCTGTAGACAAGGTAGGTGCGAAACCCCACTAACTGTCTGACCCCTCTGGAATCTCTAGCATAATTTCTCCTCCCGCCGTCTACAGTGATCGAGGCTGCCTTCACCACTATGGGCGCTGGTGACCCTTGGTAGCCTTCATGACCTGGTCACGGCCAGCGTGAACAACGTGTTTGACAGGTTTTTCTTCTGGATTTCAATACTTAAGGTGTTGAAAACTTGGCAGATATTATATAGGAATAGCTACGCCCGGGCATTACATGCGTAGTTCAAAAATAAAGAAATATGTGGAAACCTTGATCAAAATGTCAATTAAATCATTCATGAATAGCCAAAACTAGTCATCAGACCTACAACTATCAACAATCGTCAAATACAAACGTTGGTATAGTGGTTAGTATGTTCGGCCACAGTCATGAGGTCCTGGGTTCAAGCCATGGGTCGGGCCAATTAAAAAATCGATATTGACTTTTCCATTAAAGATTTTCTCAATATTTTCCCGAAGTTGGCGGTGTGATCCACTCCCGTGCTTCGGAAAATGAAGGAATAGTGAGTGAGCTTGTGTACTTTGCCTGCCAAACCGCAGTTGAGCAGCGTGGTGGGTCTATGCTCTAACAACCTTATCCCTTATGAGTGAGGCCCGTGCCCAGCAGTGAGACGTTAAAGGGCAGCTCCTTACCTTTTTACAATCATCAGAATCAGTCTAACCGTTTAAGAGTAGCTCTGTCATTCATTCAGATGTATAGAAGAATTTGACAACGAAGACAAGCTGTCCAAATGTCTCATGGGAAACCTCAATGACATAAGTAATAACATGTTAACGTGCTAATATTATGATGCGAAAGTAACTCAGTCAGGCTAATGAGTTATAACGGCAAAACTTCCGAAGCGAATTAAATGAAATTTAATACACAGATAGCTAAGAGCCTGAAAAAGGACAGGGGCTATTTTTTAACGTAGACGCTCACTAAGAACGCATTTTCTGAAACTCTCACGGTGCGAGCCGAAAAAGGATCACTTACTGCGAGATCTCCAAAAGTATTCACCACTTTGACTTGAAATTCAACTTATACTATCCTCTCGCGACGTAGTCTCTTACTAATAATATGTTTCCCGAGATTCCCACAGGAATATAAGCGAATCTTACTGAGAGTTTCTTTAACAGTCCTTTACTACCGCGGGGAACAGCGTCCTAGCTGTCGCCGTTATAAATGAATGTTACACATTACTTTACATATCAACACAATAAAATTATTACGCAACTTATTCGACTATTGATTTCTGCAAAGATCAGGATAAGGACAGTTACACGGGTATATGCCACGAGTTCGATGTCCAGGCAAGGTCAAGTGACAAAGCGTGAAAGTGAACGCACCTCGTTACTTTAAGGTACTATCTACAGAAGATAACGATGCTTTCCATTCGAAACTCTAAAAGAAAAACAAATATTTAAACAATATAAACACGATATAAATCCAACAAACTTATGATTAAAGATATAATAAAGGCGAGGACACGCAATGTGAAAACAAGTATTCTATCCATTAACTTTTTCTTGTAATGTTGGGAAGTTGGTGGTGTGATCCACCCCCGTGCCTTGGAGAGCACGTTAAGCCGTCGGTCCTGCGCCTGATCTCTCTCCAGTCGTGTCGGATTCCCGTCACATCGGACTATGAGAGTGAATTAATAGAGAGTGCACTTGTGTACTATGCCTGCCAATCCGCAGTGGAGCAGCGTGGTGGGTCTATGCTCTAAAAACCCTCGCTTCTCGGAGTGAGGAGGCCTGTGCCCAGCAGTGGGACGTTAATGGGCTGCTACTTACTTTTACTACTTAAACCTTTCATACAAGTTCGTCGGTTTAGAGTAATCTTGAACTGGTCGTCTTCGAATGAACGTTCGCCTTGGTCTTTCCCTTCCAACTTTTCCATTCACCATTGACTCATAAATCCTTTTTGTCAGTCTCCTTTCACTCATTCTCTCTACATGCCCAAACCATCTAAGCATACCTTTCTCAATTTTAGTCACTACATCTAGTTTTATAGCTCAACATTCTCTTATCACACTATTTCTTACATTGTCACTCAGTTTCAATTCACTCATGCTTCTCAAGGGTCTCATCTCGACTGCCTTTACTTTTATGCTTCTTCTGCCATACCCAACTTTCACTACCACGCACAAGTATTGGCACCAACACAGTGCTATAGATTAATTTACAAATGTACAAATACACATCGGATGTGAAGTATTTTGCTGTCTAATTTTAGCTAATATATAATTTCATTAATAACACCGACCTTCCAAAATTCACATGACCTTCCAAAATTACTCATAAAAAACTTGCGCAGCTCTACAATAAACATACAAAATGAGTTATTTTATTGTTTATATTTTCGTTTGGAATATATTATTCGAACAAGTGTGATTATTCCCCGCACAATATGTTTGGCAAACAATAAAACAATACGTTGTCCGCCTAAATAGCCGCCCACTGCCTGCGTTCCTTCGCTAGTTGGGTAAGACTGATTAAATGAATGAGTGGCATTAACAGATCCTGCAGCAGACAAAACTGCTAATGGTGAAAACATACTGTACCTTTTTAAAACAAGAGGATTTTGTCGACATTATAACATAGTCCTTAGTAAGTAGGTAGCAGCCCTTTAACGTCCCACTGCTGGGCACAGGCCTCCTCACTCCAAGGAGCGAGGGTTTTTAGAGCATAGACTCACCACGCTGCTCCACTGCGGATTGGCAGGCATAATACACAAGTACACTCTCTTTTCCTTCACTCTCATAGTCCGATGTGACGGGAATCCGACACGACCGGAGAGAGATCAGGGGCAGGACCGACGGCTTAACGTGCTCTTCGAGGCACGGGGGTGGATCACACCGCCAACTTCCCAACTTCAGGCAAATATTGAGAAAATCTTAATAGAAAATTCAATATTGGTTTTTGAATTGGTCCGACCTGGGACTCGAACCCAGGACCTCATGTCTGTAGTCGAACATGCTAACCACTAGACCAATGAGGCAGT
>JACTOM010000075.1:767949-864114 GCA_015832385.1 Elymnias hypermnestra | reverse complement strand
AAGGTGCTGGAGTGGCGACCCCGCACCGGACGGCGCAGTGTAGGGAGACCCCCCACAAGGTGGACCGACGACATAAAGAGGGTCGCCGGTAGCCGCTGGAGCCAGGCGGCGCAAGATCGGGCCTTGTGGAAGTAATTACGTGAGACCTATGTCCAGCAGTGGACGTCCATCGGTTGAAGCGACGACGACGACGACGACGACGATGGTAACAAAAAAAAAACAAAATTCCCGACTGAATTTGATTTGGGCTCTTATCAGATCAGGGCGCGAAGGAACCCTCGTAACTTTAGATTTTAAGTTGTTGTTGAGTATCATCATCAGACGTAAATTAGAATTAAGAGTGTGGAAAAGAAAGTATAAAAATTTTTGACTTGATTCAAAAGTGCTGTAATATGCCTACTTGTATAAAGATATTTTGATTTGATTTGAAGTTGAGGATGTTGTCGAATTAAAATATTATTACCAAAGAAATGAAAATGTAATTTACGAGTCATAATCAATAACACAGCACTTATGATTGCAAGTTTATCATGACTATCAGGTGAGATCAATGTCAAGCATGCTACATAATAAAAGAATTTATAGGTTCATCTCGTAATATAATATGATAGAAATGCTAGTAACTACAAAAAGAGGTCTCATCATTGAGTATTTGGACATGCGCAGACAAGGGACATGTCTAGTCGTTCCCTTTGTTCCATAAACTTCTCAACTACATACACCTCATTATATGTGGAAGGTTTTAGTCTATCTATGTTTTATATTTTGATAATTACAACCAAAATTCTAACACCGAGTTTACAAAATAAAATAACACTCCACGTGCATTCCACATAGCGTATTACTCATACATAGTGACGTAAACACAGAGAATGTTATAACAACAAAAAAATGTATAGAGAACACTTGCGTTGCGATGCATGCGATCCGTTAACAGAATACATTTAAGTAAATATCTAATAGTGAGAGTTAGGTGACGCTTTATGACGCGAAGCATACCCTCCGGTACAACGGTGCTGAATACTCAGAATATACTTTACTCAAGAATTACAGGTCATGGGAAAATACACATCGTCGTCGTCGTCTCAACCGATTGACGTCCACTACTGGACAAAGTCGTTCCCTTTGTTCCAATGAGGCAGTCTTTGTCCACTACTGGACAAAGACTGCCTCATTGGTCTAGTGGTTAGCATGTTCGACTACAGACATGAGGTCCCGGGTTCGAGTCCCGGGTCGGGCCAAATTCAAAAATCAATATTGAGTTTTCTATTAAGATTTTCTCAATATTTGCCCGAAGTTGGGAAGTTGGCGGTGTGATCCATGTGTCCCCGTGCCTCGGAGAGCACGTTAAGCCGTCGGTCCTGCGCCTGATCTCTCTCCGGTCGTGTCGGATTCCCGTCACATCGGACTATGAGAGTGAAGGAATAGAGAGTGCACTTGTGTACTATGCCTGCCAATCCGCAGTGGAGCAGCGTGGTGGGTCTATGCTCTAAAAACCCTCGCTCCTCGGAGTGAGGAGGCCTGTGCCCAGTAGTGGGACGTTAACGGGCTGCTACTTACCTTACCTTTACTGGACAAAGGTCTCTCTTAATGAATTCCAATGGGCCCGATCTTGCGCCGCTTGTATTCAGCGGCTGCCTGCGACCCGCCTGATATTATCGGTCCACCTGGTGGGGGGGTCTGCCGACGCTGCGTTTTCCGGTGCAAGACCGCCACTCTAGCACCTTCGGGCCCCAACCTCCATTCTGCGAACTATGTGCCCTGCCCATTGCCACTTCAGCTTTGCAATTCGGTAGGCTACGTCGGTGACTTTAGTTCTCCTACGGATCTCATTTCTGATTTGATCACGTAGGGAAACCCCGAGCATAGCCCTCTCCATTGCCCGCTGAGTGACTCTGAGTCTTCTTACGAGCCCCCTAGTCAGCGGCCAAAATGCACAAAAAGTGGACATTTTATTTTGATGTGTCTTTAATATCGCATCAATAGAGAGGAATAAAAATAAAACGAATGGCAACAATCGGGGGATATGTCGAGTTTGGTGTTAAAATGAGTCATACGAATTACATTAATAACAAATTAGGTTAGGATAGTTAGGATAACAAAATAGGCCTAGTTATTTTTCAAAACTAATTTCCGTGTCGCTATTGATAATTGAAGGTGGACAAAAATAAAAGAGGAAGGAATTGACAGCTGAGTGAAATTGAGACATTTACGATTCAAGATTGTTAAGGAATTTATTTTTGATATTAGTCATATCATAGATCATTTATTGATTTCTCATATAATTTGATGTGCTTTTAAGTTAAGTGTTGTGCAAGAAAGGGGTAAGTTGCTTTATTGATATGATACTTCGTCGCTTGTGACAATAAGAAATATAATAATGTTTGCTTTATTGTCACAGCCTACCGCAACGCCCTTTCTTTTCTTGGTTGAGTAACGACACCACCACTTAATAACCCTGACGTGGTCGCGGCTTGGTTTTTGGCAGAATTCCGTGACAATAGACACCCAACCGGAGGCCTATTGAAATTAAACAAAAATTCTCCTGGCGTCCAACCTTAGTTTAGTTCTTTTAGTTTCTTTATTAGTTTCTAGAATTAGTTAGTAGGCATAGGTTAGTTTATAGGCATAGGTTTAGTTAGTTACAATAAATTATTTTGCACTAAGTTGATGTATTATTATAACAAACCCCTTAACATTATTTTACTTATAAAACAGAAATAATCATGTTTTAAGCACGAAATAATATATATATATATATATATATATATATATATATATATGTGTGTGTGTGTGTGTGTGTGTGTGTGTGTGTGTGTTTGTGTGTGTATAATCTATATAACTTACCATCAAGGGTGATCACAGTCAAATAATAATAAAGTTATATGATATTGTAATGATGATGGTAAAAAAACACAAAATACCCGTCCGAGTTCGTTGTGGGCTCTTCTCAGGACAGGGCGCGAAAGAACCCTCGTAACTTTAGATTTTGAGTCGTTCTTCTTAGTACCATTATCAGTCAGTACAATTAGAATTAGTGTGTGGGAAATATATTAGATGATTCACGTGTGTAACGTGAATCGTCAAATATATTTCCCTTATATAGGCCTAATTGAATAAAGATATTTTGACTTTGACTTTGAAAAAAATGCTAACTTGTCAGTAACAAAAAATCTTCAATTGCAGTGACATCTTATGTACAAGCAATTAAAAGATAAGTGACTATTTATCTCGTATGTTAGCGCGTTACTATCTATGATTATATCATAATTACCAGCAAGGGAAATCAAAGTCAAACGCTAATCCATCTACTATAAAAAAGGAAATAAAATGGCTATAAGTGAATTTCTATTATGTAGAATATTTCATTCAGGTCCCGGGGTTTATGGTTCCGAGGGTACAGTTGACGCACTTTTTTAGCCCCAAGGTATGCAAAGTATATAGACTCTGTATAAAAAAGGTAAGTAGCAGTGTGTTAACCTCCCATTGTTGGGCACAGACTTCCCCACTCACAGGAAAGAGGGTTTTAAGCCATAGAGTTTAAGCCACGCTGCTTAACAGCGTTGTTCCCGATATGTTAATGTTCCCGATATCAGTTTATAAAAACTCATTAACAATAATAGGGACGCAACAGTTTCAATAGTCAACCACTCCAGCCGACCGCCACTCGAGAACTGTCGAGAGACGGGCCGGACTGCCACTTATTGACTCTGCCCCCACGCCGATACAAAGATTCAGCGTTCCACAGACAATTACACACGGACCAGAGATCCACAGACTCTTGCACTCCGACATACTCGTATATATTTGCGTCAACGGGCATGAGTGTAAAAGTAGAATAATGAGTGTAAAGCCCAAGTAAAAGCTACATGGTTTTTGATGCTATAAAATATAGGTTGTTATGGATGTTTATGTGATACATTCTCAGTATTACCTGCTATACTCCATGGAAATACTTATCCTTCACTTAAAGACATGTACGACGTCCTTCGAATCAAATCTTTTGAATATTGAATATATTTAACTCTTTCCATGTGTAATGATGTCATTAAAGAAATACTTAAACGAGGGTTAATTTACGCCTTGTTTTGAGAGGAACCCCCAATAAACTCAGTTGGGTTATATAACTATCATTACGAAATCGCTCATCGTCGTCTGAATAGCAAAACAGGTAATATTTTGGATTATGATTCAGGAAAAGCTGTTTAGGTCGAATAATGCGTCTCAATTCTACATTGGTATTTAAATGTAGCCGGCATACATAGTTTAATAATAATAATCGAGACAATATGTTCAAACAGCGGCACATGTTTCACAATGAAGCCGGCAAAGCGAAAACAAACAAAGAGTGCTGCTGACGACACACACAGATGTAAGTTTTTAAAGTAATGAGCCGAAGTACTAAGCGTAATTGGAATGACGAGACGCCGCGCCGCATAATGCAAGGGTTAGCGGACACATTGAGGTATAGTTTTTTGACGCTGGGAAATGTTTTCACGCAAGTGTGGGACTCACTCACAACGTTAGACTACTCTCCAAAACCCAGCGGATTATGCGAGATCCTTGTGGTGGATAACTTGATGTCTGCCTGGGCTATACCTCGAATATAGTTGCCTCAAGGTATATCCAACTACAGCGTGGAGTACGACATAGAGATGTTATCTCGCCGAACCTATTTACTGCAGCGTTGGAAGACCTCTTTAAACTTATGGAGTGGAAAGTACTGGGCATCAACTTCAATGGCGAGTACATTACTCATCTATGGTTTGCCAACGTGGTCATTATGGCAGAGCAAACAAAAATTCATTTCATTTCGAACAAGATATATCGAGAGAATAGGAACTAACAGTAGGAATTTAATGAAGTAGTCATACAGTATGATAGATGACAACTTTACTGTACAGAATCGATATATTTCTTTAAAAGTCCTCAAACATGGCTATTCAACCCACATCGTGTTTTAGAGCATATAAATAACAGCCTCGAATATTTTATTAATATAAAATAGCGATGAAATAGAGGCAGTAAATCAGATGAGAGCAATTAAAGCGGCCGAGCACGCTACGCCCGACCCGGTCATCGAACCGGCACTTAACGCGACGCGACTGAGTTTAACACCAAAACTTGAGTCTAGAGATCCGATACGAAAACATTGGTGAAAGTTACTCATATCCGATATTAAATACATCTCTTTGGCCTAGAATTTCAATAGAAATACAACCTGTTCATTGCAATGTGGGTTCTTCTTAGAATGAGCTGCGAAGGAATCCTTCTATTTCAGATTTCACCTCGATCTTTAATATTATCATCAGTCGTACACAATATGCCAAATTTGACTGTTCAAAAGCAAAAATCGAGTGAAATAAAAATCGTTGACTGGATTCAGACATATTTCCCTTTTTTGGCGCAGTGGTGCGAGTATTCGCTTTGCTAGCGGAGGTTCTGGGTTCGATCCCCGGTAGAACGAATTTTGGAAATTGTATTTCCTAATTTGTCTGAGTCTGGACTTGTGGGAGGCTTCGGCCGTGGCTAATTACCAGCAAAAACGTACCGCCAAACAAAGAGATTTGTGTTCCGGTACGATGCTGTGTAGAAACCGTAAGGGGTATATCGCCTCTTACCAGATTAGCGCGCTTCCATATTAGACTGTATCATCACATACCGTCAGGTGAGATTACAGTCAAGTGCTAATCTGTCAGCAATAATAATATTAATATAACCTATTAGCGGTTCGTACACAGACTTTTTTTGAAGTCGGTTAAATAGGAGGAGGTTATCGATTGGTGTGTATGTTTCTTTTTTTATGTTTGTTACCTCAGACCTTTCGACTGGGTAAACCGATCTTGATGATTCTTTTTTATACGGAAGGTGGTGCTTGTAGTAGGTAGCTCATTTTTTTGAGACCAGTTCTGGTGATGGCATCCATGAGAAACCCGTATAAGTCTTAAATTTTAATAAGGTATTCGTATTCTTATATTTGGAGTCGGTGTTAGCCCAGATAGGGAATTACATATATGACTGACAAATGGACACGCGAGACACACCTAACTTAGGTGGCGCCGACTCCAAATACAAGAATACAACTGAAAAGAAAAATACGCAATTATTTTTTACTTTTTCAATGAAATTATTGTATTTGAAATAGTTTATTTTGAAGGCGGTTTATTTATGTTAAAACATTTATTTATTTTGAGATGGTTTAAAAAAATACAAATCGGCCCCTACTTGATATGGAAATCGTCCCCTATATGATTTAATTCGTAAACATTTATACGAGTAAGTGATTAATTTTCACATCCAAAAATATAAATTGGTTTACCATAAAATTTTCACATCTTTAGCAAAAATAACCGATGATACTTTAATCAGATTAAAGACTTATATCAGACAGATAGTTAAAAGTTGAAAATTTGATTATTTTTCGCAACTTTTACCAATAATTCTGTTTATTTCGTGTAGATCGATTCATACATTTCCTATACATAGTTTTGTATTATTTCTTTTTTAAGTTTAATTAGATTAAATTAATATTTCATTGAATAAGATCCGTCATAGATTTATTCGTTTGTATGTTAAATACAATAAACATTAACATAAACTAATATTATAAAGAGGAAACATTTGTGTTTTTGTGTTTATGTATGTCTGTATGACTGCCTCGTTGGTCTAGTGGTTAGCATGTTCGACTACAGACTTGAGTTCCTGGGTTTGAGTCCTGGGTCGGGCCAATGCAAAAACCAATATTGAGTTTTCTATTAAGATTTTCTCAATATTTGCCCGAAGTTGGGAAGTTGGCGGTGTGATCCACCCCCGTGCCTCGGAGAGCACGTTAAGCCGTCGGTCCTGCGCCTGATCTCTCTCCGGTCGTGTCGGATTCCCGTCACATCGGACTATGAGAGTGAAGGAATAGAGAGTGCACTTGTTGTGTACTATGCCTGCCAATCCGCAGTGGAGCAGCGTGGTGGGTCTATGCTCTAAAAACCCTCACTCCTTGTAGTGGGGAGGCCTGTGCCCAGCAGTGGGACGTTAATGGGCTGCTACTTACTTATGTCTGTATGTTTGTAACGTTTTCACACAAATGCTACTGGACTGATTTCAAAAATTTTTTCACCATTAGAAAGTTCAATTTTCACTGAGCGACATATGCTATATTACTTTCTCAAAAAAAAAAGAGGGATCCCTAATAAATATACATTAATGTAACCCAAGGTGTGAAAAAATTAGTCACACAAAAAATCTGTGGAAACTATTGATAGCAGAACAAAAAAGTATTCTGCAATATTATAGAACGTAACTAGGTATTCTTTTGTCTAAAATAATATTATATAGCGGAAACATATTTGTAACGTTTTTACACAAAAATTAGGGGACCGATTTCAAAAGTTGCATTTTCACTGACCGACATAAGCTATATTGCTTTCTCAAAAAAAAATAGGGTTCCCTGCAGAAACTATTGATGATAAAACACAAAAAAATGTTCTACAATATTATAGAACGTATTAATATCTACAAAAAAAGTCCTGGATACCATATGTCCAACTACTGTAGTTAAGCCACTATAACTTTTTACGTTTTAAATTAAAGGAAACGGAAAATTATGCAGCAGAATTTTCAATATTGTAGCTGTAAATAAATAACCTTGTATCTTTAGTTATACGAAGATTCAGATAAGTTTTGTTTATTTTACTAAAACTGGGTTTTTGATTTTATTTTCATTTCATTTTTAAATAGTACCATTATTAGTGTTATTTTTGTATTGCTTATATCCCTTTAT
This sequence comes from Elymnias hypermnestra, assembly GCA_015832385.1. Classification (NCBI taxonomy): domain Eukaryota; kingdom Metazoa; phylum Arthropoda; class Insecta; order Lepidoptera; family Nymphalidae; genus Elymnias; species Elymnias hypermnestra. The sequence goes on along the minus strand of JACTOM010000075.1, from coordinate 856,340 downwards.
ATAGTTTGTAAGCGTAAATGTTCCTTTTTAGTTTTAAATTAAATATGCTGTGGGGTCTCAGCTAAAAATCAGCGTCGTGTGTTCTACAACACATGACAATATGCTGAGCTGTAAACCCATTCAAGGTGGTGTTGCAGATAGTAATGCTATATATATAAGAATGCCGTTTGTTACACCACTTTCGAATAAACGATTTTTCTTTCTTTCTTTCTTCTTTTAAAAGTTAATAAAAGTGCCAACAATAATCAAACTATATTATTCATACCTCTGTATTAATCCTTATTAAAGGCCGTTTCAATACCTGTAAAATTTCTTTTAAATGAATACCATCGGATATTTTATTCAAAAGATATAACTTACACACTTTTTGCTTTAATTTATTGCAAAAAAAATACTCCTTTTTTACATTATTCATTAATTTTTATTTTATTTGTGTCTTATAATTGAAAATTATATTTAATTTGATTTTATTTAATTGTTAAATCTCTCTTGTGTTTATCTGTACATTTTATTTCATTTTCTTTCTTTATGTAACTTCTATGGGTCTTAAACTGAAATACATCAATTTTATTTTATTTATTTATTTTATAACGAATTTATCGAGATATAACAATCTAAAGGAAATTGTAGCAACCCTTATAACTGAGCCTTCTACTGGTGAGTTCGCTCATATTCCAAGGATACCAATGATACCCATCGATACACCTATACTGTTTTATTTTTAACAAGATAAAAGTTACTGGAGCGATTTAAAAAGTCTTTCATTATCACCTTAAAATCAAGAATATTTCAATACCTGTAGTGTATTTTTAAATTTGCTAATGTCGGACATTCTACGTAAATGATGTTACGAATTTAAAAATGTATTACTTATTTATATATTCATTGTAAAATAACATCTGTAAATTGATTATATTAAATTGGAAGTGTATATCTAATACTCTGAAAGGAAGCAATTAAAAACTATGTGAAATAATAATTTTATGTTAACCTAAATAAATAAATCTATAGTCCGACTTAGTAGACTTTCCACTGCCACGAGATCGGTATCTACGAAGGTGAAACCTTGGGGCATTGCTAGTATATAAATAAAGTAAAGTTCATGAAAACGCTTACTCGTTGCATAACGTACTTTTGTCAGTCCCGCCTGGCATATAGCCCGTTTTTGCGTATATTCGTTCGTTCCGGGATTTCGAAGCAACAACTGGTAAACATAGTCAGTTAGTTCTTATTACTTATCTTTGTGTTGAATCAGCATCACAGAACGGTTGTAAGCTACGCTGGGGCTCACAATTGCATTACTTGTAAAGTGATATCTGGTAAAAATAGCTCACAAAGCAGCAGAAATATGGTAGAAGCGAAACTTCGTAAAAGAGTGGAAATAAAGACTATTTCTTCTCTCTTGTGTAACGAAAGGAGACTAAATTTAGTGTCTTTGTAATTACCTCATTTCTCGTTTAAAAAGACCGAAAAACAAAAAAGTGAAAATGATACCAAGTATTCATTAACATGTTTCGGCTTTTTCAAACACCTACTAAAATTATGAAGTTCTTTGTTAATAATAGCTTTTCGAAGGGGACATTGCGAGGAGTATATTTAACAAAAATTTCGTTTGAACCTTTTTTTATTTACTAGTCTTATGTAAAACTAGAAGTTTTTCGCAGGGCGACAGTGTGGCTAGTATAGAAAATAAAATGATATCACTATATATCAGTAGCTTTGGAGATCCACTGATTATGATTATCTTATCATCGATGAGTCATGTTTAGCAGTATCTTCGGCTACCTCTCGTAGTCTATGTCCATTTATATAATAAATACAGCTCATTGTCTTCTAATTATTGCTATTCCTCCGAACCTTCTACTATTGCTATGCCCAGAATTCGTTAGCATGCAACTGTTGCAACCCTAATGCTTCAGCATCCTATGAATAGATTTTCATCTATTCTTTAAACTGTTTTATGGTTATAAGAGTTCCGTAAACACACTGACGTCTTCGCTAGCATATTGTGAATCCAGAGCTCGATTTAAATCATATTTTCTACCATTTACTAGTTACCAACTTATCAGCTAATACTTGACAAATCTATAGCATTTCGGTACGACGCTGTGAAGAAACCATTGAACTACCTTACTTACTCTTCTTAGACAGTCAAACGTTAACCTGTTAGAAATACCCATTCCAGTATCTACACTTAAACAGATAATAGATTTTTTTATAATTTCACACAAAAGACCATTCTACCTCCCTATAAATTAGCAAATACCTATATAACATTTATTAAAAGTACCAAAATAAAATAGTGTTTTGAGGAAATGATTTCTCATTTAATATCACGTAAGTTGTCCATATGGAAAGGTTATATTGCGTTTAATTATAAAACTTTTCGACGGCAGTGAAAAAAAAACGAGATCAGAATGCGTCCAGTCAATGTCAATTGCCTCGTAAGTGCAGTGGCTGCATTGTTGACGAAGGTCAAGGTTCGTGGCCGTGACGAGCGTTGGTGTTGACATTAGTGTTGATTTGCGATAAGATTACTCTATTTTACTTTGATACAAAAAGCAGTTTGTAAAAGTTATAAGACCAGACAAACACAAATACACCAGCGTTGTCAAGGTGTCGGATTCAATTATCGACTAGTCAGTAATTGATAATTTGGTTTTTAAATTTGGACGGACTCGCTGCTGCAGTGGTGCGGATCTAGACTGGCGAGAGGCTTCGGCTATGCCTAGTTACCACTCTACCAACAAAGACGAATCGCCAAGCAAGAGATTTCTATTTTGGTACAATGCCGTGTAGAAACCATAAGAGGTAAATCGTCTCTTACCATTAAGTGCGTTTCCATTTTAGACTTTATCATTACTGACCATCAGTTGTGATCTCAGTTAAGCGCTAGACTGTCAGCAATAAAAAAAAGTTCTATTGATGTTACACGTCGTCCCGTAATCGTAATCTACTTGAGCTTAAACAAATTTAAAGCAAGTCTGTCGTTAATAACTTTTATTTTCATTTTCCAAGATAGTCTATTTCTATTAGTTTACCTAAGGTTGCTTATTTATATAAATTTCTCAGAAGATGAAGTTCTTATATGGTCAAATACATAGCAACCTCCACTGTTTGGTCAGGATTGTGGAATTCAACGACGGAGAAGTCCCAGCAATACCCAATAAACCCGTACGCGACCCTCTTCATCAGTGAATAAAACACCAGAGTCATTTGCGCATTACTCTTCGGTAATTCAGGTGTAAAAAGGTAAATAGCAAGCCCATTAACGTCACAGTGCTGGGCATTCCTCCTCACTCATATAAGAGAAAGTTTTTAGAACATATACGCTACTCCACTGCGGATTGGCAGGCATAGTACACAAGTGCACTATTGCCTCATTGGTCTAGTGGTTAGCATGTTCGACTACAGACATGAGGTCCTGGGTTCGAGTCCCGGGTCGGGCCAATTCAAAAACCAATATTGAGTTTTCTATTAAGATTTTTTCAATATTTGCCCGAAGTTGGGAAGTTGGCGATGTGATCACCCCCGTGCCTCGGAGAGCACGTTAAGCCGTCGGTCCTGCGCCTGATCTCTCTCCGGTCGTGTCGGATTCCCGTCACATCGGACTATGAGAGCGAAGGAATAGAGAGTACACTTGTCGTGTACTATGCCTGCCAATCAGCAGGAGGCCTGTGCCCAGCAGTGGGACGTTAATGGGCTGCTACTTACTTTACCTACATAGTCTATAGAGTCCATAAAGAGAGTTCAGGCGCAGGACAGACGGCTTAACGTGCTCTCCGAGGCGTGGGGGTGGAGCATACCACCAACTTCCACTTCGGACAGATATTGAGAAAATCTTAATAGATAACTCAGTATCGATTTCGAATTGGCCCGACCCGAGACTCCAACCCAGGACTTTATGGCTGTAGTCGAACATGCTAACCACTAGACCAATGAGGCAATCCGGTTTCTGGAGGAAAGTTTCCGCTTGTACTAGTTATATGGGGAATAAAATATGATATCTTCTCAATCGGTAAATTGAGTAGTTTTACTTCAGTGGACTCTGTGTCACCTATACTTTAAAATTTTAATACTATTCACCGTTATGCGAAAAAAATAGCCAGGAAACCTACATATCTGGTTATCGATGCCAAAGTATATTAGAACTTTCTCAAGTCTGTGTTATGTGGTAATATTTCAACTCTGCTTCTATTTTGAATCTATTATCTATGGACGCAATAAAAATACGAGTAAATTTTAATCAAATAATATAATGACCTTGCAAGGGCAGTGATAGTATAATGCCTTCAAGCACCTGACAGACTGTATATGACCGGTTGAAACTCGCTCTGAGTAGTTCCTTTAGAACAAGTATTTACTAGTCGGCAAAACACGGCCTGTTTGTTTGTACCGATCGAATATTGCTCTTGTAATTAACCTTCATAGAGGATGGAAGAAAGTTATTGAAGATGACCCAGACTTCGCATAGTTCTATTTGAATTATGGCCCAATAACCAAATTGCAAATCTAAAATTATTATAGCCATTGTATCTGTCTTTAAACCTCCAATATTACTCACGAATCGATCTGGTTTTATTCTTGTCTGTCAACATATAGTAGGGCATTCAAATTAAATCAAATCCAAGCAAAATATCTATATTCAAGTAGCCCTATTACAGCACTTTTAATGCTGGTATTAAAGAACAACTTTAAATCTAAAGTTACAAGGGTCCCTTAGCGCCTTGTCCTGAGAAGAGCCCAAAACAAACTCAGTCGGGTACTTTGTAATTTGGGAATGGTAATTTATTATATTTAAATTTAAATTGGGCAATTCGTTTACTCTCGCGTTCTATCGTCTAAGTAATCTTGCAACTTATACTATGATTTTTCAATCAGCTTTCTTTTAACAAAGACTTTGAACTTTTTCTGGGAGTTTATTATAGAACCGTATACAGTTACCCAACATACATTACTTCCTTTTTTAATAAGACAAGATAACTGTGCAATTATGGATCGATACAAGCCCCTGATAAAATGTACTAGTTTAAAACTGGCTCCTTGTCCCTTCATGACGAGTTCCTTTCGGTCAATAACCGATTAAGCTGTCCAGTTTCCGAGTCCTCGAAGACCAAGTGTATCAAAGATAAACTTAATTAAAAGATTAAGATTACACAATGTTTCACGTTACTATTTAACGTCAATAATACATTTGATGGTGACTCTATAGCATAGCCTATAACACATTTTCATAGTAAACCTCGTTCTAAATAGAATGAAAAGAATTGCAGAATGACTTCAAAGTTATTTAGCCTGTATTAACTTATTTAAAATGTATTTATAGCTATTTATGTACATACAACGATAGAAATATGCCACGTTTTGCTGATATTTCCACCTAAATATGAGTCCTGTTTCCGACGTAATTGCTGTAAGCTAAGATGTTTTTTAACACAAGGTTTTAGTTTTTCTGGAGCAGAATCTATCTATCCTTCGTCTTATCCTTTTACTTTGGAGTAACTTAATTGGCAACTGTTATTTATATTTATATTTATGCACCAAAACAAATAAAATAGTACAAAGATATTAGGTGTCTCAAAGGACTATTTATCTCTAAAAAGAGATCTCTTCCAGAGGAGGATAAGTACAAAGCACAATTAACTATGAGCTTTAACTATATACGTACTTAATCACTACAAACATAACTCAGAAATCTATCGACAAAAAATATATCTATAATAATAACCGAAAGATATTCATAATTATATACTATATTATATATAGATACATTAAAAACTTGCGATAAATATTTACAATGTCACGTAATTGAGAGAAGATGTCGCTTAACTTTGAATATAAAAGAAACCTTACGGAGTTTTCTATTCCTGAGATATTCGGGAACATATTCTTCATGAAACTAGAACAACTTGCCAACTATTTAAGCTGGATTAACTTACTTATAATTTATTAATGAATACATAAAATGCAGGAAATATTTTGAATATTGGTGATACTTCCTTCTAGACACGTGGCCGGTGATAACAACGTTATTGCTGTAAGTTTATGTGTAAAAGTAGAGAAAAGACAAAATGTTGGTCTCTCATTAAAACAGCAGGTATAAAGGAGGATCTCAGGTCCTCAGCAACAGGCGAAACTACTTTGGAGGCGGTCTGCCCTTATCGTGAAGAATGGCTTTCTATAGGGCATGGGTTGCTCTTCTACAGAATGGCGTCGGTTCTGACCAGATGATCTGATTCGTAAGGATGTTTCGCAAAATTCCTGCACCGAATAGGTCGCGAGGAGTCACCAGCCTGAGTGTGGTCCTGTCGACTCAGAACACCAAACTTTGGCAAATTGTGTAGCCTGGGGACCATAGCGTTTCCTCTTGGTTGTAGATGCAATGCTCGTTGGTGCGAAATGTTGGGCGAGAGTAGCCCTTTTCTGTTAGAAGGTCATCTTACTGAAGGAAGCCCACGGACGAGAGAGGGAGATAGATCTATAAGGTAAAAATGCAGTGAATACTTCCTTCCACCGCCGGAGGAAGCGGTAAAAGGCAACGCCTGTTTGCGCACGTCCTCCTGCGTCCGAGAATCCCCGACTAATCCTGGCAACTAGAGACAGTTGAACCCCTGGTGCTTCATTCATGAATTAAGAGGGTCCCGTTGAGTTTTAGTAGATATTGCGAAACAGAGTCCCGAAACAGAGTATTTGTGCATAAAAGTATATCCCCGGTGGGAAAAAGGTGAGCTCTACATTTGTATACCACAAACATTAAACAAGTGATACAGAAAAACAAAACTTAGGAAACGGTACAATTAATCAATCTTAGGATTAAGGAGATTATTTAAAGTAAAAAAAGTAGGTGGTATTGTTCGTTAAAAATATACAGATACATACAAATTTTCCTACATTCTACAATACATATACGTTTATATACATAAAATCAGTAAAATATATAGAATATAATATATATTATATACATGTTAAATAAATAAAACCTAATAAAATCCTCGCCACTAAAACATAGAGAAAGGTAACGATTATATACTTGTTTCTTAAGTATGTTCAATGATCTATAGTTATAGGTAACACGTTCCATAATTATAGCCTCAGCCGTGTAAAAATCACCATAGAACTTGGTTTTATGAGGTATGAGTCTGAGTTTCAGGACACAAGAGTGTTAACAAGTAAACACCGTCTATCACAATCGTAAAACTCAAATTTATTCCTTAAATAATGAGAACCACGAGGGTTGAATAGTACACAGTATAGAAGGGCGACAATAGGTAAATTTCTGTGAAAACGAATAGGCAACCACTTGAGCTTTGTGCGAAATTGAGATACATGGTCGTATTCGCGTCATCCAAATACGAACCGAATAGTGAAATTCTGTAATCGCTCAAGTGTATGCAGTAGGTCTTCGGTGAAATCAGAATAGCTAGCATAATTTTGGTAGGAATAGGGAGTAAAAAAAGTAAACGGCGCAAGGATCCTATAGCTGCAAATGTAACTCTGCTTAGATTTCTCAGATATATTGGTGCCGTTAAACTGGTGGAATATTAGAGTCTGCTTTTGAAACCAAATTTCTACTGCCAATAATGATAAGTAAGTAGAAGCCCATTAACGTCCCACTGCTGGGCACAGGCCTCCTCGCTCAGAGGAGCGTGGGTGTTTAGAGCATAGACCCATCACGCTGCTCCACTGCGGATTGGCAGGCATATTACACAAGTGCACTCTCTATTCCTTCACTCTCATAGTCCGATGTGACGGGAATCCGACACGACCGGAGAGAGATCAGACGCAGGACCGACGGCTTAACGTACTCTCCGAGGCACAGGGGTGGATCACACCGCCAACTTCCCAACTTCGGGCAAATATTGAGAATATCGTAATAGAAAACTCAATATTGATTTTTGAATTGGCCCGACCCGGGACTCGAACCCAGGACCTCACGTCTGTAGTCGAATGCTAACCACTAGACTAATGAGGCAGTTCAATAATGATAGCCTGGGATTAATTTCTAAGCCGAATGATTTGCTTCAATTACAAATTGTGGCAAGATCATAGCAGATATAGCTAAGGGGACATTTTCAAGTGTGGACTGGTTTTAAATTTAGGACGTCTCCTAGTTGCTGTCGCCCATAATCTCGTCCTCTTGTCAATAATATATGCTACCTATCATATTCAGTATTTTTTAGTAAATAATACATTAATTACGCAGCTAGGTGATCAACGGTTGCATGATTCAGGAGACAAAGGTGACGCATTGATCATTCGTCTCGCCCGCGACCGCAAACAATTGAAACGAAACCAACCACCTAGATATTTGTTTTTTATAACGTTTATAACACCAGGTCACACGATAACATTGGCACTTGGAAGTTCTTCGTGAGTTATATACGGATAGTTTAAGCGCTTTCTGCTCCATTGATGAGTTCATAAATGGTCTAATTTTTTTTTAATGATTTACCTATATGTTGGAGTGCAATAGTCTGTGAAACGCTGGCGCCATCTGTCTATCGACGTGGGGCTGAGTCAATAGTGACAATCCGGCGCGCGTCATTCCAGTTCTCAAGTGACGGTCCGTCAAAGCGGTCGACTATTGAAACTGTCGCGTTCCTAGCTATTATTATTAATGAATTTGTGTAAATTGATATCGGGAACATTATAATCTGAGTTAATTAATAAAGCGTTTGATTGCACCAACATTACCCACCAACGCCCACAGTATGGAAATTGTGTTATAGATGCTATAAATGTCGGCGGTGAACCCTACGCCCCCTATGCTTTATGCTTCCTTCTCTTTTCATGGTTTAATAAATACAAGCTAACTGTAATAATTACTGTGTATGCGTATACGTAAACGTGGTTGTACTAGTACGGTGACATCTATTTGATGCTTATGGTCTCCATCAGTCGCTGTGCCTTCGTTATTTAAATGTCTGAGGTAAGGTATCTTCTAAGGTATCCATGTTTTTCTTCACTTTTAAAGTTGCCTAGAAGAGATCGCTACAAGACGATGAGTCAAGTCGCTTTTTAATATAAGTTACCCTCTACTATTTAAAAAAAAACGTATTTAATGTGTTTCTTTAGATAACGAATAATACAGTATTCTATAAAATATCTTCTTAAATAATACATATATTATTAGAATATGTAAAAGATAAAAATGGGTTATCCTTTATAGATAAATATGTATCATCGCGAATCGCGATGATCTTTTAAGATTACAATTCCGTAGCATATTAATTTGATCTATAAGCGCACAAAAATGTGTTTCGACATCACATTATAAATCTTTGAAGTTCACCGGGTTGGGATGATATTACAATCGTTAGGCCATATCATTTTGCATGATATGATGTACCATGTCCCATCCCAGTCAGTCCATAGAGGAGCTCTGAAATGTTTCAAAAACTACCTATTCGGATAGTGTAAGTTGATCAGGATGCTAGACAATTTGTAAATTGCACAACGTAGATGTTTAATGGGCATAAGTGAAGTGACTTTGGTTCTATTAAGAAATATGACAACATAGCGAATCTATCGATAACCATTTCAATTAGGTATTTGTACTGAGAAACACCTACGAATTATTGGAACTGAGTTAGATCAGCGGCAAATGCTTACATATTAGTATTTCACACATAGATACATAACAAAATAAAGTCACTAAACAGAACTTCTTTTTTCAATGGCTTTTATGTGGAGAAATCGTAAAATTGTAACAAAATAGAACACTTTGTTAACTTCATAGCTAAGTATATTAATGTTATTATATTAGGTTCTGATTTCGTGAAAATGTGGGCTAAACCTGAACACATTGACAATTTAAAACATTCTTGAATTCGCCTACAACAGTCTTACACAATTCTTTTAAAATCATATCTGTCTAGCAGTTCACATTCAGTTTTCTATTTAAGATTTTCTCAAAATTTGCCTGAAGTTGGCAAATTGGTGGTGTGTTCCAACCCTGTGCCTCGGAGAGCACGTTAAGCCGTCGGTCCTGCGCCTGATCTCTCTCTGGTTGTGTCGGATTCCCGTTACATCGGACTATGAGAGTGAAGTAATAGAGAGTGCACTTGTGTAGCAGCGTGGTGGATCTATGCTCTAAAAACCCTCTCTCATATGAGTGAGGAGGCCTGTGCCCAGCAGTGTGACGTTAATAGGCTGCTACTTACTTATCAAGTTCTATTATTATGTTAAAACAAATTATAGTTCAGCCTAAGCGCATATGACAAATTAAGAGAAATAATGAATATTTTAAAAGTGCCACCATTTTTGCTGCATTATGTTTACAGTTTCCTATAAAGCAAGAAATCAGACATTAATTCCATAGATGTGATCACACCTGATTTAAAATGGAAACACTTTCATAGGAAGCAATATACCATGTAAGGTTTCTACACAGCATCATACCGGAATACAAATCACTTTGTTTGTTAGTACATCTAGAGTGGTGACTAGCCAATGCCGGAGCCTCCTACTAGTCCAGATTCAGACAAATTAGAAAATGCAATATCCTAAATTTACCCTACTGGAGATCAAACTCAGTGACTCGGCTAGCAAAGCACTTAAGCACTGCACCAGCAAGGCAGTCAAATATAATAATATATAAGAATAAACAACCCAAATGCAAAGGAAGATGTCTTCAAACTGATCATTAGGATAATCAATAGATTTGTAAAATTATATAGAGATAATAACATTGGTTATATGTTTCTCATATACAGAGAAAAGTTTAATAGATATTTTATTTGACACAGTAGTAACGAATGCTGAACGCTGTGTACTATTAATAGATCCACTATTTTAACATGCACTTGCATGTTGCTGCGTTCTAATTTCATATCAGCAATTAAATAATTGGGCTAATAGTGTTGTGTGATATCTCCTAGTAACTTCCCTTTATGTGTTTTATCATATTCAAACCACACATGCTAATTTGTCTTGAGATATAAAATTTATGAGTTAATGTAATAACACAAGATATCAAATCGTTTGGCACTGTGAAATATGAAATTTAAATCATTCTTATAATTCTTTTGTTTGTTTATAAAAAAATAGTACAATATCGGGCAAAATGATGAATAGAAAAAGCTGTGCTTCAGGGATTAATGACCTCCCATAAATTCCTTTAAAAATATATATCTAATTCTTATCTTATTCATTATTCAATATCAAATTGTCTAGCAATTATGATATTTTAATCTTTATCTATTTTGATATTTAATGTCTGATTATAATATAAAATAGAGACTGTCAACAAAGAAACTATTGATATTAATCAAGGAAGCATGTTATTTTAAATTCTAAGGGCAAGTCCAATTAGATGGTGTTGATCCTCAGTTTACAAGGCCTACACCTCACTGGGTTATAAATTCAGACTTACCTATACCACAAGAAATAGAACTTAGTAATTAGAATTTCAACCGGTTTTATTATATGTATATAAGATATATAAATAAGTTAACTAATGAAAAAGATATAATGCTAACTTCAATGTATTGTGAGATGACAATGTTAATTTTTTCTAAATAAATTCATACAGCATCAAGTTTGAACTTCTTAAGCTCATTACATCAAAAGAAACCTTTAACAAAATTAAATTATCATATGAAAAAAATGGCTTTAACATTAAGTGTCATACATTACAAGTATAAAAAAACTATTTCATAACAGGTATTTTACAATAAATTGAAAATTTGAACAAGATATATAAAGGGAGTGTGAACTAATAGGAAAACTCAGTAATGAAATGTTGTAAAATAATTGTTCTGCAGTCACACATCCAATCATAATGACTGTGTTAAACAATGTACATTTCTACAGGCAACTTTAAAATTACATGCAATCAACATAATTGAAGAAATAATTACTGACTTTTTGAAAAAACAATCATTCACAATTTATTTAACATAAATTTTCAAGGACACTTTATATAATTATACAATTTTAACACTAGCTAATTTAAAAGATAAAGAATTAACATTTTTTATGTATGGGTGTGTACCTTTGAATTTGCTGTTTTCATATTCAAAACTGCATCATTGTGTTACTTATGAAAATGATTATCATTACATTATTATTATTTTGCCCACTTAGGCAGATGCATATTGACTCATGCCAATCCTCCCTTGATACCCTCAAATATCCATTCTAGGAGTTTACTGGTAGGCTTTAGGTTAGATGGGTTAAAGTCATCTGGTTGTGAATAGGCCACTCCCAGTAGACTCATTTGTATCCTGGCTAATCAATCAAGTCTAGGTGTTAGATGTTAATTTGCACAGTAGGTACCTAATATTACTATTATATAGGATTCTGTAAAGAACTAGCAGAGGATCAGACTCCTGGCAGTGAAAAATTTAGAACACTATATTTTCTTATTTGTAAAGCTCTGATCTGGTGGCTTTAGGTGTATCTAGCAAACCACCCTACCAGCAAAGAAGTCTTGCCAAGCAAAGACTTTGTTCCAGTATGATGCTGTATGGAAACAATTAAAGAGGTAAATTACCTCATATTATGTAAACACTTGAATCTTCCATTATACCATCAAATGACATCAAAGTCAAGCTCTAATATCTGTTAGCAATAAAAAACGAAAAATCTTTGTGTCAAAATAGGTACAGCCCATATCGTATGCGAGTAAAGTTCCAAATAACCGTTAGAAATTATTTGTATAAAACATGAATCACCCGCAAAGTAACGTAATGGGTTAATAAACGTTGTGATGATGAGAAAAAAATAGAGTCGAAAGGTCCCCTACCTTGTAGACATCGCCGTAAGTGCCCGAACCGATCCTCTGTATGAGCTCGTACTCATCTTGCGGGTTCCTTCTAGATATATCTGAACTTAAAACACCACCACTATGCGCCATAATAACTAGCGTACACTAATCTAACATTTATTTACACTTTCATCTCATTATTCACATAATTATAACACAGAAACGTCGTCAAATAAATTATTTTTCACTACACAAACTCGACATCTCCACCTGACGTCTGACACCACAGAATAAATAATTGTCACGTCTGCCATTGTGATATGATTTGTATAGGTTCGCTAGTGTTGCCGCTACAAAAAATTAAGATATTTTTATCTGTACTGTACTGAGCTAGGTTTGTAATGAAACTTGTAATTTAATGCGTTAAAACCTTTTTATATATATAATAACTTGTTAAGAATCCCAACTTTATTACTATATATATATATTATTTATTAGTATATTTTACAGACAAATAACTAACATGTCAATATTTCTTCACACCTCCCGCTCCAGCTTACTTCTCTCATCAAAGATTGTCTGTGAGAAATCGCTATAGCAATAAGGCCACCTTTGCGGACTTTGCTATCTTGAACATTGTTTTATTTCTAAATCTAACTTGTATTGTTTATATGTGCAATAAAACATAAAAAAATAAAATAGAGAAGTAATAGCTCTACGTTTGTATGAACACAGAAACCACAAAGTTTAGGTATTAGATATTAATTTGTTGAAGTTTTCATTAGAAAAACTTGGGTAAATATAAGTTGCTCAAGCTGATTGCCTTCTATAAATTGAAGATATTGAATGTTCATTTGGTTTGATGCTTTTGTCTTGTCGAGATTATGCAGGGATTCGTTGCATGTACTCAATTTTCTTAAAAAAACAGCTCTCCCTATTATTTTTCTAACTTTTTTTTATAAGAATGCAGCAAGCGTGAATATGACAATATACTTATCCATTACTTTTATAAGTATTTATTAATTATGAGCTAAACCCTGACGTTTCACTGGTTATTGACGCAGGTTTTCACATAAACGGAAATCTCCAAGCACAGAACCATGTCGCTCCTTAAAAAAATAGTACTACCATTACTTCCTATCAAGTTTTGCTTATTTAAATAAACATACGTATTTACTGATCTCATAGAAAATTCGAAATTAGCTGAAATAAACAGAAAAAACGCTAAGAATTGTTAATTTTTTATGAGTTCGTTGTTAGCGTTTATGTATTTTTCTTGTTTTAAATGTTTTTTAAAAAGATTATTTAAATATCAGATTCGCAATACTGACGCAATAATAAAATGGCTTGCATCATACATTTGTACTTACGCTGTTATTTTATATCGAGGTTATAATTAAAAGAATGAAACAACAAATAAATGTTAAAATGGTATATTTATTACAATCCAATATTTCGGCCGGCATTCGTGTAACGTGTTACAAAATTTGTTTATCGCCGACTACAATAATAACTTCTAACACTTTATTATAAAATTATATAATCTTTTGGTTCAATCCTTTTTAAGTGCACTTTTACATACGTTACGTCATAGTGACGTAAGACTTATCAAGCGAGTGGAAATTCTCAATTTCCTAATCGAATAATCATCGCGTCTGTGGCCTTGCATATACAATGCTGCTTACACATAGCAAGCTGCTAGGGGACTTCATTTCTTTATGGCAACACTGAGCAAAGACCCAAAATGTATACAGATAAAATAATAAAGAAAACTAAACTGATATTTTTGAAAAGATTTAAAAACAGATTTATTAGTGATACATATAAATGACGGAAATAAATTTAAAATGAAATTAATAAATTCACCAATAGAAATTATTACATTAATATCCAATCATTTGTATAAAATTTTATTGAACATATTGAAATATCCTATATTGGGACCACTAAGCAAATTATATAATGCGGAAAAAAAACTCTTTTTATATATTCCATCAACTTAGAAAACTTTAGCATAATTTTCTTGTAGTAAAAGTATTCCTGTCTTTTCATCAAAATATTTGGATTTTATTAATAACTAAAATCGCAGCTTGCTATGTATTGAATATATCCACATATACGAGCACATTTTCTCACTATTCATCACTTATGATGGAAACTCGTATAGAGGACCTTTTATTTTATAATTTGTATAAAATGTTCTAACGATAAAGTTGAATTTTCTACTCAATTTGCGAGGAGACAAGAGATGTTACTATACATTTTATATATATCTCGTAAACGCATCGCGTCTTCGGTGGAAATCCAGCCAATGACGACAGTAAAACAGAATTTTAGATATAAGTTACATATAATCATTCCGCATGTATAACACTTTTAAAGCATTTAATCGTGAGATTTCACAGCAACACATCCCATTTGAATTTTTCTCAATAAAAATACAATTAAATATATTACATTCTTTATATTATTAGCTAGGATTTGTAAGGACAATTTATATATAAAATGGGAATAACTTTGCTATGTTTGGTATAATTAAACATGGGAAATAATAATTGTCATATCTTGAACAAGAATGTCAGAATTTGCTCTTACTCTTCAGTCATATAATCTTCTGACATTCATTTTTTTCAGTGCGATTTACAATAAAGTAGAAATATTAATAAACATATTGATTTTAAGCAAAGACTTAGAGATTTCTTTTATAAATATAAATCATATCTGTTTGTAATGTTCAAAATATCTTTTTACAAAATTAACTTTGAATATATATACAACGCATATAATTAAAACCATTTTATAATGTATGTCTGTTTGTGTATAAGCTAATATGGATCTATTTTGAAAGTACTTTCACTAGTACATTGCTTATACTATAGAAGTTAATAGCTTGCATTTGTATCCTGAAGTTTCCATAAGAAAAATAAATTAAAGTTAAATTTAGTCACAGCAAATAGCCAGGTATACCTTGGTTCCGTTATACGACAATTATTATGATGTTATATAGAATGTGTTGCTTTAAAAACCACAGTCAACTGTAATAAGTTACGAACATCGTTATTGCTTTCAACTTTCAACAGTGTATAATATATATTGTGACATTAAAATTGCTGTGTTGCCATTATAAAATTTCAATGCATATTACAATAATATAATATAATATATATAATTGATATAATTTTTTACTATGAACACACTTTTAATTCCATACAAGTTAGATACGAAAGGATTGAGGGTAGTCCTAGTAACCAGTATCCTTAGAAACTTAATTGGGATGAAGTTATTTGCAATAACATAACCAGACTAGCTGATCCGCGTAACTTTGCCCACGTTACATAAGAGAATAGAAAGAAAGAAGAGAAAGAGAAAAAAAATGATTTCAATATTACGGACTATATAATTGTGGCGTAACGTTAACCGTTTACTCAGGTACGCAACGGAACCTCTCAAAAGGAATTAATCATCCCCGTTTTTGCAACGTTTTTCAATTATTGCTCCGCTCCTATTGAGCGTAACATGATGTTTATAGCCTACAGCTTCCTTTAATAAACAGGCGATCCAAAATTAAAAGAACTTTTCATCATACCCGCATTGAAAGTTCGTACTTTCGGCCCTATTTTGAGTGACGAAAGTACCGCATTGCCTCCCGATGAAAATAACACGTAATTTAATACGCATACTTCAAATTTTCGGCGCATGCCTAATTTCGCGCTTCTTTTATAGGTATGTCAAAATATTTGGCAATTTGTTTTGCTGTGTCATCAAAATTTTTATTTATTTCCATTTTTGATTTGTTGCCTAGTTACGTCGTCGAAACATAAAAGATGTGATCGTGTGAAGCAAACGGACGGCCATTACAAAAAAGCACGCTTTTTTTTGACCCGGATATACCACGACCATATTACCACGGGACCGGGAAATACGCGGGTGAGATTATTAGGAAAAAATAGTATTACTTAACAATATGAGTTCGCGTTTAGTTCCACTTTATTAAACTTCTGATTAGGAGTTTCGTTTCCTTTCTTTGAAAAGATAACCGGTTACTATAAGCTTAGCCCAATCCTTTCTTAATTTAGATTAAAAGAAAATTAAAAAAAAAAGGAAATAGTTGCAAAAGATCATACACCAATGATATGCCTCTAGCTATCGACGTTGTAATTAATTTTTTTTTTGACATTTTTCATAAATAATATTAACTCTTCCACCGAATTTGTACTAAACACTAATTTTATTTACAATGAAACAATCAAAGTTTATTTATTTGGTAAAAGCGCTTACAGTAAAACGGGCGAAAGGAAAAATATACTTTTTTTTAAATTTAAGTACAGTCGAAGAAAGATCGAAACTTTTTTTAAAAAGATAGGTTTTTTTTTAAATTACTAAATTAGCAACATTTTTCAAACATACTTTGGCACTTTCACCATACAATAAAATTATATAATTTGGATAATGAAGATGGAAGTTAAACATTAATTGCATTCAAATCAAATTTACAAAATTTAACCTATTATACTAAAATTCAAACAAATATACACACAAAACTAACGCTGGCCCGTGGCGATGCTTACGAAAGAAGTCGCCACATGTTGGCCCAATCATATGGTCCTTCGAGCTGGATATGAACCGGTGACCTATTAAAATCTTATTCACAAAAAATGTTACAATGCCTTGTCATTAAAAGCTAAAATTGTAACATTTCACGAATAAAAGCGGGTAGTATTTAAAAAAAAATAAAAGAGATCTATTGATACAATTCTGTTGTTTCTAGTAAGCAAGGGACCATTTTTCAAGTAAAAGAAACAAAGTAATCGAAAATTTCGTTAAAATCTAACAATCATGTTCAACTAAAAGATGTCCCACAACATTTAACTAGAAAATAACCCGACTTTCGCTTAGTCTTGCGGTTGAACAACGAAATTATCGTTAATATTGAATTTTTATTAATATATTCGCTACGGGATGAAGTGCACGCACAGTCACACATCCAAATTACCTAATAATTAATTAATTACCTATTAAAAAAAAATACATAATAACCAACATGAAATTATTATTAAAAACTCTAATGGTAATAATAGGGGAAAAAGTGACTTAAAAATTAATAGTAACATTAAATAAAAGGATTAAAATTATTATAAAAAAACAGGTAAAGCTTCGTTCCGTGCGAATTTGCATAAACAAATTTCTTTACAAAGCGCAACCCGAGGGGGTATTATGCTTTTAAAATTGGTGAAAAATTTTAAAATTTTTTATGTCGTTCACAATAATTTTTTTAAAATATATCATTGAATCACAACAATCAAATAGCACGGAACGCAAAAAAATTGGGAGTTACATTTAATTAATTTCGAACTACATTTAGGGGCAGTTAACTAGTGAAATATAACTTACTCTTTTGAATAAATAATTTCTTCTCTTCCATTACTAATAATATGCGTGAGCAAGCGTCCATATTTTTTAAATTTTTAAATAATCATAACTGCAACATCACGTTTATTTGGAATTTGTCGAGGTTACATTGCTTGTACGCCATGAGATAATGCTCACTCGTAGTCGCCGGGTTTAACTGGCTTAAAGTTGTCTACAAGGATTAACAGATGGCGTTAGTGGGGAATTCGATCGAGGGTAGGAACGATTTTTCACCTGCGACTCGCTCGTGTGCGAGTGGCGCGAACTGGTGTCTTTTTCGCTTTGCTAGCTTTTACCGTGGCTTTACGTTTTCCTTTGGTAGTAGAGGATTTGGATCGCGTGCTTTCAATGGAGTTCACTCTCCTGTCGGACTCGAAGGAGAACGCGGGTATAACACTTTTCACTTGAGAGGGAGAGAGACTTATCTCCAACCGCCTCATCCTGGACCGCGTCATCCTTACGTTCTGTGGTTCTTCTGTCTCCAATTTTAATGGTTTTAAGGTTCGTTTCGCTTTGGCTATTTTCCTGGTTTCCGTTTTCGTTTCGGAGCTGCTTTTGCGCGCCGATCGGCCATTTTGACCCTTCTCCCTTAGAACGGGTTTAGAGGTTTCTTCGAATTGGCGTTTCCGCGTGGTTCTAGTTACAATAGATTTGTCGTTTTCTATGGACTCTTTGGTTGTTCTCGTCTGTTTGTCCGTGTTGATTTCCGGGACTTTCTTCGGCCGACCCCTTCCGCGTTTCTCTGGCGTTTTACTCCTCAGTTGTCTAGTTTCCCCGTTGACCTTCTGTTTTTTGGCTGACCTGGTGCCTACTTTTCTACGTTTCCTGGGGACGGGAGATTGTGATTCTCTCTTTGTCCGACTCGTCTTAGGGAACGCTACTTCCGTGCCTTCTAGACCTTGACTACTCTCTATGTAAATATACTCGTCTAATTTGGACCTCGATTTGGCGTATGTCTTTTCTACCGGTTTCACTGATGGAATATCCTCGTTGTCATCGAAATTAGGTTCTGAAGCCTCGTTCATTGGCGTATCTAGAGTATTAGCCTTGATTAGTTCTACGTCGTTTTCTATGGAATTCTTGTTCATTCTGTTTTTGAGGTTGTTAATGGTTTCTATGAGAGATGTCTCCTTAGAATCATCAGTGTCCATGGCAGCATCGTTTTGTGTGGAGGGTCCAGGCTCTGATTTGCGTAGCTTGTTTTTACTACGTCTTTTGTACAAGTCAGCTTTAGTCATGTCCTGTAAAATCAAATATATAATATGTTTACAAGGTCCAATAGATTAAAGCAAAATCTTTAATGGCTGTGAACAAATATAAAATTGTAAATAAATTAGGCCCTAGTGGCTTACTATGGCATAATTACATCATTTTAAATTAACAATATGAAAAAATTGAAAATTCCAAAACACTGCAACT
Source organism: Elymnias hypermnestra (assembly GCA_015832385.1). Taxonomy (NCBI): domain Eukaryota; kingdom Metazoa; phylum Arthropoda; class Insecta; order Lepidoptera; family Nymphalidae; genus Elymnias; species Elymnias hypermnestra. The sequence goes on along the minus strand of JACTOM010000075.1, from coordinate 836,803 downwards.
AACGCCATCTTCTAGATGTTTTGAGAACTATATTTAAACATTTGTGAGTTATATAGCATAACAGTCACTAAGCTGGGTTATTTACTGTTATATAAAGTATCCTATTTTCATCGAGATTACAATGTAGCCATACGACAAATCTATTAAGCTGTGTTCTTGGGACTTTAAGCAACTAATATATACATTTTTACACTTAAAAAATTACTAAAATATAAATGTAGATGCTTTTTTGCGGATTTATAAAGATTAAAATACTCACCTGCAGTTTAAAGTTGTTGACATCAGAGCAATTGACACCCAACTCCTGCAACAGCTCCGATACTGTTAATCTATCTGAGGGTTCTACCGCTAAAAGACCAGAGACAAGCCTCTTGCTATCACTCGATATACCATCCCATACTGGACCTGTGGATAACATTAGAAAAGTGAGCAGTTGAAGTAATATTTTACTAATCATGGTAGAAAAAATAAAGGTAATATCGAGTATTCTATTATATTATACTGTAATATAGAATACTATACCGCCGTACCGTGAAATCTAGTCACTTTTGTCATTATATTTTTATGCACTAATGAATATAGAAGTATGATTCAAAAATGTAAAATGAAAGTTCTTCTTTATGAACAAGAGTTCTCTGTTTCTTCACAACCTCAATTTACCCACTTTCAAGGGCCATTTGAAAATAATAACATGGTATATTTTATTTTTTTTATTTTCAACACTAAGTCAATTTCAAGAAAATTTTAATTACCCCTCTACTCCACACCTATAAGTTTTTCGTGGTTAATATGTATATATAAATTTATATTTATATCGAAGGGCTCGACGTAATAAGAGTTACGTATCCTCATTTTGTAAGAGAACTTTAAGTATTTTTTACTGTACTGTCTCTTGTGCTATATGATAGAAAAAAGCCGATGACCTTGGTTGACCTTGGTAGATAAATGGAGTGCTATAATCGTCAAAATTACAAAAATACATACAATGCAAGTTAGTCCGTTTATAAGTAGGGGTCATATACATATATTTTATTCACAAAACCCTCATACGAAAATTACCTAGTATTATCTAGCTCTAAACAAAAAATCAACTTCATCGATACAGCGATATAGACGTGAAAGCGTAAGAGCGAGAAGAACTCACTAAAAATCAAATCAATGAATAACGTAACATCAGCTCACCTTCCATAGAGAAACTTCCACTCCTGATTCTGTCCATGAACGCCGTAACTGGCTCCTTCTTGGACACAGGCTGGAAGGGCGCCTTACCGCACAGCAAGCAGTACTGTCCACAAAAACACGAAGACACACCGTCAGCAAACAAATACCATATTAAAATGTGTTCCTACATACAAAGATCATTGCCATAAAGTACAAAGTTTTTTCAGTTTAAATAAATAAACTAAAAGATTACATGTTACATAATTAATGAATATATACGTTAAAGTAATACATAATCTACTATTAAAATCAAGCAAGTTATTACCGTCACTCGTAGACTGACACAAATATAATCCCGATACACAACTGATATAATATTGATATTGCAATGATGATGGTAACCAAAAAAAAAAACACTTTTAAGGAAAAACTATAGTTTAAATAACCAAGTAAATTGAGGATAATTGTTAAGTAGAAAAAGATGTTTTGATTACTTACGAAAATGACTCCCAGACTCCAGAGGTCGCAGCCAGAACCGTACCCCGCAGCACTTGTACCCCCGCGGATACACGACACCACCTCCGGGGCAGCGTATGGCAAACTGTCAATAATTTAAAATAATTCTTTATTAGAGAAATCTCATTGATAGCCTACAGTTTGTACGCGTCTGAATATCTTCATCTGGTCACTGTGAACTTGATCTTGTAATTTGAAAAGACACGATTGGTTAGGGGGCGGGGCTAGAATGATGACTCACTGCATTCTTAATGCGAACAAACTGTAGTGTTGAGTAAGCACACGGCTTGAAAAGAGTCCAACTAGCCTTCTTTTATATTAAACCACTACAGTGTGCCGTTTCAAATAAGGCGAGAAGTTCCGGACCTCTGCAATATATTAGACTCGCTTCAATAAGCGCCTCCATCTCAAATCTCTCTCGCTCGCTCGCTATGTATCTTTTTTATAGTTTAAGTAGTGTGTTAAAAATTAAAATTAAATTATTATATCTACCTTAGTTACTTCTGTAACATTTGTAATTTTACACTGTGTGCAATTAAGTATACATAGAAACAAATATTTAGTGCTATGGGATTACCTAAAACAGGGTGTCATCATCCGTTGTCTTTCGTCGCAGTCGGGTAACCTTCGAGCAAAACCGAAGTCTACAACCTTTACTTTGGTCTCGTGTAGCCTACTACTAGTCAAGAGGATATTCTGAAACAATAAAATTTTTATTACTTCTGATTATAGATCTAAGATAGATTATAAAAACAAGTAATTTTTTTTTTATTAAAATAACCAAATACACATACACCCCGCCTGGGTTTCTCAGCGACTCATTATGACGTCGCTGATCGGCACAGACCTCTCACTGGCTAGTATTATAGGCGCAATACTCATCAGTGAGCAAGCCTGGAGAGCGGTTGCCTCCTTTTGCGAGACTGTCATCTAGCTTAAGGAGGTACGACAAAGGGAGAGGGTGAATCCGGCTCCGATGAAGGGGAGTAGGAAACGGGAGGAGGAGGTTTATATAACTTCTCCTCCTGTTTCCGCCCACAGTCGGGGTGCGTAAATGCATTTCCTACCGACAAAAAAAACACACACACATATCAATTATCAGTGTGTAATCTAAAGTGGCCTTATATTGTATAGTATTTCTAACTGTATATATATTTGTATATGTAACGCTGTTGATTACTATTATATATTAAAAAAAAACAAAAGTGCGTGCGTACAAAGTACGCATATCTTGTTTATATTAATAATAAGACATGTTAGAAATTTAATGTATTAAATTGTCGTTAAAATATTAAGTGTCGAAAATTAATACAAATAATTTATTGACATCTCAAATAACGAATTGTAAATAAAAATTCCACGTGATTTTTGTCAATATTACAAAAGAGAGTTTATGAAATATAATGTAATAATAAACAATATATTCAATTATTTACAAATAACATGTGGCATTTTAATTTGCCACCCGCCATTTCATAATTTTAACTTTTAATATTTTAATAACAATTAAATTCCTAACGGAAATCTAAAGTTTTAGATTTGTATAAATATAAACAAGACTTCAAAATTAGTTTGCCAAAGAAGTTACACTTCTGACGCGTGTACTCTGTATTCACGCAGTTTGATTGTTATCAAAAACAATATTTTTATACGATCTGCACTTTAGCCAATAAAATTAAAAAACCGAAAGGGTATCATTATACTGCTTTTATGATTGCAAAAAATATGTAGAAAGTAGCTAATAATAATTAAGTTATAAAATCAAAACTCATACATATTTCAAATTTCCCACAGTGGACCGGCTTAAGGAAATCAAATCAAAAAATAAAGAAATAGAACTTACCTCAGGCTTGAGGTCTCTATGTACAACGCTTCTCGCATGCATATGCCGTACGGCCAATGCAAGTTGTACTAATAACCGACGGGCGACTCTCTCTCCCGCTGATCCCAGTATCGAGGAGAGCTCTCCCCCCGAAGCTAATTCCGTCACTATATACGTGAACGCCTGAAATGAGTTTATACATACATAGCATCACGCCTGATTCCCATAGGGGTAGGCAGAGACAACATCCTTCCACTTGCCACGATCCTTGCATATCTCCTTCGCTTCTTTCAATCTCATTAAATCTTTCATACAAGTTCGTCGGTTTAGAGTACTCTTGACCTGGCCGTTATTTAAAATGTCCTGGATTTGGTCCAGGAACGTTCGCCTTGGTCTTCCCCTTCCAACTTTCGCATTCACTCTTGACTCATAAATCCTTTTTGTCAGTCTCCTTTCATTCATTCTCTCTACATGCCCAAACCATCTAAGCATACCTTTCTCAATTTTAGTCACTACGTCTTCTTTTATACCACAACGTTCTCTTATCACACTATTTGTTTTTATTACATCTGAAAAGGAATATAAGGAACTTTAATTAATTCAAACTTACCGAATCGTGAAACACTTCGTACAATGTGATAATGTAAGGGCAGCCTTGACACGCCTTTAACAGTTCAATTTCTTGTTTCACGTCTTTCTTCTGCGTTGATATTATCTGATAAAAAAGCAATAGAAAATATTATGCTGATTAATTAAACATAAAGTACAGTTACATAGATCTATAATAAAATACTGCGGACAAAAAACTATACAATTTGAGGGAGCATTATTGTATAATAGTTCACCAGACAATATAATTTGTGAAAAATCTTTTGAAACTATAAGTTTACTTATTAAATTCCCACTGTTTTATGAATATACGATAGATTTAAGCTTTTATCACATGTATCACACTACTTAAGTATGTAATATTACTTTTCTTATGTTTTTTTTATTTGTTAATTTATCATTTTCTTTTGAGAATAAACATCTTTAAACCTAACTTAAACCTAATTAATAAAGCAATAGAAAATATGTCTACTGTCCAATAATACAAATAAATACCATCTAACAATAGAGAAATATTATTTGCTAAACTATAAGAGAACACACTGTAAATAAAATCTTTTAACTGAGTACAATCTGTTCGATAATAGAGACAATTGCTATACGATGCTTGGGAAAAATAATATTTGATAACATGGAAGAATATTATTTTATAAATAAGCAAAATACTCTCTGATGAATAGAGAAACATACTGCAATCAGATATAAACACCATCTAATAACGGAGAAGCAGTAACTATCTGATATCAGAGAAAGATAACAGAGATATACACTATATAATAACAGAGAAGTAATACACTTTTGATTATAGAGAGAACACTATTTAATAACGGATAACAGAGAAGGATACCGCCGGTTTATAGAGAACACAACCTAATAACGGAGAAGTAATACACATCTGATAACAGTGAAAACACTACTTAATAACGAAGATGTAATACATATCTGATAACAGAAAAAGATACCGCCGGATAACAGACAAAAGTACTACCTAATAACGAAGAAGTAATACACATCTGATAACAGTGAAAACACTACTTAATAACGGAGATGTAATACATATCTGATAACAGAGAAAGATACCGCCGGATAACAGAGAAAAGTACTACCTAGTAACGAAGAAGTAATACACATCTGATAACAGAGAAATACACCACCTAATAATGTACAAAATATATGGCTGATTACAGACATAAATAGAAAAAGAATTATCTAGTAATTTTAGATTTCGGGGATCAGTGTTAGTAAACTTATAAAAAGTTCGACTCACCTTAACTGCATACTCTTTTCCGGTGTGTCGGTGAATGCACTTCCTGCATACGGCGTAAGAGCCGTCTCCCAATAGGGGCGTGCTGAGGTCCACAGAGTACTTTTGGAAAAATGGCGAATCCTGTCGGGGAAAGGGGGCAAAAAGGTCTTAATTTTATTAACCTTTACGGTACCATACATACATTTTAGGTCATAGAACCACACAGTTTAATGTTTAGTTGGCTACTTATAGCATTTCCTTTAAAACATTTACAATATAGTAATTCAACTCAAACTTGATAAGAAATCCGTGACGTAATGCTAAAATTTACTATTCCTTATAATGGTTCTTATAACCCTTTGTTGTTGAAATAAAAATTAAAAGTGCGTGCGTATAAAGTACACATGTCACAAGTGAAACTTCTTTGGCAAACTACTTTTGAAGTTTTGTTTATATTTATAAAGATCTAAAACTTTAGATTTCCGAGACATAGAGTTTCGAATATCAATACAAATAATTTATTGTAATTAAATTATGAAATTAATAATGGCAAATTAAAATGCCACATGTTATTTGTAAATATCAAAACTACCTAACCTTTAAACAAATTAGCATAAAAAATGCTGTTAATTTTCGTGACGCTAATGACGCGTTTCATCCACTAAAATATTACCCTCATGTGTCTAAAGAAGTTTCACTTCAAAAAAATTCTAAACTATCTTACAATATTAAACTGGTATTTCTGCACTAGAAATAAACAACTGAATTTTGTGTTGTGAATGTGTGTGCGTGTTTCTATTAGGTAAAATTTTAAAACATAAAAGTTAAGTATACCTTCGCAACCCATCCTTTTAATTTGTCGTGTTTCTGTCCTGTCGCCTGTATCCATATCTGATCTGATATTACATTCTCTGAGAAGAGTATACTCGGAGCTACGTACGAATAACCTGCAAGAGAAAGATTGAATTAGAAAAATAGTAGGTCTTTATTGAAGAAGAAAATCTTAGGTAGGTGGGTCTTTTTAAATTATTTATTTATTTTTACTTTTTATTATAAACTGCCTTATTGGTCTACATGACATGAGGTCCTGGGTTCGAGCCAATTAAAAAATGGATATTGAGTTTTCTATTGAGATATTCACAATATTTGCCCGAGGTTATGAAATAGGCCGACGGCCGAGGGCCTCGTTAGCGCAGTGGCGCGAGTATTCGCTTTGTTTGCAGAGGCCCCGGCTTCGATCCCCGGTAGGGCGAATTTAGAAAATTGTATTTTCTAATATGTCTGATTGGTCTATTGGTTAGCATGTTCGACTAAAGACATGAGGTCCTGGGTTCGAGTCCCGGGTCGGGCCGAGTTTTCTATTAAGAATTTCTCAATTTTTGCCCGCAGTTGGTAAGTTGGCGGTGTGCCTTGGAGAGCACGTTAATCCGTCGGTCCTGCGCCTGATCACTCTCCGGTCGTATCGGATTCCCGTCACATCGGACTATGAGAGTGAGGGAATAGAGAGTGCACTTTGTATTATGCCTGTCAACAAGTAATAAGTGGAGCAGCGTGGTGGGTCTATGCTCTAAAAACCCTCTCTCCTATGAGTGAGGAGGCCTGTGCCCAGCTATGGGGCGCTAAAGTGCTGCTACTTACCTTTTTTAAATTTGTTTGAGTCTGAGATTGACTGAGATTTGTGTTCCGGTACGATGCTGTGTAGAGCATTAGCGCGCTTCCATCTTAGACTGTATCATCACTTACCATCAGGAGAGATCACAGTCAAGCGCTTAACTGTCAGCAATAAAAAAAGGCGGTGTTCTCCACCCCCGTGCCTCGAAGAGCACGTTAGTTGTCGGTCCTGCGTCGGGTCTCTCCGATCGGTTTTCCGTCACATCGGACTATGAGAGTGAAAGAATGGAGAGTACACTTGTCTACCTGGCAAGCCGCTTGGAGCAGCGTGGTGGGTCTATAATCTAAAAGGTCTATTTATATATAACATATCAAACAGCAGCAAATTATGCAATTTATAATTTTAAATAGGTTCCATAGCGTACCAAGGAATAGTTTGTCGTGATGCTTAGGTGCCTGCGCCGGTGAGTCTGTGGGGGGCATCCTCGTAAACTCATCAGCGAAGTTGGCGGTATCAGCAGCATGAGACAGCTGAGGTACAAAGGGCGCTTGTATTTCTCGGCGCGACACAGCCTCCCAATCTAGACTCTGAAAGGAATAAAAATGCATTTATTAATTTATCGGTCTAACCACTTGTATCTGGTCTTATTTATCTGTGTACATTTATAATAAAAAAAGTTAAAAGTGCGTGCGTACTAAGTACACAGGTCAGAAGTGAAACTTCTTTGGAAAACTAATTTTTAAGTCAATATTAGATATTATTAATTCAATTTTGTTTTTGAATTAACAATTTAGAAAAATTATTAAATGACGAGTGGCAAATTAAGATGCCACATGTTATTTGTATACTGCCTCATTGGTCTATTGGTTAGCATTTATGACTACAGACATGAGGTCCTGGGCTCGAAACCCGAGTCGGGCCAATTCGATTCGTCTTCTATTAAGATTTTCTCAATATTTGCCCGAAGTTGGGAAAAATTTGGCGGTGTGATCCACCCCCGTGACTCGGAGAGCACGTTAAACCGTCGGCCCTACACCTGATCGTGTCAGAATGCCCTTACGTCGGACTATGGGAGTGAAGGAATAGGGAGTACACTTGTGTACTATGCCTGCCAATATGCAATGGACGAGCGTGGTGGGTTTATGCTATAAAACCCTCTCTCATATGAATGAGGAAGTCAGTGTCCAGCAATATGACGTTAATGGGCTGCTACTTACTCACATGTTATCTGTAAATATTAAAATCACCAAACCTCCCAACGACTTCGCATAAAAACGCTGCAATCTTCGTGACGCTAATCACGCGTTTCATCCGTAAAAAGTTTACCCTCATGTGCCTAAAGAAGTTTCACTTCAATAATATCTGGTGCTATTCCGTTTTTTTTACAACTAAATTTATTACTTTATCCGATTCTATCTTGTTTAATATACGAGTAACGTTTTGAAAGTCGCATTCCAATAAACAATAGCCTATGTTATTCACGTTATACATTAATTATCTGAAGTGCACTTTTAGAGATTACGAGAAACAGAAAGACTTAAAGAAGTTTTAAACAAATAAATACGGCCGAGAGAAACCTTGTCTGTTGGACAGTTAACGGTAAAAAGCCAAGTAAATGAAATTATCTCCAGAACATTCATTAACGGCATAATATGAATAAAATAATCGCAGATTATACGAAACGACTGTCCACCATCTTGTTTACCTCGCTGCTAACAATGAAGAAGTTTTTAATTGGTGTTGAAGTTGTTTTTGTTTCTGTTGCTAAGGGATTTATGCACTTTGCGATCGTGATTTATTTAAAACTAGCATACCCGACAGACTTCGTTCTTTCAAAAAGATTTAGCATTCGGCAAATGTCAGTTTTACGAATGATTTTCGAAATGAAATTACAGCAGTACTAAATATCTATAGCTATCACATTTTGTGACTATTCAATTGATTTTGAACTTTGTGAAGCGGTAATAAAGTGCAAATTTACTCTTTAACGTTAGGATCACACCTACATTGCTTAGACGACAGTGAGTACTTGCAATTTATTATGAACTTTATTGTATAGCAATAAAGGTCAAATTGACTCTACATTTTAGTTAGAAAAAGTTTGTATCAGAAACAAAATGGCTGTTTTAGGGTTTTCCACTGCAATTATTCGAACTTTTGCTGTCGTAAAAACCATCCTTGGATTTCAACGAACATTAAAAAAAACATTTGTCAAAATCCAATTTATTGGTATTCGCATCACTGGCACAGGCCTTGGATTCGACTCCCGACTGAGAAAATTTTGGAAATCGTATTTGTTTATGTCTCGGCTTAGGTTTAAGAGAGGCTTCGGTCGTGGCTAGTTACCAAAACATAAGCAGTACTAAGATGTAACTTAGACTATAAACATTGACCAATGAGTTCACAATCAAACGTTAACCTATCAGCAACAAATATTATAAAGAAGAAACATTTGTGTTTTTGTAAGTATGTTTGTTTGTAACGTTTTCACACAAAAACTACTGGATCAATCTAAATCTCAAAAAACCTGTCGATTAAACACGCAATGACATATTTTATCACAAGTTGGGTTGCATTAATGCATTTTTATAGGGATCCCTAATTTATTTGAGAATGTAATATAAACTACATCGCTCAGTGAAAATGCAGCTTTCTAATAGTGATAATATTTTTGAAATCGGTCCAGTAGTTTTTATGTGAAAACGTTACAAACATAAATACAAAAACAGAAACGTTTTCTCTTTATCTTTAGATGTGACATAACGTACAGCCAGCCGCAGTGCTGTCGCTTTTTAAATCTCTGATATCTTGTAAGAATATCCATTTTAATAAAATGCTGTTAAAAACAGTTTTGATGTACATGAAATATACAACGTAAGTAATGTGTCTAATTTGATATGGAATTATACTTTATTTTGTAAAATAGCTTTGTAAATAATACATTTTTTTTTGTAATATGTAAAAGATTACAATGGTTACTGTGGGTTATCTTTTAGAGATAAATATGTACCATCGCGGAGTTTTAATCTATCTTAGAAGATATGCAATAATATGTATTATTACATATAAGCCTTCATTTTGAAACACTCTATGTATCAAATATTTTAAACTAAAACTTTGATGGTTTATCGACATATTTAAAGAATATATTATTTACGAGTAATATCGACAAATCAACTAATGACATTTAATCGTGGTGAGTACTCCTTTATCTGCCTCATTGGTCTAAACTGCATCATTGGTCTAGTGGTTAGCATGTTCGACTACAGAGATGAGGTCCTGNGGCAAATGTCAGTTTTACGAATGATTTTCGAAATGAAATTACAGCAGTACTAAATATCTATAGCTATCACATTTTGTGACTATTCAATTGATTTTGAACTTTGTGCCGCGGTAATAAAGTGCAAATTGACTATTTGACGTTAGGAACACACCTACATTGCTTAGACGACAGTGAGTACTTGTAATTTATTATGAACATTATTGAGTATCAATAAAGGTCAAATTAACTCTACATTTTAAATACATCAGTCTATGAGAGTGAAGGAATGGAGAGTACACTTGTGCACTATGCCTGCCAATCCGCAGTGGAGCAGCGTGGTGGTGGGTCTATGCTCTAAAAACCCTCACTCCTCGGAGTGAGGAGGCCTGTGTCCAGCAGTGGGACGTTAATGGGCTGCTACTTACTTACTCCTTTATCTATTAGTAAAAATTGCATTAAAATCCTTGTAAATGATCTAAGCGAACAGACAGCGGAAGCAATTTTATTTTATCCTATATAAAGATTAAAGATACTCGGTTTAATAAACTTTGAAACAAATCGGGTAATATAAAACCTGAGATAAAAGATTTTAATCACTTACAGTATACACAGAGAGAAAATACGTATTATTCTTATACAAAACAATTATAAAAAAAACATTGCATTAATATCTTCGTAAGAGCCAAAAAAAAAACAGTGAAAGTGAGAATGTTAATTTTGTTCATTGTGTACAAGTTATCTCTTGACCGGAATCTTGCTAGATGACAAGTGGTGATACAGTTGAAGATGTTATCGCAGTAACCTAGAAAGAGTTTGACACAGTGGTACAGTGTTGCGAGTACTCACTTTGCTTCCAGAAGTACCGGGTTCAATCCCCGTTGGAGAGAATTTAGGAAATGGTATTTTCCAATTTGTTTAAAAAATGCTTTTATTTATTTATATTTACATAAATATAAATTAAATAAAATAGACTAGGACAGACAGATCCGTACATCTGATTTTTATATACGTAGTAATGCGTAGGCACCGTCACCGTGTCTCAAGTACCTCGCTCGCCCAATAGGGACTGTCACATGGAACACATCATGTCGCAGGTAGCTAACAGAACCACGACTTAAAAACTCGATTTCTTAGTTAGCATACTTTAGTTACTTTCCAATACCCTTCATTACAACCCTTTTGACTTCAAATTCAAAGTGAAAGTGCTGCTTACTGGTGCAATATTTATTTATCTTACCCAACGCACTTCCATTCATCATCACTTGTCATCAGCAATGAGGAAAAAGGACTAATTTACTTCTAGGTCAAACTATCTCTGTATTTCGTGTTAAAGAAGTCACTAATATAATACTTATAAAATTAAAATCTATGGAAAGTTTACGCAAAAGACAGGGAGTGTGGGACTCGACGGTAGTACCAGAATACCCACTAAAACCCAGCGGAGCCCTCATCATTTGTTAATGAAAGGAGCAGAGGTTCGTTGTGGCATTCAATTCTGGCCCTTCCGAATGAAGCCGACTCAAAAGTGCACTACAGGGGGAGGAGTTGGATAAACTTCCGTCTCCTGTTTCCAATTCCCCTCCGTCTGCAGCCGTAGCACAGTACCCCCTACTGTGCTTCAACTGCATTCGCCCTCTCTCTTTGCCGTGCCTTCTTTAACGAAAAAAAACTTTCTGTCATTCGTTTTTGACATATGACATTGACAACCTACAATTTCTGATCGCAACTATAATATTTTACAGACTTTGGCTGGAATCTGGGCTTAAAGGTTGACCACATTTTTTAACTAAAGTTGAAACATTCTGCAATTATCATTCAGCTTTTTCATTTATTGATTCTCAGACGGTAGTTTGACGGATCAGCTCGTTATAAATTAAACTTTATATTGTAAATGTGATTGATGTGCATATCAGAATAAACGTGTGTTTGTCTTAAATTTAAAGTAAATAATACGAGTGTTGTAAACGTTTCTATAATAAAAAGAAAGACAGAACCGTACCTGGAAAAAAGGATGCCTCTTCAGCTCCTCCGCGTCTTCTTCGCTACCACCGAGACGACGCCGAGGGTCTTTTACTAATAATCTGAAGCAGAAATGACATCCGTTGAATGCGAGGCAAAAACAGGCGTTGTGTCAACTACTGGGTGACATGATACGGTAGTTCTGTTTAAACTCATGCAATATAAGTTCATAATGTGTATTATCTATTTCGCTTCTGTGTAACTGTTGTAACAAAATATGTTAGAGATAACACCAGACAGTAGAAACAACAAAAAAAAAATCAGTTACAAAGTGACCGTTACTAACAGTGCGTGTGTCGCGTCGAAGGTCGTTAAGTTTTTTGTGGTATTTTATAATCTGAGAGTGTTTAGTAGTTTTTGATTATATAAGAGATGAACAATGAAAACCCTTGGGGTAAGTTTTAATTTTTAAGATATGAGCCTATAAATAAATACAAGACGGACTTTTTCCACTATCTCAAAGTTTAGCGCAACATAACGCTACACTAGTTTTAATTTAATAAACAAAAAATAACATTGCATTTAACAATTAGCAAGGATAAAAATCATAACATTTGGTAGTCTTAAGAACTACTTTAGCGGGACATCGTCAGTGCGGGACGGGGCAGGCGACGGTTATTTCCGTTAAAAAGCTCGGGCATAACGAGGGCCAATAAAACGCGGCCGGGCATACTAAGGGATAACACTGGACATCTCCTAGGGAAACCCTGCCTTGTAAACTCAGACAGAATAACACAAAGAAAGAAATTATGTTAAATTTAATTAACAAAAATATTTAATAATAAAAAGGCGAAGATGATTTTAGACCATTCGGCATACTTTACTCATTGCGAGCTCTTAAAAACGATTCGTCATTGACTTGAAATTTAGCAAAATACCTTGTTACATAATGAAGAGGGTCACTAATTACGCAATTTTTTATCGTGTATTATTTCAATATTCTTGGAAATGGTATATATTATGAAAGTGGATGTAAACAAAACGAAAGTTATGCTTTTTGAAAGAGATGAATTTATGATGAATGGCAATATTTTGATAGATAAGGAACAAGTGGAAGAGGTGAAAGAGTTTGTATACTTGGGATCTAAATTTACAAAAGATGGAACATGTGAAAGTGATATTGAAAGGAGAGGGAATGCAGGGAATATGGTAAATGGTGCCCTGCACGCATTTATGAACAGCCACATGGTGTCTCAAAGGTCCAGACTGTCTGTGCATGCTGGAATGTTGGTGCCAACACTTATGTATGGTAGTGAAAGTTGGGTATGGCAGAAGAATCACAAAAGTAAAATAAATGCGGTAGAGATGAGAGCGTTGAGAAGTATGAGTCGATTGAAACCGAGTGACAGAGTAAGAAATAGTTTGATTAGAGAACGATGTGGTATAAAAGAAGACGTAGTGACTAAAATTGAGAAAGGTGTGCTTAGATGGTTTGGGCATGTAGAGAGAATGAATGAAAGGAGACTGACAAAAAGTACTTATGAGTTAAGCGTGAATGCGAAAGTTGGAAGGGGAAGACCAAGGCGAACGTTCCTGGACCAAATCCAGGACATTTTAAATAAGGGCATGGTCAAGAATATTCTAAACCGATGAACTTGTATGAAAGGTTTAATGAGAATGAAAGAAGCGAAAGAGATCTGCAAGGATCGTGGCAAATGGAAGGACGTGGTCCCTGCCTATCCCTATGGGAATGTGGCGTGATGCTATGTATGTATGTATAGAATAGGGCAGCCTATGCCCAGCAATAGGACATTTATAAGCTGTTAGCTAGCATTATCACCTTATTTAAAAGAAATTATTTTCTCATAAACAAGACTCGCGGAAAACATTTTAACGTTTATTAATTTCGATGGTTACATAACCTCATTCATCCAATTATATCATGCTTAGATGATACTAAAAATACATTTTTAGTAGTACAGTAATATTTAATTTATCTTTGAAAAATTGTCTTACAAAATTTGCATTTTAAACTCTTTATACGTCGATGTTTCGGTGGTGGTCTTACTTTTTAATGAAGTCCTGCACTTCGGGGCTGACGTCATTGGGGACGGGGTAACTGCAGCGCACTATGCGCTTAGTGATTTCCTGCTGCGTGTTCTTCTCGCCTTCGACCGTGAATGGGGAGGCGCCCGTCAGCAGTTCGTAGGTCAACACACCGACTGACCACCAGTCCACAGCCTGGAAATAAACAGAAATATATAAATAAAGAAATGTAAAATTATTTTTCGCAACTATTACTAGCGTTTGAATAAAATAAAATAGCATAAATGTGTTGTTAATAGTAATTATTTTAATATAAATAAAAAACCGCACGAGACGCCCACTCGTTGCTCCACGAACGTTTGCCAGCCGCATTTGATAAGGTTTACTTTAGCGATACGTATCGCCTGAACCCTGAAGGTTCTATTAAAACCATTTTTTTAATTATTATATTATCACCATCTTGGCAAGATTTCGTGATAAATAAACGTGATAAATAAGGATCAAGGAACTTTTCACTGACGAAAGGTTTTGTGGAGTTTGAATATCATTATAAGTGGAACTTTTTGTTTACAGTTGTTACTGTAAGTAAACAAACTTCACATTTGGGCTACATCAGAAAATCAGCATCATCTTTGTTTTTAGCTGGGAAATGCTTTATGGACGCCAGATGAAGCGATAACCTCTTCACCTGGTTGGTGGGGTTCAGAAGGTCAATGATGCATTCGACTCTGGCACCTTCGGAAAATTTGACTTAAAAGTTCAGGTTAGAGAGTACAGAAGGGCCTAATTGCATATATTAATACGCAGTGTATTTTATTTCCAGCAGGAGTGAATAGCATCTGTATCTGGTGGTGGGGTCCAGAAGGTTACTGATACATTTGCCTCTGGCACGGCACCTTAGGACAATTTGATTTGAAAGTTTAGATTACGGACTGCAGACGGGCCAAATTGCATATCTTAACACCCCCCACTTCCGGCAAGAGGGAATAGCATCTACAGTAATCTCACTCTCCCTCTCTTGTGCACAAGACAGCCTCGAAAGGACAGAAAACCTACAAACACCCAGTTCAGAGTCCGGTGTAAATCTCATGCGAGAGGGAATAGCATCTGTAGTAATCTCTCTGTAGTGGCTTCTTCTGTAGAATCACAGCCTCGCAGAAGGAATCAACTGCCCTCCAATCTGATTCATTACCAAATCAGTAGCCATCTATCCTTGTGGCAAATGGCTTAGTCTGATTTATTGATTGGTCTTTTTATCGATGTTTCGGAAGTATGTATTCATGTATATTTAAGAATAATTGTCTTTCTTTCTAGATATTATAAATTATTGTTAACATAAATCAATTCGAATATAACCGAACTCCGTCGAGCAGTCCAATGTTTGTTAGCACGTGTAACTAGTTTCCGCATTACGAGCCTTGAAGACCGATATAGTGTTATCATGATTATCGCACTATAAAAAGTGTACATAGTACTATACAACGTTATTTATTGTACGTATACTAGAGGATTTGAATTTATTGAGCTATGATGGACAACTTTTATTGGTGGGAAATGTTTTTCAAAGCAGGCAAAAGAGGTGAAAACTTTATCAAGGCGAGGTTAAACAGACGCTTATTTATTAATACGAAAAATATACGTACATACATACATACATAGCATCACGCCTCATTCCCATAGGGGTAGGCAGAGACAACATCCTTCCACTTGCCACGATCCTTGCATATCTCCTTCGCTTCTTTCAATCTCATTAAACCTTTCATACAAGTTCGTCGGTTTAGAGTACTCTTGACCTGGCCGTTATTTAAAATGTCCTGGATTTGGTCCAGGAACGTTCGCCTCGGTCTTCCCCTTCCAACTTTCGCATTCACTCTTGACTCATAAATCCTTTTTGTCAGTCTCCTTTCATTCATTCTCTCTACATGCCCAAACCATCTAAGCATACCTTTTTCAATTTTAGTCACTACGTCTTCTTTTATACCACAACGTTCTCTTATCACACTATTTCTCACTCTGTCACTCAGTTTTAATCCACTCATGCTTCTCAACGCTCTCATCTCTACCGCATTTATTTTACTTTTGTGATTCTTCTGCCATATCCAACTTTCACTACCATACATAAGTGTTGGCACCAACACTCCAGCATGCACTGCACTGCACTTTACAATGCGAAAATATACGTAATAATCTATAAATCGAGTATTGTCCATCAGATCATTAAAATCTTTAATAAAAACAGAAACTTGATCGTTTAGTATTATTTGAAACAAAAATAATTTTATAGGTTTGTTGTAAAATATACTTTATCTTTTACTACAAACCTGTAAGGACATTTTTCTGTCAGTTTCAGCTTTTATAGTAATTGCAATAACCCAATTAAGTCGAAATCAATGCGAAAACTGCCTCATTGGTCTAATGGATAGCATGTTCGACTACAGACATGAGGTCCTGGGTTCGAGTCCCGGGTCGGGCCAATTCAAAAATCAATATTGAGTTTTCTATTAAGATTTTCTCAATATTTGCCCGAAGTTGGGAAGTTGGCGGTGTGATCCACCCCCGTGCCTCGGAGAGCACGTTAAGCCGTCGGTCCTGCGCCTGATCTCTCTCCGGTTGTGTCGGATTCCAGTCACATCGAACTATGAGAGTCAAGGAATAGAGTGTGCACTTGTGTACTATGCCTGCCAATCCGCAGTGTAACAGCGTGATGGGTCTATGCTTTAAAAACCCTCGCTCCTCGGAGTGAGGAGGCCTGTGCCCAGCAGTGGGATGCTAAAGGGCAGCTACTTACTTTACTTTACAATGCGAAAGAAGTTTCTTTCAACTTAATCGCTTCTACTGAATCTCAACCATCAGTCTCTACTTCTGAGTGAATTGTATACATAATCATTTCAAACCAATTTATATAGAACTTACACTATTGCATTTCAATTCCTGTAAATGCAGTTGGAAGGTTTGATAAAGAAATAGTCATTTACAAACTTCTACATTAGAATATGTAGTATTCAAATTGAATTTATGTAGCAAATATAATATCAAGAAAATATTTGAAAGTCATGTAAAAAATTACGAGAATTACGATGTTTTTTCGTAATTCTTTTAAATACATTTAAAACAGAAAATAAAAAAAAATTCTTTAAGATATGACCGGAAAATCAAATGTTTTCCAAATTTCGTAGCTTTTTTTTTGTATTACTAAAAACAAATTAATTATCACTACCATATATATTCGTACAATTTTAATTTGTTTTTCAAACGATAAATGTTTTTATATGTGTAAATAACACATAGGTAAGGTTATATTAGTTAAATTAAGGTTAAATTACCCTTTAGCACCTAAGCCGGGAATCGAACCTTGAACGTGATAGTAACGAGGCCGGAATCGCTCTTGCGGAAGGTTACCTTGTACACAACCGTTGAGATATAAAACGTAGTAACATGAACCTTATTTTGATATGTTTATGATATAAAATCATTCAATAAATAACATTACATGATTTTGCAAGCGATTTTAGAACTTTTGTACGATATTTATAGAGTTTATTATGTATTATGTATTATATATTAGATATTCCGTTGATCTTCAAGTGGGTCAGCTGTGTTGCAAATTTTTTTGGCACTTACTACGCGTAGCAACAAGCAGAATGCAGATAAATTCCACGAAAACGATTTAGTTGCGGTCCACAGAACCAGAGGGGTTTTTTAAGTTCGAATCACACTCAAATAGCGACAAAACAATTACTTTTTAATGCTGAAATATGCTTTTTTATTACCATCAGTTTAACACTTGACTGTAATCTCGCAATACATGACCCAAATCGTGTCACTTAGCTCAACTTAATCTAAACATAGATATTTTCAAAAATTGTTTATTCAAGTAGGTGTTTACATTTTGGAATCGTCAGATAGTGTTTTTCACACACCTATTTTAACGTACGAGTGATGATGGTATTAAAGAACAATTTAAAATCTAAAATTACAAGGGTCTACAGTTCGTTCGCGTTAAAAAGCAATGAGTCATCATTGATGACCCTACGAACTTGACCTTGTAATTTAAAAAGATTTGATTGATAAGGGAGTGGGGCAAGGCGGGCAAACAATGATGACTCGCTGCATTCTTAACGCGAACGAGCTGTAAGTAATCTTTCAAATAATAGCAAGACTTTTTCAATTCATTTTATTTCATCAAAGATTTTGAGTTTATTAAACGAAATCTTTAGAATGTCCTCTGGGAGTTTATTATAAAATCTTATAACAGTTACCCTTAAATAAGTTGTTAAATTTATGCAACCTACTAGAATTTATAAGTTTATTTTTATTTCTTAAGTTATATGAGGTGCATCTTCTTTTTATTACTGACAGGTTAGCGCTTGACTGTCATCTCACAGTATAAGATAGAAAGGCGCCAAATTGGTACTAGGTAATTTACCTATTATGGTGTCTACACAGCATCGCACAGGAGCGCAAATTCCTCCTGATTTAGGATGGTAACTGGCCATGGCCAAAGCGTCCCACGTCTCGAGACTCAGACATAATAGAAAATGCAATGTCCAAGATTAGCAATGTCGGAAATTAAAACCTCCTTTTTTTCACTGGGAAATGCAATTAAGCACCCCGGCTGAAAATTATATCTTGAACCAGGAATGTGGGACTCGCTGAAAAACAAAATCCCCACTAAAACCCAGCAAGACCCTCAGCGTCTTTAACAAGAATACCAGAGGTTCAGTGGGGACATTACTCTCTGGGTACCAAGACATAATCTGTTACGACCATTCAGATTGGCAGGAGCTGCGCAAAGGTACGTCTCCTGGCTTCCGATCTCCTCCTACGTAGAGAGGTGGTGTCAGCTGCCGCTTCCCTCTCCCACTCTGATGCTTCTGTAAGTTGACATTCTCACAAAGGGAAGGGACACCGCGGGCTAGACACTCGTGACAGGTGGATGAGTTCTTACGTTCAACTATCTGATGCAAGTACTTACCAAAGCATCCGTGCCAAGTCCGTACCTGCACCAATCTAAACAAGAGGGATGACCTCTGCTAGCAAAGAGAGATGGGATCCCTGCGATGGGATATAATATAGTATTGAGTTAATTCAATGTAAAACAGTTAAGTGTATTTTGTTTATTGGTTCTTGAGGGCTTGCTTGTGACACTAAGCAAATAATTTTCAAGATCCGTTTAGATATTGGTAAAAAAATGCATTGTTTAGCCGTAATCGACCTTTTTTGGCAGCTAAACCTTGTTAGTAATCCACTTCGTTTCCATTTTTTTAATGAAGTTAATCGCTGTTTTGTGTCACGCGTTTCAAGGGCGACGTTTATAAGAAATAATTGTCGGTTTTGCTGACATTCAACGATCGCTTGAGGGTACAATTTTTACAGATGAAACGTGTGATTAGCGTCACGAAGATGTGCAGCGTTTTTATGCCAATCCGTTTGAACATTAGGTAGTTTTAATATTAACAAATAACATGTGGCATTATAATTTGTCACTCGTCGTTTAATTATTTAATATACTATTTTTCATAAAATTTTATACTAACGACAATTAAATTGATTAAATTGATTAAATTCCTAACATTTCTGCCTATTGCCCTGCCTCTAAGTCTCTGAAATATAAGTTTTAGATTTGTTTAAAATAAATAAGACTTAAAAATTAGTTTGCCAAAGAAGTCTCACTTCTGACATGTGTATTTTGTACGCACGCACTTTTAATTTTTTAATACCTAGGCTAATATAATAAATTACGTTAAGGCATCTACATACTTAAAAGAAAGTAGGTATGCTTAGAACATTTATAGCTTTAGATCACCGAATAGGAGGGAAAGTAATAAAATATTGGAAAAGACACCTCTTTGTATATATAATATTATTATATTAATTATGTTTAATTAGTATATATGATTATTAATTTTGCAACATTTTTATCAGGTCCTGTAGCTTTAGATAGTATATAAGGATAGATTAAGTTGTATCGGGCTGCGTTCGTGGCAGTACTTGGACTAGGGATCCTCAGCTCAGCGTTGCATGGTCTCCAGACCGTATAGCATAAATGCTGAGCTGGGTCCATTCTAGGTTATACCACACATCGCAGAGTATTGTAAAATTTACTAAAATATATTGTGATTTGTGGCATAATGATAAATAAAGATATATTTTTTCTTTAATATAGTGGTTAGCGTGTTTTCATGGTTCTGATTTCGAGTCCAGGGTCGGACGAATTCAGAAATCGATATTGATACGATAAACCGTCGGTCCTTAGCCTGATCTCTGTCCGGTGGTGAATTGATTGATTGAATTGGAAAGAATAGAGAGTACACTTGTGTACTATGCCTGCCCATCCGCAGTGTAGCAGCGTGGTGGGTCTAAGCTCTAAAACCCTCTCTCATATGAGTAAAGAGGCCTGTATCCAGCAGTGAGACGTAATCTTTGAAATCGATCCATTAGTTATTGTGTGAAAACATTATAAACACACATACAAAAATACAAATGTTTCCTCTTTATAATATTAGTTTAGATATCAAGATGACTATTATAAAAGAGTAGTCTGTAATAGAAAATCTTTCAAATATATATATATATATATATATATATATATATATATATATATATATATACACACACACACACACACACAATAGAAATAGCCTAAAATATTATAACAAGTGACTTTTATATTGATTACATAGTGGAATAAACGTCGCGTCGTCGTATTGAGCAAGCGTAGTAAATAGGGCGTCGTTTATAGGGCAACATACAAACCTAAAAACAACTACTTTAACCTTGTTTAATTAAGCATATTTATCTATGTACCTTACCAGGTACGTGTTGCAATGACGTTTTGTTACAAAGACCTTCGGTACACTTGTCGTAGTTGATACTACATATTTTTATTTTCAAAAGAGATAATTCAATAGTTATGCTTTTTGAACGAGATGAATCTATGATGAATGGAAATATTTTGATAGATGGGGAACAAGTGGAAGAGGTGAAAGAATTTGTATACTTGGGATCTAAATTTACAAAAGCTTGAAAATGTGAAAGTGACATTAAAAGGAGAGTGAATGCAGGGAATATGGTAAATGGTGCTCTGCACGCCTTTGTGAATAGCCAGATGGCGTCGCAAAGGGCTAGACTGGCTGTACATGCTGGAGTGTTGGTGCCGACACTTATGAATAGTAGTGAAAGTTGGGTATGGCAGAAGAATTACAAAAGTAAAATAAATGCGGTAGAGATGAGAACGTTGAGAAGCATGAGTGGATTAAAACTGAGTGACAGAGTAAGAAATAGTGTGATAAGAGAACGTTGTGGTATAAAAGAAGACGTAGTGACTAAAATTGAGAAAGGTATGCTTAGATGGTTTGGGCATGTAGAGAGAATGAATGAAAGGAGACTGACAAAAAGGATTTATAAGTCAAGAGTGAATGTGAAAGTTGAAAGTTGAAAGGGGAAGACTATGAGTATTATGAGTAAAGTTTCCACTAACATGTATAATATATGATCTTTTTCTGTGTATCCAATAAGAACAATTAAAAATGAAAACTTTCTTTCATGTTTATTGAAATAGGAACTTTCCATCATTAAATATGTCAATATTTCTTGACTTAAGAAAAGAAATAACAAAAATTTATATATCCCTGGTGGGACGTTTCCTAAATTCACCCTACCGGGAGTCGAACCCGGTAACTCTGCTAGCAAACCGAGTACACGCACCACTGTGCCAACAAGGCCATCAAAAAAAACTTTAAAAATCACTTTTTCTATATCTGTTTTAATTAAAATGGCACATTTATTATGTCAAATGAAAACATTTATCAAATGGTGACTTCGCCTTGAGATATGAAAATCATATTATATTCACTCAAAGAAGTTCAGCAAAACCCGGTAATTATTAAAAGCGTCGCTCGCGTATCACTGAAGAGTAATCTATAATATAAAAATGAATCGCAAAATGTGTTGGTAAGCGCATAACTCAACAAAAACTGGGTCAATTTTGACAATTCTTTTTTTTAAATGTTTGTTGAAGTCCAAGGATGCTTTTTACGGCGAGAAAAAATCGAATAATTGCAGGGGAATGTCCTAAAAACAGCCCTTTCCTGTTTCCCAATACATACGTCTACTAACTAAAATGTAGACTCAATTTGACCTTTATTGCTATTCTATAAAGTTCATAACAAATTACAAGTACTCACTGTTGTCTAAGCAATGTAGGAGTGTTTTTAACCTCAAAGAGTCAATTTGCACTTTATTACCGCAGCACAAAGTTCAAAATCTATTGAATATTCACAACCCGTCCAAATTGAATAGTCACAAAATGTAAGAGCTATAGATATTGTTAGTTATTTTGTTTGTAAATTGCTGTTGAATTACTATATTCGTTTATTATGCTGAGGTCTTTGTAATTATATTTTTGAAACGTTTACATGCACTACATCCGGTTTGGCGCTGTTCCGGAAATTCTCAAATTTGATGGGCGCTTGTTTAGTCGTCGTTATCACGACGACTGTGAGTGATGTACTTATTATTCTTTGGGTGGGGCGTTTGGTATAAGAAATGTAGCACAGGAGAATGAAGAAAATAATCGCCTAGTGACAGTTCTTAGTTTGTATCACCGTAAGTATTGTATTAAAAGTCATTTAAAGTGTGTAAGTAGTGTAGAGTAGTATTACTTAACCTACAAATTAGTGAACGACTCTAAAGGTATTTAGTGCTGCTGTAATTTCATTTCGAAAATCATTCGTAAAACTGAAATCTGCCACATTTCAAATCTTTTTGACACAACGAAGTCTGTTGCGTCTGCTTGTTGTTAATAAAACAATTTGAAATACACGATTTCCCATGTTTGGTTACTTTAGAACTGTAAATGTAGCACAAATCGTTCTTACTGAGAGGCAACATCGCGAAAGGAATATACATGACGAATAGTTGAGTGCAGGTGTTTCCTGGGAATTTGCCTAATAAAAAGGTAAGGTGACTAACCCTTTTATTTAGGAAATTGCATTTCCTAAATCTATAACTTTCCATATGACACTTAATAATATATGCAATTATTTTATACAAAAAATCATCGAGATTATATCAGCGTAGGATTACTCAGACGGTGACTGTGAATAAATTAAAATAGTATTGCAATGATGATATGAAAAGAAGGATAACTGAGTTTCTTATGGATTTTTCTTAGAAGAAGACATGGTGCCTTTGTAACTTTTGATTACAGAGTCGTTCTTTGATATCGTCATAAGTTGGTTAATAACAATTCGAATTGACTTCAAAAGTGCTGTAAAAGCCTACTTAATGAAGTTTCCATTTGATTTGTTATTAATTACACGATATGTAATAAATATTGAATAGACTAGTAAAACATCTTTTATTTCCTTAATTTCTAATCGGATATCGGAGTCGGTGTCTCTATTGCGCAAGGTAGTTCGTTTTACTAACAATGAGTATACGAAAAAGTACTTAGCATTGGGCAACAGCGCAATTGGGTGTTTTGTTTTTGGGTCACACACAGACCTACTTAGGTACTACTTGTATGTATTAATATCAGTGTTTAAACAAGATACTGGTACAGAGATATACATTGTTTTTGCTAGTTGGTAAAAGAGAAGGACTCGGTGTAAACGGATCCTGATTCAATTAAGATTTAAGGTTATAAAATAATTACAACATCGTCTTTTTCAGATTAATAAAAATCGTAAATAACGTATTAGCTGCAATAGTTGGGAGTTTCAAAATGCCGGAGGGAACAAGGCACCGCCTGTTTGCGTAAGTGAAACCTCAGTCGGACTCATCCAGGACACCAGGGACGAAAGTTAAAACCGTGGTGCCTCATCCATGAAGAGCGAAGAGGGTTTCGCTGGATTTTAGTGGGTATTACAAGGTCTCCTCCCTCGCCGAATGCAAAAAAAAAGTTAAACGTGCGTGCGTACGAAGTTTATGCGGCAGCAACGTTTTTTAATGTTGGTAATAAGGTGTGCAACGAGCTAGCAACAAACGTCTACCAACATTCGAACTACCCCCACTCGCAGAAACTAGTATAAAAGGGCTTGCATTAGACTGGCGGGCATTCTTACTCCAAGTTGTGTCCGGTGCACACCTTGCACCCATAAATTATTGGTAATTGTCATTTAATTAATAATTTAGTTTAAAGTAATAAATAATCTCTGTGAAAGTTGACTGTGGTTGTCTTTATTTAAACGATGGAAGACCAGAACTCGATATACATGTCAGAAGTGAAACTAAGTTTTAAGTCTTGTTTATATTTATACAAATCTAAAACTTTAGATTTCCGAGACTTAAGAGGGAGGGGAAAAGGAAGATATGTTAAAAGTGTTGAAAATTAATACAAATAATTTATCGAAATCTCAAATAATGAATTATAAATAGTATATTAAATCACGAGTGGCAAATTAAAATGCCACATGTTATTTGTAGAACTACGTAACCTTCAAACGAATTAGGATAAAAACGCTGCACATGTTCGTGACGCTACTCACGCGTTTCTTCCGTCAAAATTTTAGTCTCATGCGCCTAAAGAAGTTCCACTTCAAAAACTAGTTTTAGTTGTAGTTTTTATGCGTCGTGTTATTTTAGTGCTGATGGGACGTTTCTATGTATATAAGCGACATTATGAATAAACAGACAAACGTTCTTGCTTGTAATATAGGAATAAACGTATTGTATACAACATTTAACCACTATGAAGTTTCCAATATTTTAATACAGGCAACGAGATGTCACATTCAGACACGAATTGGCAATTGACAAGCAGATATCGATAAAAGGATCGATGTATCGCAAGAATATGATTGTGCAATCGATACATTAGAGAATTAATTCGATGATTGCTCGATCGATTGCAACTTATCGTTATAT
This sequence comes from Elymnias hypermnestra, assembly GCA_015832385.1. NCBI lineage: Eukaryota > Metazoa > Arthropoda > Insecta > Lepidoptera > Nymphalidae > Elymnias > Elymnias hypermnestra. The sequence continues at coordinate 811,701 of JACTOM010000075.1, read as the reverse complement.
ATCAAAATATTCTTTATGCAAGTAGGACCAAAAAGCTCTTCAGTAGTCTGTCCGTTGGCAAGAAATCTACCACCGGTTCGGAAAGGTAATTCCACTGAGTAGAAACCGGCAAGAAACTCAGTAGTTACCCTTTTGAATATAGTTTTGTAGTTTTGTAATATGCCTTTTGTAAAAGGATGTTTTGGACATAAATCTAAAGGTGATTCTGGTGTGCTATTAAAAATGTGTATACTCAACCCGACAAATGATTTCTGAAACTCCTTTACCCTAAAATGTGGTGTTTTAAGTTTTTTTGATTAAAATTTTGTACGAATATATAAAATGTTATTAAACATCCATTGATTATAATATTAGGGACATAGGTTTAAAACAAATGCAACATTATTTTTTAACATTAAAATGAAACCTATCCTATGCTCGAAGTTACTTCTAGTAAGTCCAGCAATGAAAGAAAATATATAAAAATCGATTAAGTAGTTTTAGAGTTCACTATTTACAAACATACTAACACAAGATTTATATATATATGTATGTAACTCTAAGGTTTCCCGGTAGAAATCGCTACATAGCGATAAGGCCACCTTTTTGTACTCTATGATTAAGTTATTGTCTGTCGAGAAGATACCAGGAAGAAACTCTGTGGCTACTCTTTTTACATATAAATAAGAGATATCCAGGTATCTATTGACTCATCACGATATCTCTGGAGGTCAGCTAAGAAGGAATTTTACGAAATTCCACGTACGAATACGAAATTTACGTAAGGGGATTCACGGGGATGTTAATTAAAAACATCCCAATTTTCACATTAAAAAACTTTTATGTAAAACTTAGTTTGATTTTTTTTTTGGAAACTAACAAAAGTAAATTTTAGGAAAATTCACCGGGTAGTACGGGGGGTGTTAGAAACAAAATTTTAATAGCTCTTACAACTGTGAAATTTCACCTTATTCTACGTTTGTATAAAAAACGACACTAACAATAGAAAAAAGGTATTTAATACATTGAAAGTTTTATTATAACGCATTATCTAGTTAAATAAAGTTTATTTAAATATCACAAATAAACTAATTAAGGTATTATATAATTATAAAACATTAAAAAAAAAAACTAAAATAGCTAGCATTAGGGCGTCGGTTTTTTAGGACAGTGTGGGCGAGCATCGTAAAAATCTACTCTCATCATTTTTCCCTAACGCGCCCAAAAAAGTATAACTTCAAAAACTGTACATTAATAATTACTCAACTGTACCGCTTAGAAATTTCGGCATAGCTCTAAAGTTTTTTTATGATATGATGAGTAACAGGCTTCTAAGCGATATTCACGTTGGTTAATTTTTTCCATGTGCTTGCAGTCTCGCCCCTTCGGAATGTCATATCTCGAACGCACCCATTAAAACCGCGCGAAACGGTGCAACGTTAGCTGAAGTTGCTATTTTCAAATTTGGAACACGTCACGCGGCGCTAAAATGACATAACATTGCTCGTATAGTGCGAATCCCTGCCCAAGTTCAGGGCTGACCGACCGGTTAGATCCGCGGTCCCACTTCGCCGTCCCACTAACCCCGATACTGTGACCTCGCCGCGCTGGCACGTTTTAGCGCTGCACCAACCGTACAAACAATTCCAGTCCTTATGTAACAACTAATAAGAATCAATATACTTCGATCACAGAAAACAATGGCCTTAAGGTTAGGTGAAATAATTTCGTTATCGTGTTGATTATGTTACATTTTTTTTAAAAAAAAGCTAATGGATTAGTTAGTAAAAGTTAAAATGTTGATTACATTTAATCACTATAATACGCTCTATTGAAAAATAAACAGTCGTTAATGAAATAATACAGACAAAAAGGATTTAAGAGCCAAGAGTTCCTGGACCAAAACCAGGACATTTTAAATAAGGGCCAGGTCAAGAGTACTCTAAACCGACGAGTTTGCATGAAAGGTTTAATGAGAATGGAAGAAGCGAAGATGTGCAAGGATAGAATGTTACAAAGTTATAAATCGATGTTAAAATGACAAAAATATTTAGCAATCGATATGTTGAGTAAAAGATTTGTTATTTGATGTTTGTCTAAAAACAAAACAAGTATATTAAGTATTTTGACGAGTGCTTTGAATTATTGCACAATTTTAGGAATTTTGTCGATTTCACCAACCTGAACTAAGCTTTGTGTGTCCCCTAAATATAATTACAGATCAGTTAAAGGGATTATTTCTATAATTTATTGTATCCCTATGTATATATTGGTGGAATCGGGCATAAGACTATGAAACACTTCTGGTTGTGAAGAAACCGTTCCCAAAAGGATCATCCGTATCCAGATAGTCCACTGCATATCTCCAATGTATTTCATATAATCAATCTACAGCTTCCTTAAGTAGAGCTTTCAGTGAAGTATATTTATACGCTCCTGTATAATGTATAAACAGTAACTGTCAGTTTATGAACTAATATCAAATTTAGTTCACTATACATTGAATTTTTTGGATGTGGAATACTATTTTTAAGTGGATGGCTCTCTGTAATATATATTTTGTGCGTTATTACTTCAATCATCTTTTCAACATTACCGCGTTTTATTTTGACATAATATATAAAGTTTGGGACCTATGAACCTCCTAATTCATCCATGTCGAGGTGACAAGATTATCAAAAATAACAAAGCATCCGAGACAATACATCGACATATGCTTTCAAATTCTCAATGCTGACTTCAAATACATACTAAATGGAGAATGAGAAGGACAGATTATCTTTGTATAACATGTTGTCTTTTATAATAACATGTTTGCCAATTTGCATCATCTTATTTGTTAAGGTCTCAAAAACTAGAACTACTCTACACCTGATAATTCCAATCCTTTAATAACGCCTAATTATACATTCGGATTCGTATCTTCTTCAATATTACTTTGCAATTTATAGCATTATTACAATGTTTCAAGAAAATTATAATTTTTTAATTCCTGATTTTATTCTTGGTAATATGTCATTTTTTTATGAACACTTTGCTAAAGATTTCAACTTCGCCATTTTACCGTCGCAAATCCGAAACTCCATCAAGACAAATTGAAATAGTTGAAACTACAAAAACTTTAAAGTCTTTGTCTTTGAAGGATTTAACATAAAGTTCTGTTAATATATCAAAGTTTTAATTAACTTTAACATAAAATTATCAAACTGATTTGGCATAAACGTGAATTTGCGAAATCATGATTTTTTTATTGCGTACAGATTTCACTCGTGACGATATACTCTTATATTGTAACGCGCCAATATTATAAGATTTAAATAATAATTTATTTAATGACTAAACTCCAACGATTCCTGTAAATTTGAAAATACAATTGCCTATTTTCCCATCCGGTGTGACTGTTCACATATTACTCCAGCGAGGTCAAATTTGAGGCAACAATTAGGTGCTAGATTTAATTATGAAATTTATGAATGTCCAAAAACCAATCGCCCGAATCGTTTAGCAAGTACCCATTTGTTTAATCACTAAGCCATCGACGTTTTTTAAATGCGGTAAGTTTGAATGACAATCAGATATTGAATTTTTCATTGTTGTTAATATTAACACTGTTTACAGGCTTTTTTTAATAATCACACATCAGTTTACATTTCTTTAGTCTTTNAGAGGGCTATGCTCGGAGTTTCTCTACGCGATCAAATCAGAAATGAGGAGATCCGTAGCAGAACCAAAGTCACCAACAAAGCCCTACGAATCGCGAACCTGAAGTGGCAATGGGCGGGGAACATAGTCCGACGAACCGATGGAAGTTGGGGCCGGCAGGTGCTGGAATGGCGAACCCGCACCGGACGACGCAGTGTAGGAAGACCCCCCATAAGGTGGACCGACGATATAAGGAGGATCGCCGGTAGCCGCTGGAGCCAGGCGGCACAGGATCGGGCCTTGTGGGTATTATTTCGTGAGACCTATGTCCAGCAGTTGAAGCGAGTTAACATTTCTATATGTAATTGTAACTAATAGACTAGAAATTGGGGTAAATAAGCACGACAACACGACTTTAAATTGCTGGAATACTTGTTCTTGAATAAAGGATTTTTATCTGTGATATTATACATAAAAGACGGATTTTTTGGCATCAATGTTTTCGCGAATATATACCAATAATAAAATGAAAGTTAAAAAAAAACAAGGCCCACTGAAACAACGTAGTCCGGCTATTTTTAAATGCTGAAACTGTGAGAGCGTCTGCCGCCCGCGTGGTGACATTGTTAACTTGTCTCTGTGCCTATTTTTAGGAATCACTTGTTATAACACGGGATTTTAAAATTATTTACCGTTTCAATATATCCGACACACATATAGAACAAGTAATATTTTATAATAAAAGTCAATTCCTACACTATCTGCCATATACTTCTTACATTGGTTATATAGAATAAACCTTTAGATTCAAAAAAAGTATTTTCATTTCAGTAAAGTATTAATGATTAACTATTCGAATGAGGTTTATGTAAGGGAGAGTGTAAGCTAATGGTAGGGAATTGAAAAATATTGTCAATCCCTGTGATACGTTCCCTGTGAAACAGTTGATGCGAGCCATGGAGACTGCCCTATTGGCCTTGGTTGCTTTGCTGGGCGCCTTTCACTTTACCATTTGACGGCCTCGTTGGTGCAGTGGTGCGAGTATTCGCTCGCAGAGGTCCTGGGTTCCATCCCCGGTAGGACGAATTTAAGACATTGTATTTTCTAATTTGTCTGAGTCTGGACTGCTGCTTCGGCGGTGGCTAGTTACCACCCTGTCAGCAAAAAAGTACCGCCAAAACTAAGAGATTTGTGTTCCGTTACGATGCTATGTAGAAACCATAAGGGGTATATCACCTCTTACCAGATTAGCGCGCTTACATCTTAGACTATATCATCATTTACCATCAGGTGAGATCACAGCCAAGCGCTAAACTGTCAGCAATAAAAACCACCCCACTAGTTTGACATACAATAGACAGATAATAAAAAGTGAAGCGAAGAATAAAAGTTTCATCCAAACTAATATACACATGTCTATTATGACCGTCGGCGCCCTAATAGGATGATTTTGTCCTTCCATTTTGTCTTTAAACATTCTAGTTCAGTAGTAAATCTTAACATGAATCTTTATTCGCTCATTTCACGGTACGAGTATTTCTATTCAGCATACAAAATAATCATGAATAGAAGTGAAACAATGACGTAACCGACCGTCAATAATCTAATCGGACGTAAAAAGAAGGCCTGCCTACAAATATCATAGCAGCTGACGTACACTGCAATTGACGACAGAAACATGTACTAACTAATGTCTACATACGTCACTCGTATATCACGCGCTCAAATAATAAATACGTATGTAAAGATATGACGACAATATGAATACATGCTAGTAGCTCAACACAACCATTCTTCAAATTATTTATCGCAGATTATAGACCACAAGCCCATGGAAAAAAAATAACCTGTGAAATGAACCAACGTGAATAACGCTTAGAAGACTGTTACTATATCATGAAATAACTCTGAGCATTAGGCCGTTATTTCTGCAGGCGAATACGGGACTAAATCATTTGTTTTGATCCTAATATTTGTATTTGTTATCATTTATAATGAACGGCTATATGGCACAACGGTAATTTTTAATAACATTTTATCAAAATAACAGTAGCCGTACATAAATTTATTATCTTACAGCAATAATAACTCTGTAAATAATGAAATATAAATAATTGCTATAAGATCATAAATTATACTTCTTCATACTATCATAAGTTATACTTCTTTTGGCGCGTTGGGAAAAAATGATGAGAGTAAATTTTTACGTTGCGCGCGCCCACCGTCACAAAAAACCGACACCTAAAGTTAGTTACAGTAAACATTTTAGATTTTGAAAAGATTTACTTTTATAAATATTTATATCCAATGAAAGTTAGTAAACGCTTATTATTTTGGAATCTTTGGCCTTTGTCTTGCATTGAGTGAACGAATTATGGATGTATTTGATTTGACGAGCAACGAAAACTACGACGTGGATTTATGGTTAAAATTTCGAAGACACTTACTGTTGCTTATATATTACTTTGCAATTCTATGCAATTAAGCGTGTATTTCAATAAGACATTAAATAATCGCGTTTAAAGTTGTGTTGTCAAAAGCTTTTTATCTTGTTACGCCAAAGAAGTATATCTTCTAACGCGTGTACATATTTTTTAATAAAATTTTATTAAATTTATCAAAAAAAAAGTTGCCTTATAGCCTTTGTACCTTATAGCCGTTCATTTTAAACGATAACGAATAAAAGTATTAGGATAAAGAAAATAATTTATGGTTCATTTCATTTTGATTCATTTTACAGGCTAACTTTTTCCATGGGCTCGTAGCCTAGTATAAATATTTGGTAACTGAAAAATAGTGAATGCTACAGGCCACCAAAGATTGACATGCAAATATTTAATTATTATAAATACTACATTGTATAATAAACGCCTAGGACATTCCAGATATTTTTTTCGCTGGGAAATGTCTTTACGCATTTCGATGAAAGAATAACTCCCATCGAGAGAGTGGGCGATCGCAGATACCAGAATAGCCATAAAACACAACCAATCTCTCCTTGTCCATGAGTGAGAACACTAGTGGTTTCCTAACCGCATTCCACTCTATTGACCCAGATATCGACTATGACGACTTACAATTCAATAGGGGGAAACATCGAGAGAGAGAGAGAGAGAGAGAGAGAGAGAGAGAGCTTCAACCGCTTGCTCCCTTAGCTTCTCATTTGCCTTCAGCGAGATGATAGTCTCGCAAACAAAGGAAATCGCTCTCCACACAACTTTACTAGTGAGCATTACACCAATTATACTCTCCAGTGAAAGATCTCCTCAAGAAAACCACGCTGGACACAGCCAGAGCACGGTAGACCAAATCTACAGGAGCACCACATGGGAGTGAAGGAACTGCTGTAAGTTTAATATAATAAATTGAAATAATATTCAAGGATGTTTTCAGTTCTTTCAAAATTAGCTGTGAAGGTCATAAGAGATTTTTAGGTCGTTCTTTAATATTATCATTAGTAGTATTTTGAAATAACGTGCCAAAATGACTAAAATAATATATCCATAAAAATGAAACGGACTTGTACCAGGCTATAAAGCAGCTATAAGCACACAGAGTCAATTGTAAAGGTAAGTAAAGGTAAGTAGCAGCCCATTAACGTCCCACTGCTGGGCACAGGCCTCCTCGCTCATATGAGAGAGGGTTTTTAGAGCATAGACCCACCACGCTGCTCCACTGCGGATTGGCAGGCATAGTACACAAGTGCACTCTCTATTCCTTCACTCTCATAGTCCGACATGACGGCAATCCGACACGACCGGAGAGAGAGATCAGGCGCAGGACCGACGGCTTAACGTGCTCTCCGAGGCACGGGGGTGAATCACACCGCCAATTTCCTAACTTCGGGCAAATATTGAGAAAATCTTAATAACTCAATATCAATATCGATATCGATATCGATATCGAACTGGCCCGACCCGGGACTCGAACCCAGGACCTCATGTCTGTAGTCGAACATGCTAACCACTAGACCAATGAGGCAGTAAACTGGCAAATAAAAAATTGTAAACTGGCATTAAAAACGAAATTTAAAAACCCCCCCGCAGACTAGACATCTATTGAAACTCTTGAATAAGCTTTAGATAATATAAAGTATAACGTAAACAAAAAAAAACGCAATATTTAGGTGTTCAAATATTTACAATGAGAATTCGAGGAAAATCGCTCTACGCCTCGATGAAGCGACGAGAAGTCAATTAACGTAAAACATCAGCTTTTCATGTAAAAACTGGAATCGATTTAAGTCCTTTCACTTTAGCGGACGGCTTGGTTTTTTTTTTGGTTTTTCTCAAACACGGGAAGTGAATTACTGTAACAAAGTTCTTTTTATATGAAACTTGTTCATTTAATCTTGACTTCATTATCACAGTCTGTTGTCCATTTTTAGTTAAATCACTTTAACATCAGCTGTATAAATACTGAATGGAATTTTCCTTCCTAAAAGACTTCATAATGGACAAAACTTTGATCTATCATTTAATTCCAATCATTTTTAGACTGACTTATAATCAACACTTGAAAACCGAAAGTTATTTTAAGGAAAACTTCAAAAAAATACAGAAGACGTATTCTGTCCGAAGACTTGACGACCAAAAACTCCAACCACCTAGATTAAAATTACCCGCCGCATTACATTACCCTACCTAATAAATCAGTTTCTTCAAACAACGAGGGAAGTGATCACTAAGAAGAATATTAAATATAAATTAAAACAACACTATATGCACACAACATCACGCAAATACAAAGTATAAATGACCACTTCTTGGTTAGGAAAAAATCACCTGTACGTGAGTTATGTTATATTATTTTGTAAGTATATTTAGAATTCTACATATGTAATTTTTTTTTAAAACAATTATCGGCGACAGGGTGCAGGGAAAAACTCTTGAGAGGTTATGTTTGCACCCCGTAAAATGAATATTTATTGTATTTCTTACGATGAGATAATAAAATAAAACACTATATTTAGTTCAGAAGATGGACATTTGATAAGGATGGCATTGATATAAATTCATCACTCAGTCAGTTAGTATTAGCCTTATACTAACTGACCGATCCTGGGAGGCGGACGTGACCACTTCGACCGTTCGCAGGAGAAGGCCCGGTAGGAGGCGAGAGGCCCACGATCGCCGTGTCCCTCCTGGTGACCTTTGGGTAACGGATACGGGGTCCGTTACCCAACAAAGACAGTACCCGCGAAGTACTTGGTGGCTTGCCAGGTGCTCCAGGCAAGCCATCTCATCGCTGGCGGAATTGCGAATGTTTGTCAGTTGCGTTCTCGTGACCCCGTCTCCGAGTGATATAGGAGCACTGCTGGGTTTTAGCTGGTATGAGTCCGACGTAACCTGGAACATCCTCCCAAGTATTCCAGGTATCCACGAGGATTTTCAAGCGTTAAAAAAAAAGCTAATCCTAATTAATACAAATAAGGTCTATTCTAATATAATTTACGATAAAATGCCTTTACATGGGTTATTGAGATTTCTCCAAAGTTTTGGGATACTATTAGACTATACAATTTAATGAATTTCTTCAAAAAATCATTTCTCAAGTCAAAGTAATACAAAAATCACACCATTTATTTATGTTTCTTATAAAATGGTTCCAAAATCAACAACATGGTAACTATTTCACGACCACGTAATCATTACGACTCTTCCCCCTCCTTCGCGCCTGTATTACAGTTTCAAGTTAGCTTCCGTTCTTCGTGTTATCAAATCTACTTTGAAGCATTACTTTAGTATTGTAACATTGGAAAGTTACGTTTGATTGTGTTTAATACACTATATTGGAATTTGTAGAGGCAAAACTGCTTTTGCTTTACGGTAATAAATTGGCAACCACATTCACCTAATGTTTCCAATCCAATCGAAATTGAAATGGCGTTGTAGAAAGGGTTGTAATGTTTTTCCAGCCCTTTTGTGTAATCAATGCCTCAGTGATTAGGTTGTACATATCCCACAATCTCTTTGGAGACAAATAGGTTTTCTCATCGCGTCTTTCTTTCACTGTAGAGCACAGTAAAGGAATTAAAACTGGAATTACTCGACCGGATTTATATAAAAAAGAGCTTTAATCACTGGATTTTTTTAGAGATAATCCACATAATTACGTAGTACACCATCGTGGATTCTATAGGGCTGGTTGCCTTCTATTGCGAGACCGTCATCTCGCTGAAGGAGGAAAATGAGAGGCTGAAGCTCTCCCTCACCGTCTGAGGAGGTTTGGTGGCAGAAGACGCATATATGCACTTCATGCTTCATCCTATTGAGTAGTAGATCATCATAGAGAGTATCATCCGGGTTACTAGAGTGGAATGCAGCTAGGGAACCTCTAGTGATCTCACTCATGGATGAGGAGGGATCTGCTGAGTTTTGGTGGGTATTCTGTCATCTGTGAGTAACAATATTACGGAAAAATATTTTATTGTGCACCACAAACTATACAGGAAATGTAAACATTGATATAAGCACAGGGTACCTACCAAAAGGCGGCCATATCACTAAAAAACTATATTCGCCTGGAAATCTTAGTGTTAGGGAGATTTGCTTACTAAATAGGGCAGGTTCATTGTGTAATCATAAGTTCGAAGATGTAAAATGTAATATATCTGTAACTCTTTGCACTGTTGTTACTTTTGAGAATCCATAAGTCAAATTAACTTTGCCAGCTATACTTGCATTTACCGCTGCTTGCAAAGCTTGGTGTTCGCTGTCTGCGACCATGGTACCGTTAGCAGAGAAAGTGCCGGCAAAAGTGAAACTAGCGTTATAAAAATTGCGACCGTACCAACTTGAGCGGTTTTCATTATCTATACCGAAAAACAATTTCGTATTCTTTTACTTTTTTGGGACATATTTCGATGTAGCGAATTGATTATCTGAAAACAGTGTTTAAAAGATAGTTTATTAAAATAGAAATTAAGCGAAGGAAACTTTAATTAATTTTCCATTACAGAGTAAAAGTTTAAATTTGTATAAATTTTGGTTCATCATAGAACTAATTTGAATAATATAACCCAAGTTATGTGAAGTTTATATACACTCATTTTCAAATTTAAATTATACGCTTAAGATAGAAATTTTAATAGTTAGTTGCGAGGAATACGCTGTTTGACACATATAAATGAGGAAAATCGTATTTGGTGAGCAACTAAATAGCCAAATGAGTAAATAAATAGCAGCCCATTAACGCCCCACTGCTGGGCACAGGCCTCCTGACTCATATGGGTTTTTAGGGCATAGATCCACCACGATGCTCCATTGCGAATGGCAGGCAGAATGCACTTGCAATCTCTATTCCTTCACTCTCATGGTCCAATATGACGAGATTCCGACACGATCGGAGAGAGATCACGCGCTGGACCGACGGCTTAACGTGCACTCCGAGGCATGGAGGTGGAATACACAGTCAACTTCCCAACTTCGGGCAAACATTGAGAAAATCTTATTAGGAAACTCGATATCGATTTATGAACTGGCCCGACCCGGGACTCAAACCCAGTGCCTCATTTCTGTAGTCTAAGATGCTAACAACTAGACTAATGAGGCAATCTTTCTATTTTTAAAAATCTGTTTCAAGTCACTTGTGGGAATACGTTCTGGAAGTCTCAAGATAACAAAGACTTTATTCGATATTATATTTCCAAAAGGCTTGTATTTAAAGTCCTACAAGAAATCAATTTATATTACTTCCAATAAATTACTTGCTAAAAATAGTAAATGTTCACCAAATTGTGTTTCATGAATGATTGTAGAAATGATTCTAAAGCCTTTTTATTGCATGCCATAAAAGTATGCAAACACCGTTAAAGTTAATTACAAACTAAAATATTTAATATTATCGCTAAGTAGATATTACCAATATTGTATTTTATGACATCCTTTTTAGTAATCTTTGCTGACGGAAAAAAACTAACTTTTTTTATACAAAATATAATATTGGTTTACCCAAACACAAGATACTTGATTATTTCTTTATTAATTTAATTAAAATATTTTCAGTTAAATAACATTTAGACAAAACGTAAAATTATTCTGATGTGTGTATTCTTATTTTGGAACTTGAAATGGTATATTTATGAAACCTCGGTTTAATTTATGTGAAGTTAATTTATAATGCTTGGGTACTTGTCTTCGGTTATATATATAAAAAAAAAAATATTTAGGTGAGCACTTAATTAGCACCCTTTCTTAAATCATATCTAATTGAACAACTTTATAAAGTTATACTGTTAAATATAAAAATGAATCGCAAAATGTGTTGGTAAGCGCACTCAACAACGCCTGGACCAATTTTGCTAATTCTTTTTTTTTAATGTTCGTTGAAGTCCAAGGATGGTTTTTACCACGAGAAATGTTCGAATAATTGCAGGGGAAAAACCTAAAACAACCCTTTTCTGTTTCCCATACAAACGTTTTCTAACTAAAATGTAGAGTCAATTTGACCTTTATAGCTATTTAATAAAGTTCATAATAAATTACAAGTACTCACTGCTGTCCAAGCAATGTAGGTGTGTTCCTAGTTCCTAGTTCCTAGTCAATTTGTATTTTATTGCCACTGCACAAAGATCAAAATTAATTGAATAGTCACACTATTCAATTAATTTTGATCTTTGACCTCGACTCGACCAAATTGAATAGTCACAAAATGTAAGAGCTATAGATAATTAGTACTGCTGTAATTTCATATCTAAATTATTTGTAAAACTGAAATGAGCCACATTTTTGTCAGAACGAAGTCTGTCGGGTTTGCTAGTTGTTTATAAAGCTATTATACCTTTTTATTGTATTTAATAATGAATGGTTAACATGAAAGAGCAGTTTGCAGCAGGGGCTTCAAGTACGACCCATACTAAGAAATTTTGATTAGCCTTTATTATTTATAGTTGTTTACTTTAGAAACCGGTTTGAAAACCTTGGGCTTGTTATTTTACTACTTGCTGTATTTGTACGTAACAACATGAGTGTATGAAATATATAAAATTAATTATTATCTATACTTAGTAATAAAGATCTGTATTTACGAAAGGATGTTACGATAAATTATGTTATAATGAAATGTCTTGCAAGTGCTTTAAAAAGAAGTGAACTTCAATAATTTATTTACTTATTATACTAAAATAATACATGCATATTTAAAATAATAACTCAAAAATAATTTTTGGCTACGAAATCTACATCTTAATAATCTAATTTCAGTCAATTTTTCTATACATTCTATATATTGCATGCTTATGCTCATAATACTCATGACCTTCCTGACCTTTCCTGTTTGGTGTTTAAACAAAAAGAAAATCAATTTGAATACAAGAAATTATATCATATTTAGATAGTTGTAAGTGAATTCCCGCTAAACTAGATTTACAAAGATAAAATATGGAAGAATTTAGGCGTGGCAGTTTCCGTTAACTTTGTAATTAAAAATTAACATTTTCTTATGTAGCAAGAACATAGATAACATCGACAAAAACCGATTATTTGCTTTATTCTGTATATAATTTACCTCCTAATCATAATCATGCCTCTTTCCGATGAACACAGCTATGTTAATTCAATGAAAAGACAACTGCTGGCTAAACATATTGCTGATTTGCATTTCAATTCAATCTGTAACAAACAAACCTATTCAACATCGATCTGCACAGCGCCATATCTATTTACTGGAGTTGCTAAGTACGGAACTTGATTTGACCTTACAATTGACCATAATGTGTAACATTATAGTACGAATGTGTTACCGGCTTAATGTACACTACATAAAAACAAACCAAAACAAATCTTAACACATCATCATAAAGTCCTTAGTCAAATATATCCTTGCGTCGCAAAATCAAAACATCCCAAGCCTGTACAATGACAAACTAAAACCAACTATATTCCGATGTAATACAGTTATATATACTTTACCGAAGGATATATTAACGGTCATTCAATATAAAAAAAAGTTTGCAACATTTCTAGATAGCAAATAAAATAATACGTGAAACAATCAAAATGCAACCTTATAACTTTAATACACAAACTCCAATACACCAAGGCCAAATTTCGTCTTTCAATAACCGCCAAAAGTAATTAAAAATGGTGGTTTTCATTTGAAAAATAGTCTGTATTTTGCGGTGTTAGAGTTTAATTTTAGGTGAAGGTAGCGGAGTGCGTTAGTGTCGTGCGCGTGCGCAGCGAGTTTGAAAGTCGCTGCCGGAGCGAGTACCGTAATGTTGTGTCATCCGTTACGGCCGGTGAAACTTATTACGTGGACCGCTATCTTATGGGATAAGCGGATAAGAGCTACCTGACCGGATTTCTTTGGAACTGGTACACCATAGTGCGCAGAGAAACAGAAGAATTCATTACAAACACATTGCTATATGTATATTAAATACATATTTAAAAAACAAGTAACAATATCCATGACTAAAATGAAATAGTGTGAGATAAAACATTAAATGAAGGTTGGTTATAATTCTGTCATGATTCAAGTAACACTGTAAGCATCGATGTAAGTACTTCATAAATATTGATGAAAGGCAAAAAAACAACCATTAAAAATAAACTAAAACAAGCTCAATCAAATAAAACTATCAAACACAATTAATTGTAATTGTGTTTGATAGTTTATACAAAGGTAGCATACAGAAGTCTTTGTAACGTATTTTTATTTGTAACGTTTATTTTACAAACATTACTGCATACTCAAATTCTGGTCTGTCATGAACATACATAGCATAACGCCTCATTCCCATGGGGGTAGGCAGAGACCAGGTCCTTCTACTTGCCACGATCCCTGCATATCTCCTTCGCTTCGATTCATTGTCCTTAAACCTTTCATACAAGTTCGTCGGTTTAGAGGACTCTTGACCTGGCCCTTATTTGAAATGTCCAGGAACATTCGCCTTGGTCTTCTCATGATTTTATTTAATTTCATTAATATTAGTTCACTTTTAACAAACAGTGGGTCTGAAAGTGGTAAATTTCGTAATTTTCGTCTATTTTTAATGAAAGTTCCTTTTAAACCGACATCAATATTTTGTAAATTAGAAAAAGGGCAACTTTCATTACTAATGGACAACAACATTGAGAACAGTGTGGTATAAAAGAAGACGTAGTGACTAAAATTGAGAAAGGTATGCTTAGATGGTTTGGGCATGTAGAGAGAATGAGTGAAAGGAGACTGACAAAAAGGATTTATGAGTCAAGAATGAATGCGAAAGTTGGAAGGGGAAGACCAAGGCGAACGTTCCTGGACCAAATCCAGGACATTTTAAATAACGGCCAGGTCAAGAGTACTCTAAACCGACGAACTTGTATGAAAGGTTTAATAAGCATAAAAGAAGCGAAGGAGATATGCAAGGATCGTGACAAGTGGAAGAATGTTGTCCCTGCCTACCCCGGAGGGAATGAGGCGTGATGCTATGTATGTATGTTATACTCTTTTTTAACTTTTAAATAAGATTAATACACCACGCAAAATAAATATCTACGTAAATTTCTTGCTGCTCATCGAGTGCTAATACTCAATTTAAATAGCTAGAATGCTCCTCTTAAATTCAGTTTAACAGGAAGTGTCGGCAGACTAGGCCATAGGGACATGAATATCCTATCGCCTAGTCTGCAAAGCTCTGATATTGTCAAAACCTTACAACTGATAGCTTTTTGGAACAAATTTCTAACCAACGAAATTACAGGTTTCCAACTCTTAAGATTTTTTTAAATTTTGGGTAACGCCTCATACGCAAATTTCACTTTTGATGAATTCGCCAGTTCAAATCATAAATGAAATTTATGAGCTATTAATAACGCAAGCCAAAAAGGGCTTATTTTGACATTTTGATTTTTGTGTCACTATATTGGGCAGAAAACAATACGTCTCATTGACATTGACATGCTGACAGTTCTTAAATAGAGAATTAAGACATATAAGTAAAACCTGAATAATAGCATCGCGGAGAGTTGAAGCTGTCTTCATTTGAAGATCGGATATAAAGATGAAGATAATTCTACATAACTGATCCTCGAAGTGGCTTCCATATTCAAGGTTCAATCTAAAACCAGCATTTATGGAAAACCAATCCATCCAGTCGAGGTTATTNTTAAACCATTCATACAAGTTCGTCGGTTTAGACGACTCTTGACCTGGCCCTTATTTTAAATGTCCAGGAACATTCGCCTTGGTCTTCTCCTTCCAACTTTCCCATTCACTCTTGACTCATAAATCCTTTTGTCAGAATCCATTCATTCTTTCTCTCTACGTGCCCAAACCATCTAAGCATACCTTTCTCAAATTTAGTCACTACATCTTCTTTTATACCACAATGTTCTGAATGTTGTTGTTGTTGTTGTCCGTTAGTAATGAATTTTGCCCTATTTCTAATTTGCAAAATATTGATGTCGGTTTAAAAGGAACTTTCATCAAAAACAGATGAAAATTACGAAATGTACTACTTTCAGAACCACTGTTTGCTAAAAGTGAACTAATATTAATGAAATTAAAAAAGATAATGTTGGCTAAGAAGACAATATTTATCGGTAGAGCTAACAGCCTTGTTGAATATAAAGTAAATCTTATAAAAGATAAAGTATATATCTTAAAAAAGATAGTCACAATTATAATTCAAACACCTGGATTTTTCTATGTAACAACTGAAACATATTTGTAACTGTTAAGATTATTTGGCTATAAGCCAAGTGAAATAAAGACAACGCTAACCAAAGTGTTTTTAGGCAAACTTTAATGCGTCCAATGAAATTTTTACACGAAATACAAATATAAATTAATTACAATACTAAGAACCCTAAGTGAAAATAATTTTCTAAAAATATCGTGATCATTACTTATGCTAAACGATAGATAATAATTCGACTTGGTTAACATAATCCGCTCTTTATTGAAGTGGACGACTTTTCTCTCCACCAAAAAACTTCTCACGAGGATCAGTGGGTATAGTGCTGCAGAAATATTGTAAATTCAAAGAAAACAAAACTGTACTTTAGATTATACTCTTTTTTTACTTTTTAATAAGATTAAAACACCACGAAAAATAAATATCTACGTAAATTGTTTGCTGCTCATCGAGTGCTAATACTCAATTTAAATCTCTGGAATGCTCCTCGAATAGCTTGTATCTTAAATTCAGTTTAACAGAAAGAGTCGGCAGACTAGGCGATAGGACATGAATATCCTATCGCCTAGTCTGCAAAGCTCTGATATTGTGAAAACCTTTACAACTGATAGCTTTTTGGAACAAGATTCTAGCCAACGAAATTACAGGCTTCCAACTCTTAAGATTTTTTTAAATTTTGGGTAACGCCTCACACGCATATTTCACTTTTGATGAATTCGCCAGTTCAAATCATAAATGAAATTTATGAGCTATTAATAACGCAAGCCAAAAAGGGCTTATTTTGACATTTAATTTTTGTGTTACTATATTGGGCAGAAAAAAATACTTCTCATTGACATTGATATGCTGACAGTTCTTAAATAGAGAATTAAGACATATAAGTAAAACCTGAATAATAGCATCGCGGAGAGTTGAAGCTGTCTTCATTTGAAGATCGGATATAAAGATGAAGAAAATTCTACATAACTGATCCTCGAAGTGGCTTCCATATTCAAGGTTCAATCTAAAACCAGCATTTATGGAAAACCAATCCATCCAGTCGAGGTTATTATTTTTTATCTCGGCTCATGATACAAGATCAGGTGAGAGCGAGGGAGATGGCAAATGTGGCACGTAACGGTGGCCATCGTTCTATTTATAATTGGACAGATGCGAAACAAGTTATCAACTCTTGATGACAACAAATATCTATAGCTTTTAGATTGGAATTCTTATTTTAGCACGTCGCTTACCGGATGAGGGTTTAGACATTACTCGGAATTATAAACTGTTTAGAACAATATAACAACATTACTAACTACAGCCAAATACCCAAACATAAATGGTTTTAGAGAGAAATACATTTGCACCGGGCTCCAGCACGGTTCTCACTATCGAGGTTAATTACAGAGGTTAACAAATTTTATTATTTTTTAGTGGTCGTGCGAATCTGCGGGTACATAGCCAAGGCAAAACGTGAAAAACCCGTTAACTTCCTTATTTTTACATAAAAACTAATCAAATTCGTTATTTATATATTATTATAAAAGGACTACGAAGAACTAGACCTAATGGACACTAAACTACTTTGGTCACATTTCCCGATGCCAGCCCAACAACTTAGACAAGTTGATAATTACTGGAAAGATAGAGGGCAAAAGACAGCGGCCGATCACTTAGCTGCAGGTCCGACCAAGTAAAAGCGATTACAGGTCTTCCATTTGTTGCCACTGTAAGGAAAGCCGAAAACCGAACAGGATGAAAGGCATAGATGAAGAATATAAAGCAGGAACCAAAGTACGGATACGACACGACCAAGGTCGGACCGGGCTGGAAGGGCCCAGGTGGCGGACAGGCCGGGGGCCGCGACTAGAAGATGGCAGATGGGATACTATCGGAAAATATTGAAATAAACAAAAAATAAAATTTTATTATCAACGACGTAATAATGCAACCATTGATTGCTTGGTTACTTTGGCAATGATGTTCTATTTTTAGGTTTTGTACAAGGTGGGGCAAGAGTCCCGCTACCTTTTTGGTTGCCTATAACTTTGTTCAAAGAAAAGATTCAAAGGAAGGTAAGGTTTTCATGATAAGTGTATTTGATCTTTACACTTTTTTTCGTTATGATTGGAAAATTATATCTGCTAAATGGTGACCGCGATTCGCGATACAACTTTCAGCTTTTTTTAGGCAATTTCATAACCTCTTGCAACATCTCAGGCTGAAAATCTTCTATTACGTGTCTAAGATGTTGAATCGTTTGGGGCATATTTACACAAACTTTTCAGAATTCAAAAAACCCTATTGTATGAACGATCTATCTGATATAGTTTTACATCTAGGTCGCAAGAGAGAGAAATGAGTTTATGAGAACACTCTTATATAGCATTGTAACGTTATATATAACGTAAGTAAATTCATCTCACAAAATTTCGCCGCATACGCATTTTGCCTCCATGTGATTATTCTGGAAATTGTTGAAACTCTTAAGAGTATTTAATATTAATCTTTAGATTACTACACATCACCAGACATTGCACATTTATATAATAACCTCCGCGAATCGACTTCCGTGAATCTATTCTTAAAATAACTGCACCAATTATTTTCATTGAAGCAATAATTATCCGAATGGTAAACAGTTGCCTTATTGTGTAACAAATTCACTCTGATACCGTATCTCTATCGGACTCCGGAACCCACTATGAGGAACAACATAATAGACAACATCGATACTAAATTAAATTCCGTTATGTAAAGAGAAATCAAGTCAGGTTTAGATACAAGATATGGTCAACATTGAAAACAAGGAACCGTTGAAAGTAACAACTTATAATAAACAGCGAAATTAAGTATCGAGACAAGCCGGATTAAAAATCTTAAGCCTCAGCACAATAGATTCGTGATAATATAAAAAAAATGTCAGTGAAAGTACGTACCTATCAGAGACTAAAATTCAAAATTGGAACGCAGCGACCTCATTCCATGCGCGACTTCGCAAGAGAGCGCACGGATGATGCGAAAATAACGATTCAAAAATAGACCACATAATATCCATTCGCAGATACGACTAAATTGTGGTTTGCTCAACACTGTCAAAGAGGGTTTTTCTTTTAAACAAGTTACGCTCTGTTAAATAAATTATTTTGTTGGCTTTCACTTGAATGGAATTCGTGGTACGTTTAGAGAATATATTTATCATCCAGTGAGACAATTAACGCGGAATCGTATCAAACATACTTCCTTATTTTAGTTTTTAGAAACCATCGGCGTATGGTATGTGGCATTTATCCAAAACTATGCCATTGCTCGGAATTTCACAAAGGTTTATGTATAGGCATTTCGTTGGGCTTATGTTAGAAAGCTGAATTATATCACGAACGAGGAATATTTTCTACACGATTATAAACTTTTTTCCGGCCGTAAATAGTCCGGGGTATGAAATCCGATTAAATGAAATAAGAGATCGGAATGGTGTCGAAATAAAATAAGAATGACACGAGTAAAAGTAACTAACGATGGCAAATCGCATGCACACTTTCACTGCTAAGAATTCCTTACGATCTGCCGCTTACTGGCTCGATATCATATTACCATATGCGATGTCCTGTTCCACATTTCTGTAACGCGTATTTATATCACTGATAAGTTACATTTTTTAACTTCACATTCTTGTAAGCTTAAACGTATTGTTTACAAATGCCGGTATATGGTCCCGTCTGGCGACTAGTACACTGAAATATACGACACATTATAGATGCAAATTATAGACAATGCTTCCGTCTATATACATATTGTACCGCTCATACCCTAAATGCAATTCTGATCCGTTGAGTATAAAAAACATGAGTGTTTATCAACTAACTTCCACGTACTTGTACTAATTATTGCAAACTATTATGCAATTGCGTACTACAAGTGGGCTGTATTCACACATTACTATCAAATCACT
This sequence comes from Elymnias hypermnestra, assembly GCA_015832385.1. Lineage (NCBI taxonomy): Eukaryota > Metazoa > Arthropoda > Insecta > Lepidoptera > Nymphalidae > Elymnias > Elymnias hypermnestra. Next base: position 791,524 of record JACTOM010000075.1, on the reverse strand, counting down.
TTATTGAATGCAGGCAACTTGATACATATGATTTTATATAATATTTTCCTTTGCATGACATATTGACAACTAGCTTTTCTCTGAGATACTTCACGTTCCCATTATTTTTATTGTCGTTGAGAAATGCATTCGACCAATAATTGATCAGGCGTATGGGTAGCTGAGCTGTAGAGTACAATATAGCCTCGCAATACTAAAACTCAGAGAAACTCTCTTCACCCCTGAGTGAGGCTCCAAGGAATTGATTTGTGCAATTCTCACGGGGGACCCAGCTGACTCCAATTAAGGCATGACTGAGGAAGGAGCAGGTGCGCAAACATACGACACCTAGTAAGTTGCCTCCTTGGGTGGTGGCAGGAAACATCTACTACATTCTCCCTCTTTCTCTCATGGACATAATAGAAAAAGGCAAAATCATTCTGTGAAGTCTTAAAACTATTTTGACCTTGCCAACGTGGCCGGCTTGGAGTACATCGGTTGGATGGTAACAAAATATATAACGGGCTTAGATAAAAACTATTAACAAGTGGGAAAGGAAGTATGTATGCTGAATTTCAAGTTTAGTGGTCTCATCTTTGCATTAAAGCCTTTCTAACGAAACCGGTTTGAAGCACATCGGTCGGATAATATTTTGGGTTTTTAACAGCATCAAATTGTCGAATTGACTTTGCCACGACTCCAAGAAAAGGTCACAATGCCAACAACTATTATCAGTAATAACGAATAGGTAAACATGCAAGTGATTCCAAACAGGAAAAAAACCACAAATCTATTAGGAATAACCAATCAGTTAATGAGTAATTATTAAGTTGTTAATGTAATTGAGGCTGAACCCGGTATTTAAATTATACGATATCATATAAATCTTATTGTATTTACCACGTTTACACCGCATTTTACAAGGAATTAATTTTAGGATGGAAATATTGTAGACAACAAATAAGATTATCAAAGAGGTTACAGTGATTCAAGTTTAGGAAATAGATATAATATTGTCTCGGACTTCATCTTCGAACTTTTTAAGAGGAGCAATGCCTTCATGAATGATACTTGCGTAGATTTAACCCTTCTCTATTCTTGCAATATTACTTCTTAAAGCTCTCAATTGGTCTTAATTTAATTATATATAGTCTTCGTCTTACTCCTCTCAATCTTTCTAGATAGTTCTCAGGGCCAATTTTATCACGCTAATCTATAATCTGTATTATCTAAATTTGTTTTACTGAGATTAAAATCCCATAGGGACTTACTAGTAATCTAATTTCATCCAAGGACAAGGTGAGACTTGCTGGATATCAGTGGGCATTTTGGTACTTCAGCGAGTCCCACACTTTCGATTGGAACGATTTCGACTTTCTCCGGGGGATAAAAAAGAGATTAAAAGCCCCCCTACTTGTGCCAACGAAGCTATTACCCATACCAATACTCCAACGAGATCTAATCGAGAGATCTATATAAAAATTATACCGTAATCTCCATGTATAGTGAGAATATTTTGTGAGGTAAGCGTTCACGCGGAGCTAAGTGGTAATTAACACACAAACAAACTTTCACACGGTTGATATTGACAGGTTTAAACAATAATGACAAAATAGAAATAAGCATTACCACTTTCTAATGCGGAAATGTGTCTTCCGGAGGATGATATAAATAAAGCTTTAGTATTATGGCGTATAATTAATGAGGAATAATCTCTTATTAAATATACACATATACACCAGCACTATCAAGTATTTGCGACTTTGTATTGATTGAATACTTATGTGTAACTTTTATTTGTTCAGTAGAATAAGTACACCGAGATTTAAACGTCCAAATATTTTATTATTGCTAACAGTTTGACTGTGGTCTCACCTCATGGTAAATGAGGATATAATCTAGAATTGACGCGCACTACCTTGATAAGAGGTAATTAACTTCTTAATGGTTTCTACTCAGCATCATACCACAATTTTTGAAGTAAAACTTCTTTAGGCGCATGGGGGTTAAATATTTACGCGTGATGAAGATGTGCAACGTTTTTTATGTTAATTCGTTTGATGGTAGGTAGTTTTAATATTTACAAATAACACGTGGCATTTTCATTTATTTACAATTACTTTTCGATGAATATTATAATGATACGAAAATGCATTATATTCCTAACATATCTTTCTAAGACTTATAAATTAGTTTGCCAAAGAAGTTTCACTTCTAACATGTGTACTTACGCATATTTACCTTTTTTTTTCTTGGCGGCATGTCAATGCTGGTGGTGTAATAACAATCCGTGGCCTCCAAAGCCTCTCACTAGTACATATTTAGGTAAAACAGAAAATATGAAATCCAACATAATAAAAAGCCAGTGCCAGTTGCGTTTGGTAACGGACGGAAATGATTAGTTACCAAGAGTCATATGTGATGGAAAGTGACGCCGTAACGCGAACAGGGTTACGCACGTGACGCCCATACCTCGCCTTGGAGGTGCCAAAATTAGAGGTGTCAGGAAGAACACGAGGCCGTCAGGGCGTTACACTTCGCATTCGTATGGCATTGTGTTTTATGCGAATCGCCGGTATGTCAACGCGTGGGCGGAGACCCTCATGGCGAATTGGCCCAAGTAATGCGTAGTCTTTCTCCTTTGTTCGCACTTACGCTTAATAATTACCATTTTATTATTTCTCTCGCTAGGAAATTAGTACACTCGGACGGTCAGGTGTGGGAAACTCTGCAATTCTCACTATAACCCAGGGGAACTTGTTTAATATCTGAGGTTCATGAGGTACCGGAACATTCCTATTGAAGATTTACGAAACTTGCTTGATAAGCAGATAGTGTAAAAAAGATTTTATCATGGTTATGATAGTGCTTTTTGGAACTTTAAGTAGCGGAACAGCTGGATACCAAAGCCAGTCAAACAATCCACATCTCTACCGATTGGCAAAGATGGCACAACCTGCTTCGTCGGGTACATCACGATGCTCAGAACTGAGCGATGACCAAAGGAGCAGGATCACCATTACAGAGCTATCTAGCACTTGACTGTGATCTCACTCCAAAAATTGATGATACAATTTCCTAAATTTGTACAAACGGGTTGCTAACTCTGTTACCGAAACCAGCACTCACACCATTGATACCATTTAAAGTTTCTCATCATTTAAAGGCCTTAAAATTAACATTGGTAACTGATAATTACGTTTAAAGTCAAGGATATCTGGAAAGTCATTGTGGTATAAAAGAAGATGTAGTGGCTAAAGTTGAGAAAGGTATGCATAGATGGTTTAGGCACGTAGAGGGAACGAATGAAAGGAGACTGACAAAAAGGATTTATGAGTCAAGAGTGAATGGGAAAGTTGGTAAGGGTCAAGCCAAGGCCAACGTTCCTGGATGAAATCCAGGACATTTTAAATAAGGACAAGGTCTAGAGCACCCTAAACCGACGAATTTGTATGAAAAGTTTAATGAGAATGAAAGAAACAAAGATCATACCAACTGGAAGGACGTGGTCTCTACCTATGGGAATGAGGCGTGCCGCGTGATTCTATGTATGTATGTATATTTGGGAGGGCATTTTAGATATAAATATTGGATATTTTTCATATAGAAAGAAATTATGAGGATCACTAATGATTTTTAAATGCTAAATGAAAGACTGTAAAAGACGTTTTATTTTTTAGAGTTTCCAACGCCCGATATGTGATCTATCCTATTGACAGAACGACATTGCTGGTAGCACTACAGACACTCAGCTTCAAATTACTCGTTGATACATCAAAAAATACCAAAATCCGAAATCCTAAAGGGTTCCTATCGTCGTTGTCGCTTCAACCGATGGACGTCCACTGCTGGACATATGTCTCACGTAATGATGTCCACAAGGCCCGTTCTTGCGCCACCTGGCTCCAGCGGCTACCGGCGACCCTCTTTATGTCGTCGGTCCACCTTGTGGGGGGTCTCCCTACACTGCGCCGCCCGGTGCGGGGTCGCCACTCCAGCACCTTCGGGCCCCAACGTCCATCGGTCCGTCGGACTATGTGCCCCGCCCATTGCCACTTCAGGTTCGCGATTCGTAGGGCTATGTCGATGACTTTGGTTCTGCTACGGATCTCCTCATTTCTGATTTGATCACGTAGAGAAATTCCGAACATAGCCCTCTCCATCGCACGCTGAGCGACTCTGAGCTTTCGTATGAGGCCCATAGTCAGCGACCAAGTTTCAGAGCCGTAGGTCATCACTGGCAACACGCACTGTTTTTGTGTGCCACTCAGTGCCTGATGAGCTTTGTCTTCAGGCACCGAGGAGTATCGGACGAAAATATCTGGCGTAGTATCCCGAACGCCGCCCAACCGTGTTGGATTCGGCGGGGGTTCTGCTCTACCTTCGAAGTCATGACGTCAATAGGTCGTTAAAAGGTTATCTCAAACGGTGCTAAATTAATTATAAAAACCACGCTCGGACAATATTATCATTAAATTCCGACAAAACCATGAAACAAACGAATTATTTCATTGGAAATTCACAAGTACTGGGTGGTGATCGCCGTGACCTACATTCGAGCGACGTTATGAACAACGCGCGTGCGACAGTAGGAAATTTCACGTGGAAACAAACTGTCACATACATATATTAACTTAAATATAGCTTAGTAGACACACTGACGGCCTCTCTAACGTAATCGTGGGACAGAGGTGGAATTAGGAAGCTGTATTTTCAAATATTTCATAACCTAGACTGGTTGGAATTAGCCCACCAGTCTAATTTGTGAAGAAGCCCTTTCAAAGTTAATAACAGCTATCCAAATGCATTTTTGTATACATTTTGTCATGTAAATCAACCGACATCAATCATGACATTCGCGAAATCCAATGGACCTGATAATTCGTTGCCGGTTAAACGAAATAAAATGTTTCAACAGCTCATTCAAAAATGCTGAAAAAGAAATATTATGAAATAGTAATTTGTGGTAGCTGTAGTGAAGTTATTGAAATTTTTAACTGATGACATTAATTTCAAGACTTTATACTTAAAAGAAAATTAACCACTAAAGGACTGTGTCAAATATTACGTTGAAAACCTAAAAAAAAAACCATTTCATATTAATACAATAGCGAAAAGGTAATTAAGGAGGTTGCAGAACTATACAGTGCTTCAATGGCACATTTAAAAATAAAACGCTTTAATGTTACAAAGGCATTCGTTAAATTTTTAATACATATATAAATTGCCATGCCAGCGCCTGACTGTGATCACGCCTGATAAGTGATGATACAGTCTAAGATGGAAGCGCGCTAATCTAGTAAGAGACATTTTAACTCTTATGGTTTCTACACAGCATCGTATCAACACAAAATCTATTTGATTGGCTTAAGTCTTTACTGGTAGGATTACCACACTACCCTACCACGAGCTGTGACCGAAGCCTCCAACAAGTCCGGACTAAGACAAATTATAAAATGCAATTTCCTAAATCAGCTTTACTCTAGACCTACTGCTAGCAAAGCGGGTACTCTCACTACTGTGCCAGCGTTGCCATATATTTTTGTATATATCTAGGTGGATTCATAAGTACTAGCCCTTTAAAGTCCCATAGCTGGGCACAAGCTTCCTCACTCAAAGGAGAGAGGGCTATTAGAACATAAGCCCACCACGCTGCTTTACTGCTTGGCACGCTTTAGGTGGATTCATTAATGGTTACAATAGGAATTAATTGCCAAATAATTCAATTACTGATTACCTCATTGGTCTAGTGGTTAGCATGTTCTGCTACAGGTATGACGTCCTGGTTTCGACTCCCGGGTCGGGCTAATTAAAAAATGGATAGACTCCCGGATCGGGCCAATTAAAACTGATATTGGAGTTTTCTATTAAGATTTTCCCGATGTTTTATTGCCATGTCTCGAAAAGCACTTAAAGCCAATCCGCAGTGAAGTCTATGCTCTAAAAATACTTTCTACTATGAGTGAGGTGGCCTTAGCTTAGCAGTGGGACGATAATGGGCTGCTACTTACCTCCACAACTCCACGGGAACAGGAAATACGCGAGTCACACTTTTAATAAGTGACAACTAAAACAAAGCACCCACAAATAAGTGTAATTTACTTGAAGAGAAAAATAATGCTTCTTATTTATATATTCTTAATCTTAGATTCTGACATTGGCTCAAAGACGCAAATGAAACCGGTTATCATATTTATAGTTCCGATGAATCTACATAACGTGTAAAAATTTAAGTGATATTAATTTCCAGAATTACAATATTTCTATATATAAATCTACACGTGTATCTATTTTAATGTAACAAAGCCACATCACAAGTTTCGCTAGAAATAGTTCACGTTGTATCCTCAAAATAGATTTTAGACAAGGAATAATTTTATAAAGTCATCTTTAGTGAAATGAAACTTCTTAAGGCGATGAGGGAAAAATTTTTCCGGATGAAACGCGCGATTAACGTCACGAGATGTGCAGCGTTGTTTATGCTAATTTCTTTAAAAATAACATTGTAATATTGACAAGGAACACGTGGCATTTTTATTTACAATTCGTGTTTCGAGATTTCAATAAATTGTTTGTATTAATTTGATATTTAATAATGTCAATTAAAATCATTAAATTCCTAACATATCTTTCTTTTTCCCTCCTTCTAAATCTCGGAAATCTAAGGTTTTAGATTTGTATAAATATAAACAAGACTTAAAAATTCATTTACCAAAGAAGTTTCACTTCTAGTAGTTTCCGCCCTAATAAATAATATTTAGCGTTTTAAAAAGATAAAATTACTTTTAGTCATACTGTCAACTTAATCTACAACCAAAAACAATTCTTTAGCTTCATATATATATATGACGACACTACCATTCTTTCTCAGGCTCTAGGCTATTTGTGTACCAAATTTCAATCAAATCGGTTCAGTAGTTTTAGAGTAAAATCGCAAAAGATAACGTCCCACCTAGGAAGAGGCGGCCAAAAACGTCCTTGACGACCCAGACGACCAGACTACTATTGACAACGCCCCGTACACTATCACACACACAGGGTCTTCGCCGGCGAAGACGAGGTCCCCGCTATCTGACGCACACCGGCCGCGTCCCCCAGACGCGGACCCATGGGCGTCAAGATTAAGCACATGTCCAATTGTCCTTTTCAGCAGCCGCAAACTTTGTTCTAAGCCAAGGTCCGAGCCTCGCAGGAGGCGCCCTTAGAGCAACGTTTCCCCCACGACGCAGCAGGGCCCTTCTACGGCAGTGCTTCTGCGCTCGCCACCCCTCTCGGTTACGCTGTCAAAGCCAATAGGGCTAACAGCAGCTACACACTTCAAAAAAAAAAATGCGAAAGATAGACAGTATATTTACGCATTTTTAACAAATCAAATTATAACAAAATCCTCTGTCTGTGTCTGGACCGATTTTAATGAGCCTTTCAATCGTAGTGATTAAAATAGGTTAGTTTTATTTTAGAAAACAAATTACGCAGGTGACACCAACGAGAATAGTGGTAGGTGGTACTTGCTTTGCTAGCAGAGGTCCTGGGTTCGATTTCCAATAGCATTTTCTCATTTAAGTCTGAACTAGTGGGAGGTTACACTTTATTACAGTAAAATTACCCTTTATTCCGTTACTGCGCTTCTGTTCTAAACTATATCATCACCTACCGTCAGATGAGATTAAAGTCAAGCGTAAATCTATCAATGGTAAAGAAATTACTAGATTCACTCAATCTATTTAATATTTGTATGTAAATATAGTATATTTGTGTGACAAATGCACGCGGAATGTCTTGTAAACAACGTCGATGACCCCACGTCTCATACAACCTATGTTATCCACACGATTATAGCAACATAAATACGACACGATAAAGTTGAGAATTCTACAACGACCATAGAAGAAAACGTTATTAAACATTAAACTCTAAATTTATCAAGCATAAAGTATAAATTAATATAAATCAGTTCATAGAACAAAGATCTTTTTTCGGCATCCGATCTTGTTTTGAAATGTACAAGTAATTATCGCTACGATATTTACAAGGTAACGAAATGATTTCATATCGTTTAGTTATTTGACGACAAGGTGCATTTTAAAGACAAACTTTTTTCCATTGTTTCGAACATATATCGCATGTCGCTTAACAGCCGGTTGCCGAGTACTAAACTACACAGAATTTATTAATTTATGTACCACTTATTCAGAATTAAATTACCGAAAGCGACTTTAAAAATTCGTTATAACTTTTGAATGGAAAATCCAAAGATGGTTTTTACGGCGCGAAAAGTTCGAATAATTGAAGGGGAAAACCCTAAAAACAGCCCTTTTCTTTTTCCCATACAAACGTTATCTAAACAACATGTAGTCAATTTGACCTTTATTGCTATTCAATAAAGTTCATAACAAATTACTCACTGTTGTCTAAGCAATGTAGGTGTGTACCTAACGAAAAAGAGTCAATTTGCACTTTATTACCGCTGCACAAAGTTCTAAATTAATTAAATAGTCACATAATGTAAAAGTTATAGATATTTAGTACTGCTGTAATTTTATTTCGAAAATAATTCGTAAAACTGAAATCTGCCACATTCCACATCTTTTTAACAGAACGAAGTCTGTCGGGTCTGCTAGTGTAATGTATATTTTATTCGTTTTATAGCTATTAGATATTTATAAAAAATGTCAGGGCTATCATTTTCGTCAAAAATGAGAATTTTTTTTAAAAGGAAGATATGTTGGGATTTTAATGAATTTTATTGTAATTAAAATATTCCTCGAAAATGAATTGTAAATAAATTAAAATGCCAAGTAGTTTTTGTCAATATTAGAAATTATTGATTAAATTTTGATTTTGAATTTCAAATTAAGAAAAGAGAATTTATGCAATATTCTATGAAAAATAGTATATTATATGATTAAATGACGAGTGGCAAATTAAAACGCCACATGTTATTTGAAAATATTAAAACTACCGAACCTTCAAACGAATTAGCATAAAAAACGCTGCATATCTCCGTGACGCTAATCACGTGTTTCATCCTTAAAAATGTTACCCACATTAAAGCAGTTCCACTACAAAAAAAAGGAAGATATGTTAGGAATTTAATCAATTTAATTGTCATTAAAATATATTAAACGTTTCTAGGATCAATACAAATAATTTATTGAAACCTCAAATGACGAATTCTAAATAAAAATCCCACGGGGTTTTTTTTTGTTAACAATAATTAAATTTGGTTTTTAGAATTTAAAATTTAATAGAAGAGAATTTATGATTTTTTTTTAGGCGTCTAAAGAAGTTTCCCTTCAACAAATTAATTGTAAATAATAAAAGTGTGACGTGCCCAAATAAAAAGATTACTTCTTTCTTTTTGAGTCTACTTGAATAAAGAATAAATTTGGTATTTGTAAATTTGAAAATGTCCACGGGATCGTTTTTAGAATGTACCTATTCAATTTTAATGAGTATTCAAATAATGCGCGTGGCATTAATAGCCGACCACAATAGATGTACACTCGAATAACAAATGCCACCTTAAAGACTATCGTGTTACAATTTATTCGGCTTATATCCGAATTAGCGTCGGCACGGGCATGTAGGTCACGGTCCGAGAGCGAGATGCCAGATACAAAAGATAACACGGGTAAAAGAGACAAACCAACTAGTGGATATCTACAAAACTGGAGCGAGTGCGAAATTTTTGAGTTTGCAAAACGTATTGCCCAAGTTGTTTGCACTATTAGTGCGAAAATGATCTTCAATGTCATCGTTTGTATAATATGCGTATTATGACACGTATTTATTGTAAAAGTAGCTGGTGTTCGAGGCTTCGTTTGTCTTAACACTAGTGTATTTCACCAACAGAAAGCTGGGCAATAGTTAGATTATACAATACAATAAAAAAAGTAAGTAGCAGCCCATTTACGTCCCACTGTTAGGCACAGGCCTCCTCACTCCAAGTGGTGGCAGGCATAGTAGACAAGTGCACTCTCTATTCCTTCACTCTCATAGTCGGATGTGGCGGGAATCCGACTCGACCGGAAAGAGATCAGGCGCAGGACCGATGGCTTAACGTGCTCTCCGAGGCACGGGGCTGGAACACACCGCCAACTTCCCAACTTCGAGCAAATATTGAGAAAATCTTAATAGAAAACTCATGTCTGTAGTCGAACATGCTAACCACTAGACCAATGAGGCAGTTCAATACAATAAGGATAGTTTTAATTCAATAAGCCGAGCCGATCCAGACGCTGCAATTAAGAGATATCCAGGTATCTATTGGCTCATTACGATATCTCTGGAAGCATAAGGCGTCGAGACTTGAAATTTGGTAGGCATATTCCTTATGCCGAGTAGAGGCCAGCTAAGAACGGATTTTACAAAATTTCACCTGCAAGGGGGGTTGCTAATTAAAAAAATTAAATTTTCACATTAATAAGAAATTCAAACTTCACATTTACAGACCATATCTTTTATGGTACGTAAAACTAGGTCAGAAATTAATTTTAACATAATGGAAACTATCAAAAGTATATTTTAGGAAATTTCACCCTCAAAGGGCAGTGCGGGTATGTTTCTTAATTGTAATACAATTTGCTCACTTAAAGAAAATGCTACCAAAAAAGCTCAGCTAGTTAGTAATAAGACGTATGTACTTCGATAAAATGACAATTCAACAGCAAACAAACATTTCTCGTTTAAGATATAGACATAATTTTTTTTATTATATATACATTTTAAGCATTGACTCCTTGGAACAAGTTTTCTTTTGCAAATACGACACTTGAATAGATATTGAAATTAAGAAAAAGGAAAAATTTATACCGGAAATTATAATAAACAAAGATTTCATAAAAACAGAAAACATTTTGAACTAAAAGTTGGAGATATTGTTTATGTTGAAAATGGAAATGCTTTTCCAGAGCAAAACAATTTTGAGCATATAATAATTATAAATTAACACACTGTATACATAAATGAAACTGCCTCATTGGTCTAGTGGTTAGCATGTTCGACTACAGACATGAGGGCCTGGGTTCGAGTCCCGGGTCGGGCCAATTCAAAAATCAATATTGAGTTTTCTATTTAAGATTTTCTCAATATTTGCCCGAAGTTGGGTAACTGGCGGTGTGATCCACCCCCGTGCCTCGGAGAGCACGTTAAGCCGTCGGTCCTGCGCCTGACCTTTCTCCGATCGTGTCGGATTCCCGTCACATCGTACTATGAGAGTGAAGGAATAGAGAGTGCACTTGTGGCCTGTGCCCAGCAGTGGGACGTTAATGGGCTGCTACTTACTTTACTTACTATACATAAATGTGGAAAATTATTCTTTTACCGTATACATATTCGGCTCCTATTTCAAGACCGTTTTTCAGGGCTAAAAAGTGATATCATAGTCCATCGCTGTATGTGAGAAAATGGGACGAACAGATAGAGTTACTTTCGCAATTATAATATTTATAAAGATAGCATAAGCTTATGAAGTTTGACTATTTTTAACAATCACACACGAGGTCTTTGTTTACTCATGCTTTCGTACTTCGAACTACAAAAATCATCAACAAAAACAATCTAAAATAGAATCCAGACGAATGTCTACTGAAACTAACTGTTTTCATCAGAGTGACTAGTTCTGGACGTCATCCAAAAATCTGGTCTTAGTGACCGTCTACATCGCGATATAGGTTAGCAAATATCATGATGAATTAGTCAGATATAATATGGGTTCATAGTCTACGTCGCAAAAGGAATATATATACCAAAATCATGCTTGCACATTCTCTACTTATCTCTATTCTCGATTACGCCGATGCAAGCTTTTCTAATTTAACCGAGGACCAACTGAATAAACTTGAGCGACTACAGAATCTCTCTATTCGGTTTGTATTTGGATTACGCAAATACGACCATGTCTCTGAATTTCGTGCAAAGCTCAAGTGGTTACCTATTCGTTTTCGCCGGAATTTGCACATTGTGTCCCTTCTGTACTGTGTGCTATTTAATCCTCTTGCTCCTGCTTATTTAAGGCAGAAATTTAAGTTCCATGATTATGACGGAAGATGTCTACGACCCACTCGTGACCTAATACTTAATGTCATACCACATAAAACCAGATTTTTTGCTGATTCTTTTGCGGTTCGAGCTATAACATTATGGAACGAGTTACCTCTGCAGGTAAGAGAGGCTAAATCATTGGATCTGTTCAAGAAACAGGTAAAAAATTATTATCTTTCTTTATGCTCCTTATGACGACATTTATTTGATCTATTTATTCTTAGTTCTTATGTATCACGTACATATTACATATAAGTATATTATTATGTATCTATTTATTATATTTAGTTAATTATTTGTAAGTAGGTTAAAGTGTATGTATTAGTATGTAGGAATATTTGTATGTATGTATTTATATAGTAGGGGACACCACCTACCCTATTTACCTCACATTGTCTCTTTAACCCTAAGGTTGCCTGGCAGAAATCGCTAATAAGCGATAAGGTCGGCTAATTGTACTATTGTCTTGGTTTTGTTTCTTTGTTATTCTTTCATGTTTGTGGTGTACAATAAAGAGTATTCTATTCTATTCTATTCTATATATTTTAAGTTTCCTGCGAGGGAGGAATAATTGTTTTTTGCTCAATTACTTATATGTATATATAATTAGAGTTATTATTACATACAATAACAAAATATTTGGATACGTGAACGATAAGGGACAAGTCTGCACTTGGTATCCCCATTAATTGCTTTAAACTGGTTCAAGTAAACAGACAGGTATTTTTAAACGCCCCACTTCTGAACAATTGATAAGTTTTGCGAGCATTTTAAAAGATACATCCGTTGTTTTAATCGTAGAAGGTTAATTTAATAAGGTAATTTATTATTTTGGAAAAGCCTTGCATGTCAGAAGTGAAACTTTTTAGCAAACTAATTTTTAAGTCTTGTTTATATTTATACAAATCTAAAACGTTAAGATTTCATAAAGTTAGAGGGAGGAGAAAAGGAAGATATGTTAATTAAAACAAATAGTTTATTGAAATCTTAAGGAAGTTTCACTTCAAGTGTGGAAGTGAGTAATTTGCAATGATAAGAACAATCAAGGAGGTTAGTTTCTTTGCTCAACGAAACTAACCTTCTTGATTTTTCTTTCCAATCCATCATTGTGCTATTCGTTGAAGGATAACATTGTGAAGAAACCCAGGAAGAATGAATCCCAGGATTTGGATATCCTGGGATTTCTTCTTGTGTATGTGTAGCCTTCCAATCCGCGGTTGAGCAGCGTGGTGGATCTATGCTTAAAATGATCCCATCAAATCCCATATGAAAAAAGAGGTTTGGGCCCGTCAAAGTCTTGAATAGATTGGTACTTACCAATTTTCAAATTTTTTTGTCTATGGATTAATTGGATTCTTCAGTTATGGCTAAAGGTAAAGGAAAGTGAAATATCACTCACTAGGTTGGCGCGCTTTCATTATAGACCTGTTGTAGCAATCAAAAAACCTCATAGTAATGTACAAGTAGTTGATGCTAGCGTGTTACTTGCTTTTCTCCAAATCCTACTCCTTCAATTCTATATAATCTCTTCAACGCATTTTTTCAATTGGAAAATGCAATTTCTTAAATTTTCTCCGTGGGTAATCGAACTCAGATCCTCTGCCATTACATCATTAGTTCAGCGAGGCCGTCAAGCTTATTTACACACCAGTATTAACTAGTAAAACACTATACAGATCACGCGTATTCGTGCAACGAACGCTGCGTTTAACTTTCCCCAGGCCGTTTCATTCACTGCCTTCTAACAGCTGTTTGGCGTGAAACTTATTTATTGTTTACTAGCGGTTTTTCTCATCACCGTAAATGATTGCATTTGTCTGGTATTTTATTAATTTTCTCTACACTTTTTACATTTAAAAAAATTTGCCACAATCACATTTACCTGAGGGTATCTGGAAATTTATCTTACGGTAAAAGTAAAGCGTCCTTAATAAGATTTTATTAAGAGAGTTAATCAAAATTGAGGCATCTTTGATACATTGAAATGTTTAGATGTAAATTCAAAGCTTATCCTAAGCCGTAGGGTATAAAACTTATTTATTAACGTGATTGTAATTGATTTGATTCTTATTTTAGAAGGTAAAGAAAGAGCTTCCATAGTAACACTTAAGAGAATTCGTTACAATTTCTTTATACTTTATCTCGTGATAGTTGTGAAACATCGTAAATAATATTCGATTTAGAAAATTTATCTCAATAGAGTTTAACCTCTAATTTGTGGCAAAAAATGACCGATTTGATCAATATTCCCTAAACCATCACATATGGAAGACCTTAGTTTGGTCATATCAAACAAAGACAGATAACCTGCAAAAACTTATTGTGCTAGAAGGGTTGTAGGAAAAAGACCATGGGTGCGACCAAATGAAAAATATAACTAGACTCGAGCATCCAACAGCCCTATAAAAAGCTGAGGACAGAAAGGTGGAGCACTCCTGACCTTCAGCAATGAAGTATTCGGAAATGATGATGAAATGTACTTAGGGTGAAATTATTTTCAAAAATGTAAACAAGTGCGAGTTTAAGCCATTCACCACAACTAGTTACAATATTGCGAAATTTAAAATGAGCAAAGTCAATTAAATGAAACACATATGGTCAATAATAGCACATTTGTTATAAGTGTCAACGTGTGAATCAAGTGTGATATTAATTTGAACGTGGATGTAATTAAAGATAGTCTAAACGCAGACGACGTGGGTGATGATCGCCCACGGTTTTCAAGGCGTTCTTAAAATTTCATCAACCGACCACTATGGGACATGGTTTTCCTCAAAGAATTCCAAAGTTTTCATGTGCGGCTTAAATTGTTATAGCAATCTGTTTTAACCAAGCCTTATATAATCAATAAACGAGGTACGGGAAGTTAGATATTGGAATGGTTGCTTCACCACTCCATGGACTTGATAAAGTGCTGGAAGCATTGAAGTTGTAAAGTCTTAATTACCGTAATGGGTCCTAATGTTAGACTATAGATAATTGGGTGACAACAGGGATAGCTCGAAAATGTTGGGAGTTATTGAGTTATATAGTGGCAATACTTAAAAATAGCATTATTACGAAATGTTATTACAAATTAACAAACGGAAAATTTTTGTTAATTATAGTCTTTCGTCCTGTGTCTAGTGAAGTAGTTGTTTTAAGAGAAGCAATGATAAATTTTCTAAATTCATATAGTGAAGGAATTATTGGTATTTTTACAGTAGCTCACTAATTTGCAGGTTAAGTAATACTATTCTCATATTCTTCATTATTATATTAAATAATTTGAATGACTTAAAACACAATGCTATCGTTGATACAAACTAAGAACTGTCACCAGGCGAATATAGCTTCATTCCCCTGTGCTAGCCCTCTTATACCAAACGACCCACTCAAAAATAATAAGTCCACCAATCACAGTCGTTGTGAAAACGACGACTTATTAAATTTGAGAATTACCGAACTGCCGGATGTTGTGCATGTAAACGTTTTACTGATATAAAAACCACAAATACAACAATCATGATCGCTAACAGTACAGTGCAAGTTGTGTATAAATAGTAGAGAGAATAAAAGTTGTTAGTTAATGTAAGTTTGTGTTTTATAATACTGACAAGTAAGACAGTTGTTTCTTAAGTTCGTTATCCTAGACAACTCAGCTTGTAAAAAATACCCTTCAAACATGTTGAATTTGTATTTTAAGCGCTGCATGAATTCTTTAGCATAGTATTAGTACTCAAATTATCTTTATACACTATTATGTCTATAGTCTATATATCATTTATAGGTTTAGTATTTAGAATGGGTTTTTATCATAATTCAGTGATCGTTTGCTACGCATAATTATCAAACACAATTCATAAATACGGTGGTAACCAAAATATCCATTACGTACAATTTAATACGGATCAAGTGGTATGATTTATTTGTTAGTGTTATAAAACGGGGCACGGAGCTATTTTTACGAATGCTGTCCCGGTTTTTACATCATAAACGATAAGCAATTACGTTTATTTTGTCAGTCCGGTCGTAGAATTTAATACCTGTCCCATTTAACAGTAGAAAAATATATCCACTAATAACATAGCAGAAAAGTAGATATAATTTACCAACCCGGGCTAATCCTATGATCTGAATTATAGATTACCAACCATTACAGGCTTGTTTTTACTTGTAATGGGTTAAAAATGAATGAATTACTCGTCAAAAGTTTACGCCGATGATGAAGTAATATTTGCGTCATCCGCTAATGAGCCACACAAGATGCTAAATATTATGAATGAAGCTTTGAAAGGAAAAGGAATGAAAGTGAATGTGAACAAAAGGAAAGTTATGGTTTTTGAAAGAGATGAATCTATGATGAATGACAATATTTTGACATATGGGGAACAAGTGGAAGAGGTGAAAGAGTTTCTTTACTTGGGATCTAAATTTACAAAAGATGGAACATGTGACAGTGATATTGAAAGGAGAGTGAATGCAGGGAATATGGCAAATGATGCTCTGCACGCCTTTATAAATAACCAGATGGTGTCTCAAAGGGCCAGACTGGCTATGCATGCAAGAGTGGTGGTACCAACACTTATTTATGGTAGTAAGAGCGTTAAAGTATGAGTGGATTAAAACTGAGTGACAGAGTAAGAAATAGTGTGATAAGAGAACATTGTGTTATAAAACAAGATGTAGTGACTAAAATTGAGAAAGGTATGCTTAGATGGTTTGGGCATGTAGAGAGAATGAATGAAAGGAGACTGACAAAAAGGATTTATGAGTCAAGAGTGAATGCGAAAGTTGGAAGGGGAAGACCAAGGCGAACGTTCCTGGACCAAATCCAGGACATNATGCGGTAGAGATGAGAGCGTTGAGAAGCATGAGTGGATTAAAACTGAGTGACAGAGTGAGAAATAGTGTGATAAGAGAACGTTGTGGTATTAAAGAAGACGTAGGGACTAAAATTGAGAAATATGTATGTATGCTTAGATGGTTTGGGCATGTAGAGAGAATGAATGAAAGGAGACTGACAAAAAGGATTTATGAGTCAAGAGTGAAGGCGAAAGTTGGGAGGGAAAAACCAATGCGAACGTTCCTGGACCAAATCTAGGACAATTTAAATAAGGGCCAAGTCAAGAATACTCTAAACGAACTTGTATGAAAGGTTTAATGAGAATGAAAGAAACGAAGGAGATATGCAAGGATTGTGGCAAGTGGAAGGACGTTGTCTCTGCCTACCCCTATGGGAATGAGGCGTGATGCTATGTATGTATGTACGTTTTACTTGTATAATGGCTCCGTTTTATATAACCTTATGGAGCCTTGCAGCTGATGATATCAGCCTGTTCCTACTCCAATCCACTGATTTTCCAAATACTTAATCGATACTACTTCAGGCTAATATAAGCAATGTGATATTTCCCTACATAAGTCATTCTAGAAGTTGTATTGAAGATAGTTTGCAGCTATTTTGCAATGGATGACTGCAGTTGGTCTCTACTCCATATAATTTTAATAAATTCTTCGCGAAAACCATGAAGTCCTTCATTGGTTCCTTTGAAACACATATAAATCATTTAAGTACAGACGCGACATTCAAGCATGAAGAACCCGAACGAGAAAATAAGAAGATAAAAGATTTAACGAAGAAAATTCTTTACGAACTACGATGTCGACAAATTCAATCACCACCTTAATATATTTCTCTAAAATGCGTTTTTTAATTCAAAACTGCTCGCTGAGGTGTTTTTTAATGGAGCGTTTTGTACACAGAAAACATCTGTTTAAGTATTATTCCAAAAAAGAAGACACTATCAGTATTTTATATACTACATCTGGAAACTTTCAAGTAGAAGTAAAACCTTCAAAAATTTTGGCTTCAAGATATTATATGGAAAGGGTTTATGCCCAATTTCCAAATCCCCCTTACCTAGCACTTAAATGTACTTAGACGATTTCTTAAATCAAACCCCTTAAATGGCCCCTGAAAGTACTTAAGGGACCCCATACCTATAGAAACATTCACCTTAACTAACCCCTAAATGTATTCAGGGGATATATGTATATTATAGCTTACTAATAAACAATCCCCTTAACCATCCCATAAATGTACTCAGGGGACATATAGCTTAGAAGAGGTTGGTGAAATCTGGAATAAGTATATTATTCTAAACGGTTTCTTAATATATAGGAACGTAACAAACACTGTATAATGCCTTCTATCTCAATATTATGAATTTTTGAATCTGTCGCTTTTTCGTTTCATGGCCTTTACATCACAACCATACTAAAGAAGTTTCCACTTCAAAAACTGGAGAATTTATTCCTGTTAACAATGTTAATAGAAAAATACTTATACAATTAAGAAAATAACTTAGGCAAGGATAAATAACTCACGATATCGTGCCCTTGACTGCCACTACGAACTACTTCTGGCGCCATGTATTCAATGGTCCCACAAAAGCTATAAGCCCGGCTTTCTCCACCGCAGAACTCCTTGGAGAGACCGAAATCCGTAAGAACTATGTGACCCTCGGCGTCCAAGAGGATATTTTCTAATTTGATGTCCCGATAGATGATGCCGAGCTGCGAGAAAAGGAAATACTTCATAGAAACATCCCTTGAAACTTACACGAAAGGTCTGATAACAAAACAGCAATATACAAAGTTGACTGCCTCATTGGTCTAGTGGTTAACATATTTGGCCACAGACATGGCGAGTCCTGGGTCGGGCTAACTAAAAATGGATATTGAGTTTTCTATTAACATTTTCTCAATACGTGCCCGAAGTTGAATTTTTTTGACCATGTGAAGAATGTATTAAATCTGATTTATTGATAATAAATAGTTGAAATGTTTATAATTACCTTATGTAACTGCTCCAAAGCGAGTATAATCTCAGCAATGTATATCCGAACTTCGTTTTCGTGGAAATGCTCCCGCTGGTATAGATGCGTAAAGAGCTCACCACCGGCTACATAATCTAGAAATAAAGAAAACAATATTCAAATATGTTTATTTCATGAATGAAGGTTGTATTTTCTGTATACATATTGCTTTCAGTGTAATTGATAATTAATGGCGAGCAAATATTTATAGACTAGAAGCCCATGGAAAAAATTAACCTCTGAAATGAACCAACGTAAATATCACTTAGAAGGTTGTTACTATATCACAAAATAACTCAGCACTATATCCTCATTTCTTAGCGGTACAGGTGAGTACACCGCGTAAATATTTTTTTATTATCCTAATATTTATTATTGTCACCATTTATGATGTACGGCTATAAGGTACAAAGTAATATTTAATAACATTTTTTCAAAAAAACAGTTGCCGTACATAAATTTATGATCTTACAGCAGCAATAACTCGGTAAATTCTGAAATGTTAATAATTGAAATGAAATGAAATTTATTAGTACTATAAGTTTACAATTTCTTACAATTGTTTATTGCTTACAATTGGCTATTAAGTAACATGAGTTACTGGCTCCTGAACTAGATCTGAAACTGAAACACAGTTGTTTCAGGAACCAGTACCTACTCGGACTATAGCTAAATATAAGAAAAAATAAATAAAATAAACTATTGTCATGAGATTAACAAAAATCGGTAATTACAAGAGAGAACTTAACTTATAATTATTTTCTAATTACCTACGTAAGTTGCAGACCGCATAAATGTATATGAGTGTGCGATTGCACGCGTGTATATTTTGAAGGTGGTGTGTGGTATGCATGCGTTGTTTATAAGTGAGTGTATCTTATGAATGTGGTTCGGTTATTTAATTAAGTTTTCTGTCGTCTCATAGTCGTATTCCTCTAACCATATATTTAATTGCTGTAAGATAATATATTTATGTACGGCAACGTTTTTTTTGATAAAATATTATTAATTATTACCGTTCTACCTTATAGCCGTTCATTATAAATGGTAACAAATAAAAATATTAGGATAAAAATAAATTATTTACTCATATACTCACCTGTACCACTCTGTAATGACGGCATAGCATTCAGAGTTATTTTATGATATTGTAACAGCCTTCCAAGCTTTATTGACGTTGGTTCATTTCACAGGTTAATTTTTTCCGTGGGCTTGTAGTCTATTAGATATTAAAACATGTAGCGTTCGAATCGATGGAGTATCGTTTAAGGCATTTAGGGCCGATAGTATGACATCGCAGCCCGCGTCATGATTGATAAAAACGCGGGTGGTAATACCATACTTTCGTCCCGAGGGGCGTATACAATTTTTCATCAGACTGGGGTCGAAAGTTCGATGAAAATGTAAATAATAAAGTCTAAAATAATACGAAATAATGTTAGATATTGAGTTAACTAAGCAACGAATTGTTTACTCATTTATTTATGACAACTTTCAAACACAAACTATAACATAGCCTGTAAGTAAGTCTAGATATGCAATCAGAAACACAAGAATACTGTTCTGAAATTTAATAAACTATATTAAATAAGTTCTTATTAATCGTAAGAAGAATTGAGTGAATAAGTGAACAAGTGATTTACAAAGTTTGACGACGCAGCAAAATAAATTGGCAAATATTTGACATATAAAACAAGCGCGCATGCGTCGAAAATTACGCATTTATTTGATCGGAAAGCAATGTGCCACTTTCGTCACACAAGATAGCGCCGAAAGGACGAACTTTCGATACAGGTATGATAAAACTTTATTAACAACACAAACGATATAAATCCTTTAAATATACCTCATTTAAATACGAATGAAAACGTAAAAATTTATGTAAATATCCTTACAAAAGTTACGTGCTTGTTTTCGGTGCTGTTTTAGAAAAAAATATTTTTAAATATGATTTCGACTGTCAGAATCCCTTACTGACCACGTCAATTTTCTATTATTTACTAAACATTTAACGAAGTATCTTACATGTAACTCTTAGAAATGATGCGATCACAATTTTAAAAATGTTATCTTGTTAGGTAATGTTATAAATGTTTGTAAACATTTCTAACAGTGTAAGGACCCACGAAACATCTTACAATTTCTGGCATTTGAAAATATTTGTAAACATTTTTAAACAGCAGTGTGGCAAAAGAAAAACATCTAGACACAAAAATTTCCAACCAAAGGGTTACAAGAGCCCCCTCGCGTAACTGAATCCCTAAACGCGAGTGGTAACTAAGACATGCAAATGATTTGCTTTTAATTGTTCACTCACACCGGTGCACGGTAAAGGATACGGTGGGTACTGTGCGCAAAAAAAAATATGTCGGAGAATAAGAGAGAAGGAAAGAAGCATAAAGCATAGGGGTGTAGGGTTCTCCGCCGACTACTGTCGGCGTTGATGGGTAAACTTATGTGCAATCAAACACTTTATTAATTAACTCAGATTATAATGTTCAATCACTTAATTTTCCCGATATCAAATTACACAAACGCGACAGTTTCAACAATCGACCGCTCCAGCGGACCGCCACTCGAGAACTACCGAGAGACGCACGCCGGCCTGCTACTATTGACTCTGTCCCACGCTATAAATTTAATTTTACCATACTGTATACTTTTATACAAAAAAAGCTAATGCTATAAGTGACAGCCTATTAACGTTCCACTGCTGGGTACAGGACTTCTCACTTCGAGGAGCGAGGGTTCTTAGAGCATAGACCCACCACGCTGCTCCACTGTGAAGTGGTAGGCATAATACACAAGTGCACTCTCTATTCCTTCAATCTCATCGTCCAGTGTGACGGGAATCCGACACGACCGGAGAGAGATTAGGCGCAGGACCGACGGCTTAACGTGCTCTCTGAGGCACGGGGGTGGCTCACACCGCCAGCTTCCCAACTTCGGGCAAATATTGAGAAAATCTTAATAGAAAACTCAATATCGATTTCGAATTGGCCCGACGCGGGACTCGAACCCAGGACCTCATGTCTGTAGTCGAACATGCTAACCACTAGACCAATGAGGCAGTCCGTTGTTGTGCAAGTGGGAGCCTATTAACGTTCCACTGCTGCACACTGGCGCTCTTTCTGAATAGACTAAGGGTTTTTACAGCTTAAACCCACGTTGGAAGTCTACACATACCCTAGAATTACTCATAAGATTTCATTATTTCCTCACGCTCTGTACGCGTACTGATGAATTACAACGATTGACAATAAAACGTTTAATCCAGAACTAAATATTCCTTTTTTAAAGACGTTTAATGGTGTCTTGAGAGGAATCAAATCCGCAATTTTTTAACGAGAATCCAAGTATTAGTAAGTAATAATTATATTTTCCATCAACAAACCTTATTTGGTAACCGTACCAACACTTGATCAGTATGAAAGGGATAGAGCGAGGGAAGCCGTCAAGTGTACTCAAGAGTTGGTACACAATACCGTATAAAATGAAATGTTAAAGCTACACCCTGCTGTCATATTTTTCTATACGACTAAGGCTTCTGTTTTCGAGTACTTAGGACACATCTGATCAATTGTGTTTTTATATAAAGGGTTCCATTTCCGACACGATTTTTTATTAAATTTATTTCGCCTAAATCGATGTTGCCTCATTCTATGTCATGAGTTTGAGATTCAAAAGTCGTCCTCAAATTATCCCGATATATAGATCGCGCTTCCATCTAAGACTGTATTACCACCTACCATCGTGTGTGATCACAGTCAAGCGTTAACCTGTCAACAATAACAGTTAAGATTTTAATCGAAACACGAATAAAGCCACACCATGCGAGGCGCTGGCCTACATACGACTGGAGAATTAAACAAAAAAAAAAAAAAATTTATTTAATAGGAAGCCAACGTGCATACAACTTATCTTAATCTAGGAATACACTATTATTTAATTTTCTTTTTTAAGTTGTACACTCCACTGACAGGCTAACCCAGCATTGAAATATATAAGTGACATTCTAAGTAAGAAGTGAAAACAATTGAAATCTTAAAATCGACGGCCTCGCTGGCGCAGTGGTGCGAGTACTCGCTTTGCTAGCGGAGACCCCGGGTGCGATAACCGGTAGGGCGAATTTAGATAATTGTATTTTCTAATTTGTCTGAGTCTGAGCTGGTGGGAGGCTTCGGCCGTGGGTATTTACCACCCTACCAGCAAAAACGTACCGCCAAACAAAGAGATTTGTGTTCCGGTACGATGCTGTGTAGAAACCGTAAGGGGTATATCGCCTCTTAACAGAATAGCACGCTTCCATCTTAGACTGTATCATCACTTACCATCAGGTGAGATCACAGTCAAGCGCTAATCTGTCAGCAATAAAAAAAAAATTAAATTTGTATAAACTGGTTATTAAAAGAATAATGACTAATGATACAAAAATAATGATAATAAAGAAATCAAAGTGGGTATGAACAAAAACTAATTATACTATACTACGGTGCAGCTGTATTTTTAACTTTTTTTTAAAAGAATCCTGAAAAATATCAAGACCAGCACTTTTAAATAATTCGTTGTAGTTTTGGACTATCCTGTTTAACGGGGCGGCGTTGCCTAGGTTACTTTTTGTAATCCTGGGTCGAAATGTCTTCTTATTTTTAATGTTGGACCTGGCGTTGTATTTAGGTACTGCTAATGTT
>JACTOM010000075.1:747382-764876 GCA_015832385.1 Elymnias hypermnestra | reverse complement strand
CATAGACCCACCACGCTGCTCCACTGCGGATTGGCAGGCATGGTACACAAGTGCACTCTCTATTCCTTCACTCTCATAGCCCGGTGTGACGAGAATCCAACACGACCGGAGAGAGATCAGGCGCAAGACCGACGGCTTAACGTGCTCTCCAAGGCACGGGGGTTGATCACACCGCCAACTTCCCAACTTTGGGCAAATATTGAGAAAATCTTAATCGAAAACTCAATCATATCGATTTTGAATTGGCCCGACCCGGGACTCGAACCCAGGACCTCACGTCTGTAGTCGAACATGCTAACCACTAGACCAATGAGGCCGTTTAAGTAATCTTTCGAATTATGGTACGATTCCTTAGTCAGTTGCTTTCTTTTAATAAAGGATTTGAATTTATAAGTTGATATCACTAGGTAACCTTCAGGGAGTTTTGTTATAGAAACGTATACAGTTATCCCTGAAAACGATATGTCCTAATTTACCTAATTATTATTAAGAAAAATAAGATTTTAATAAAATTTTAAAGAACCACGTATGTATTGTAATATATCAATGTGATTCTTTAAAGTATCATCATGCATGAACACAAATTCGATCGACCAGCTCAATACACGGTTAACATGTCCGCCATTATGAGATTGTTCTTTCGTTACCCAACAACTACCGCAGAGGCGCATGGCACAAGCGACTCGCGGTTTACTAATATCACATTAATTTTTTTTAAATATTATAGTTATTTTTTATTACAGACCTAATGAAGATTTAAATAATAAAAGAGGACGTAATCGCAATAATCCCACTATCCCACATTTTTGTTAAAATGAACAACATATATGTATATCACGGAACACCGGGGAAATCAATTATTAATTTTACTCGTTGAACTCGCGACTTCTTCTGCGTGGAATGTTTTTTTGGTATCATTTTCATAAACTTAGGCAAATTGTTTTACAAATAAGAATCATACCCGCACTGCCCTTTGAGGGTGTAATTTTCAAAAATTTACCTTTGATAGATTCCATTTTGTCAAGTCAAAACTGTGACCAAATTTTACATACCACAAATGATTTACTTCGTGAATGTGAAGTTTACATTTTTTTAACCCTGTAACCCCCCTAGCGGGTGGAATTTTGTAAAATCCGTTCTTAGCTGACCTCTGCTCGGCAAAATGAATATTCCTGCATCCAAATTTTAATATATATATATATATATATAAAGAGTAAACAAAACACCGTATACACTATAGGTAAGAGTGGCGAATTGCCCAATAGAGAGGAATGAGAGGCGACGTGGCGACGCTTCGTCACAGTATGCATCGTTGTTACGCACCGTGATAGATATATTATATAAAACAAAAATCATAAAGTGCAACTGGTACATTGCTAGCCTTAGAAAAATGTAGCAGAACCACTTGCCTTCAATCAAAGTTATTAAATAAACGGCTTTTAATTAATTATGTCATATTAGTTCTGTAGGTTTACCCTTAAAATATTTTTTTAATTATATGCGTAATTATAGCCTTGTAAATATTTAATATCCTCCAGGTAAAATCTGTACGGATGAAACGCGCGATTAGCGTCACGGAGATGTGCAGCGTTTTTATTATAATGCGTTTGAAGGTTATGTAGTTTTAATACTTACAAATAATATATGGCATTTTAATTTGCAACATTTATTTTTCATAAAATTAAAAAAAAAAATTTCATAAATTCTGTTTTCTAAATGTTAAATTGAAAAACTAAATTTATAATTAATTTCTAATATTGACAAAAAACACGTGACATTTTTATTTACAATACGTGATTTGAAATTTCAATAAATTATTTTTATTAATTTTCGACACTTTTAATGACAATTAAATTCCTAACATATTTTCCTTTTTCCCTCCCTCTGAGACTCGGAAATCTAAAGTTTATTTAAATGTAAACAAGTCTTAAAAATTTGTTTGCCAAAGAAGTTTCACTTCTGACAAGTTCTATGACTTGTACCGCAGTTATCCATAGTAAATGCACGTGCAACGTCTAACAATAGGTTTGCAACTTGTGTTGAGGAAAAAAAGAAGCGATGAGGGCGGGCAAATAGAAATTTCATGTTTACTTATGCACGCTAAGTAGATAAGGCCTCTTTATCGAAGCGATAACGCCTTGCTAAAGAGTGTAATCACCCCTTTTTAATATTTTTGTACCAGGACAATAGTTATATGTGACAAGAGAAACACGGAACTGTCAACTTAAAATATTTATATTGCCCGCCCCGGCTTCGCACGAGTAGATCATATTGTTGTTGTCATAGAAGCCCATTAAAGTCACACTGCTGGGAACAGGCTTGCTCACGCATAGGAGACAGGTTTTTAGAGTATAGACTTACTACGCTGCTCCACCGCGGATTGGCAGACATAGTACACAAGTGCACTATCAATTCCTTCACTATGAGATAGTCCGATGTGACTGCAATCCAAAATAATCGAATATAGATCAGAGGCAGAACCGATGGCTTGACTCTCACTGGCAAGTATTATAGGAGCAATACTTATCAGTGAGCAGGCCTGGAGATCGGTTGCTTGTGTGTCATTGAACATCTACACTAATATTATAAAAGGGTAAGATTTGTATTTTTGTTTGTAACGAATAAACTCAAAAAGTACTGATTTTAATAATTCTTTTTTCATTAGAAAGCTACATTATCACTGAGTAACATAGGCTATATTTAGTACAATACTACTATAGAAATCTTTAAATATTCCTATTAAAACCAATAGCCTTAGTACTAATGATAGGACAAAAAAATGTTCGACAATATTATCGAGTATATTAATATTTACAAAAAACCTTGCGACACCATATGTCTAAATATTGTAGTTACGTCACTGTAACTACTTTTTTACATTTAACAAATTTATAGAAATGCCGATCAAAATCAGACCGTGTTATCCATACCATTTATAAATTTTTATCCAAATATATAATTTAATATTCAAGACTATCTCAATAACTGATGATTACTTTTTGAATTATAGAAATCGGATATTCCATTCAAAAGATATGATGAAATTAAAATAAAAAAACATGCCGACGGCGGCCGCCACGCAGCGCATCGAGTAACTAATTCGACGAGAGAGGGACAGTGCGGGAGAAGGGGGTGCATTATGAACTAGGTAGCCGGTCGGCTCCTTACGCAGTGGACGCAAGCGACATTGAATATTTAGAGTTTTTTAAAACATTTTTATCTTTCACTTAAAAAGTTATTTTCAGAGCTACTTAGTTTTAGTATTAGGAATCACACTTTTTCATAATATTTGTCAATTCATGGTCAAAATCAGGGTGAATAGGAACCTTCTAGACGAGCGCAATCCACCTTAGGCTATATCAACATCAGGTGTGCCTATTGTACATAAAAAACAACGGAAAACTAAAATATTTCTTAACATACAACATAGATAACTCATGCCCGATTACAAACACTTAATGAAAACAGTAGATAAGGGATGGGGAGGACACAAAGCGAGTAAAATTATTTATCCAATATCTCCTCAGAGTTTTTCCATCCACAAATTATGTAGTGTAAGAGATCATAACAATTTTACAAAAAATGCTAACGTAGAGTAAGTAATGACTATTTACAGATATATTAAAGAAAAAATTATCCCACCATACTTTGTCTTGTTATATCTCTAAGGGATATGGCAGGGTATTCGATTAATACCAACAAGGGAGCTTGATTTTTGCCGATGCTTTTAGTGTTATATTTCAACCAATTTACATTAAGGAACACTGCTGTTTCTGATTTAATCGCCTAAAGACAGACAGACGCGACCGCAGTATTTACAATATGTGAGATTAAAAGATATAATTATGTTATGAAGAACTGCCCATTATATAAATAAACACAAAGTGACGCATACGACGTCGTTCTGATGCCAGTGACATTATATTTGAAATAATAGAGGAAAGGAAACGCCACCGATACGTCACCTGCATTATTGAGCACAGCACAAGGGCGTTGTTTAATCCAGTGCTAACTGAATAATAGTGTGAAATATCACAATTTTATTATTGCATTTCTTTGTATAAGTAAGGAAATCGGAAGTCCAGGGGCATGGGGTTGGGCACTTGTCATCAGTATTGTCCTTTTGTATACTCAGTACATCATGCTGTGGCATAATCATACCCTAGCTTGGAAGGGCCAGTGATATTCTCCCGTCCGATTAATGTCCCAATACTGGGCACAGGCATCCTCACTCACAAGAGAGGAAAAAGGTATAGTATAATTGATAATATACTTAGCAGCGAAATTGGATCAAGGGCGATCGCCTTCTGCAGTCCTGTCAAATAGGCATTGGAGAGGGACGACGAAGACGAAGACCGTATCTGTGGCTGCATCTGTCCAAAGGACGAAATGAGCTGAGCTGAGATTTACATGACTTCTGAACTATCCCCAGCGAGTTCCAACCACCTAGTTATAGGTATCACTTTCAGCTGGGGCTCATAAATTCGTCTGCCAGCGAAAAAAAGGGGGGTTGGATAACAATAGGGTTTGCATAACATCTTAGCCATGTCTTGATTGTACTACTGATTCTATAAACAGCGTTACGTGACGAGGATCACTTAGCAACACGACAACCACAAGCTCCTTTGCCAGTTAATTAAAAAAATTATATGTCATGGTATACAGGCATAATTTGCTTTCAGTTAAAATGTTTTACATCGCACTCGCCTTTAATTTGTTATTTACTACATTGGAAATCAAAAAGAATGTACACTTTATTAAACACATTTTACAATTTCTCCATTCGTTGGAAATATCAGACATTATAACGCTCTATTGTAAAACTATAACACAGCAAAACATGCCGCCAAATGTCATTCATATAAACTGACAAAAATAAACAGTGGATATTGACTTTCGAATCGAACTAACTAACAAAATCATTTTAAAACAAAGTAAAAGTGAATTTAGTCATTACGAGGGACCTCATTAAAATGTCATTAACAAAGTCACGTAGTATACCGGATATCATACGGTAGACACAAGCGTAGCAAATGTCTATTTAATCATGTTGACTACAGAATTGGATCTTTGAATAGATCAATTATATACAGCATAAAATTTTTGAATAGCCAGAGGGTGTCTCAAAGGGCCAGACTGACTGTGCATCCAGAAGTGTTGGTGTCAACATTTATGTATGGTAGTGAAAGTTTGGTACGGCAGAAGAAGCGTAAAAGCCAAATAAATGTGGTAGAGATTGAGAAGTATAAGTTGAATGAAACTGAGTGACAAAGTAAGAAATAGTGTGATAAGAGAACGTTGAGAGAAGGGAATGAATAAAAGGAAACTGACAAAAAAGATAAATGAGTCAAGAGAGAAAGGGAAGTTGAAAAGGGAAGACCAAGGCGAACGTTCCTATACCAAATCCAGGACATTTTGAATAAGAGCCAGCTCAAGAGTACTCTAAACCGACGAACATGTATGAAATGATTAATGAGAATGACAGAAGCGAAGGAGATATGCAAGGATCGTGGCAAGTGGAAGGACGTCGTCTCTGCCTATCCCTATGGGAATGAGGCGTAATGCTATATATGTATAAAGTTTTAGCAATTTTCGAGAAAAACTTCTCTACGCGCGCTTGACTTAGGGAGTAACCTGGTGTATGCGTGACGACGGCATTATAAACAGTATGATTGCTTAAGTTTTCGTCCAATATCCCTCAGTGCCTGAAGACAAAGCTCTTCGAACAGTGCGTGTTGCTAATGATGACCTACGGCTCCGAAACGTGGTCGCTGACTATGGGCCTCATACGAAAGTTCAGTTCACTCAGCGTGCGATGGAGAAGGCTATGCATAGCCCAAAGGTGCTGGAGTGGCGACTCCACACCGGGCGGCGCAGTGTAGGTAGACCCCCCACAAGGTGAACCGATGACATAAGGAGGGTCGCCGGTAGCCGCTGGAGCCAGGCGGCGCAAGATCGGGCCTTATGGGTATTATTTCGTGAGACCTATGTCCAGCAGTGGACGTCCATCGGTTATAGCCACGATTGGGTAAGGCGAACAGACGGTAAACATGATATAAGTAATTTCATTATTGATTGATTTATACACATCCCGAGCATTCAATTCTTTTATCACTTTCAGTTTGTTATTACTTTAAGTATATTTAAATTTCCTTTTCTCTCTAATAAGGAGCATTGCTTGATGCATTTTAAATGATAGCATTATACCCGATAGTTCGGTGTGTTTTTGATAACTATATTTATTAATTTACCAATTAAGACGTTATTCTAATAAATGACTTTTATATCTCAAATTCAATTGTTTAACTCTAGCTCCACCTTCATTTGAATAACCTTTTAATCGTTCATATTGCGGACAAGCTTTTGTCTGTACTAACAACATTAACAATTATGAAGTAACACATTGACGTAATTGAGCTTAACATTTAGAATGAATCATTAGAATGATTGATGGCAACACGGACTTGGAGACTTACGGGTTTTATAATTGTTCTACAACAGAGTGAAAGGGAAATGAGAGAGTGCTTTTAAAAAACACGTAATTAGATACAGAATACGTATAAATAGTTTATCGAGCTTTTTGCAGTGTTTCACTGCAAGGAGCTTATTGTTCTTGTTCTAAAGATAAATAACCCCTATGTCTTATCTCAGGCTCAAGACTTTTGTGTAGCAAAGTTCATTTAAATCGGCTCAGTAATTTTGGCATGAAGAGATAGTTACATTCGCATTAATAATATTGTTAAGTATTACGACATCTTGAAAATCATTGATCGTCTACATTCATAGCATCACGCCTCATTCCCATGGCGGTATGCCGACACCACGTCCTTCCACTTGCCACAATATCTTCTTCGCTTCTTTCATTCTCATTTAACCTTTCACACAAGTTCGTCGGTTTAGAGTACAGTTGACCTTGCCTTTATTTAAAATGTCCTGGATTTGTTCCTGGAACGTTCATTTTGGTCGATCCTTTCCAACTTTCCCATTCACTCTTAACTCATAACCCTTTTTGTCTGTCTTCTTTTATTCATTCTTATTCTTCTTCTTCTCGTTCCTCTCCATTTACTTGAGGTTAGATATCAGCTGCGAGAAACTGTCTTGTTCTCGGGCGAGGTGAAACAGTTTGGCAGCGATCGTAACACCAGTCCACTCACGAATGTTGCGGAGCAACGATTTCTTGCGGCGGCTAACACCGCGTTTTCCGGCAATCTTGTCCATCATTATCAATTGCAGGAGGTCATATCTTTGGTGTCTGAGTACATGACCAAGGTAGACCAACTTTCCTGATTTTGATGGTCTGCAATAGCTTGCGGTTTTGACCAACTCGTTTCAAAACTTCTGCGTTGCTGACTTTTTGGGTCCAAGTTATTGAAAGCATGCGCTGATATGCCCACATTTCGAAAGCCTCTATACGTTTTCGAGTGTCTTCCCTCATAGTCCAGGCTTCGCATCCGTATAGGGCTATGGGCCAAATGAAGGACTGAAGTAGACGAGTGCGTAGAGGTATACTGATACTACGATTGGATAGTTAGGATTACTCATTCTACATTCAATATATAGGAATTCGCATGGAATCGAGAACTATACGGGTAACATCATAAACCCGCTTTCCTCTTTACACATAGATCACATAAACGAATCTACCATAAGTGTAACGGCAAACAATAGGTTGGACGCGTGAAAGAAAAAGTGGCTCGCGTCCGGCGGGTCAAGGCTTCAAGTTCGGGTTGAGAAATTACTGTTGGAGGAAATTAGAATCGCACTTGGACTATTAAACTATGATGTCGGCGTAACCTTTGAGACATTCTGCTTAACGAATCCATTCTTTGATTTGTGATCTCATTGCGAAGCTATTGTTGGGACGATTTTGTCGACCCAAATCGCCCTGTTTATTTATTACAGAATGGCGTATCGGTGTGTCTATGACAGACATTTTATTAAATCTAACATATATAAATGTCGTATTTTAAACGCATTTTTTAGTTATATTGTCATTTGTAAAGTTCCGAAATCTTCCTGGAATTTAAATACATATCAATTCTGGAAAGTAAGCACTGTAATCCGCGAATCCAAAATTGTTCATATTTATCCACAAGACACTACATTTATATTATCGTCATTGTCCTAAATTTGTTGAATCAATATTTTTACAATATATGTGAGAATAAAATGTGTCTATCCATGTACATAATTGTATTATTGTAAATATCTTTATGAATGTAGATAGTCTACGTAATATACGTACGTTTATTTTTTTCTCTTATATTTATTAACACCGCCTACCCTCTCTCTGTTTTCTTTGAGTAGCTCCCTAAACGCAAGGGTTATCTGGAAGAGATCGCTATTTAGCGATAAGACCGCCCAATTGCACACTTAATTTATTTTATTTAAATTTTCAATAAAGTATACAACTATTTAACTCTCTACTTAGGCTTGAACGATCTAACCGATATATTAGTAATACCAAATTAAATCGGAATAATAACGTAAAATATAACTTGCAATTAAAAGATCGGTGTTTTCTGGTACCAGTAAACCCTTAATATATATCGATAAAAACAACCACAATCAATTTTCACAGAGATTATTTATTACTTTAAACTAAATTATTAATTAATTTTTTGAATCAAATGACAATAACCAATAATTTATGGGTGCAAGGTGTGCACCGGGCAGCACTTCGATTAAGAATGCCCGCCAGCCTAATGCAAGCCCTTTTATACTAGTTTCTGCGAGTTTGAATGTTGCTAGCGCGCTGCACACCTTGTTACCAACATTAAAAAACGTTGCCACCGTCATATATGTAAAAGGCCACACTAACTTTTTATGTTTTTACCCTGGAAGGTTTGATATTAAACTTACTAACTTACTTATTTACTTGAATTTCAACTTTCAAATATTTATATTCTATTGGGATCGGGAATCACGCTGATGCCACTGCCGGGAACAGCTACTGTGTAATCGGGTCAAATTTAGAAAGAATTCATCACACTTCAAACAAAGGAATCGTTTAGTTCTTACCAAAATTGGGTATCATTATAATATACGAAACCTCGCGCGTCATGCTCGCGACCTTTCCAATTTTGGCCAACGCTTTCACAAATAATATATTGGATACAAAACAGCAGCAAATAGTATATACAACAACAGCGTATACATTTTTACATCAGTGCAAATAATCACGGTTTATTACATACACATGGCCATATAAGGAGTAGTATATGCTATATAAGGAGTAAATTCGCAGTTCATTTGATTAAAATACTTTAAGTTATTTAAACATATTATTCAGGATCAATCCAGAAGTGTTCAAAACGTTGGGATACAGGTTACTTTTGCCACAAAGGGTTTTAAGGGATGGAACGTCATCGTAAGAAAAACAACAATATGTTCTTTGTAATGAAGGACTGCAGATAGCTAATTAAAGTATTTACACTTATGTCTATTTTATAATATATTTAGCCTGATTTATTCCAAAATGCTACCCAAAAACACTGTTACTGCTATTTTGATGGTATTGTTATTTAATATGTAATTTAAACTTCAAGATTCAACTTCATTTAATAATAGATGGAATTACATTACTGAATTTGCCATCTTTATAAAGATATATTAGATCATCATTTTCTTGCCCTTATCCCACTAGGTGGGGTTGGCACAGCATGTTTCCTTTCGCCACTCAACTCTATCCGCTATCATTTCTACATTCACACCCCTTACACACATATTCTCTTTCACACAGTTCGTCCACACTTTTTTTGGTCGCCCTCTCCCGGCCCTGCCGCTTAACATCATGTTTAGGACTCTCTTGTATACATGGCTATACTCCCTTCTCATGACATTTTCATACCAGAATATCCTTCCACTCCTTAATTTCTTGGTCACTGATGCTACTTCACACTTCCTCTAATATACTCATTCCTAATCTTATTTAATTTTGTCATTCCAAACATTTATCTCAATATTCGCATCGCTGCATGCAATTTCCTTTCATTCTCCCCTTTGGTGGCCCAGCATTCTGATCCATACAGGATGACAGGTCTCACGATCGTATTATAAATTTTTCCCTTTAGTTTAAGGGGCATTCTGGCATCGCACATTGTTCCCAAGACCTCCCTCCACGTCAATGCTGCCGTCATTTTGGAAGATAGAGCCGAGGTAACGGAAATCGGAGCAGACTCGAAGGGATACACCATCTAAGACAATCGACGAAAAACTGGATGGATCTCCGAAATCACAGAACAGATGATATAAAGATACATTAGATACCCCTTGAATAATAGCCGACCTTAGCGAAACGCGTATCAATCATAGACCCTCGCACATTTCTCACGTGAACGCGTCTCTTAATCAAAAGGCCTACGCCAGTAGTTCGTCAAGGGCAAGTGAGGCATGATTCGTTATTTGGATAACATATGTCAAGTTTAACATTTGTTTTAGCCGTAGAAAAATAATATAACCTTCTCATGCCCTTTCAATGGACACCACATAAGAAAATGTTAGGACAATTTAAAAAACGTTACGTGGGTTATTTATCTATATGCTAAATGTTGTATGACATTATATCTGTGGTAATTACTATACCGATATGGGTAATCTGTGGCCAACGAGAATAAATCAGTTGTCGTACCCTTGTATATGTGTTAATTAAATAATAAATTCAAAATAACTATTTAAAGTTGAACTTTTTTATAAACACATGAATAGGAGAGTAAATTTGTGAATGCGTGAGGTATTACGTAAAACAAAGGGTGAATGATAAAGGAAAGCTCTCAGTAAGTTTCGCTTACATTCGGATCCCGTGGGAATATGAGGTTATACGTTTTTAGTAAGAGGCTGCGTCGCATGAGGGTAATATATGCTGAGTTTCAAGATGATCTGGTGAATATTATATCTCGCATTAACTAATCGTTTCTCGCTTATATATGAGACCCCACGGGAATATGAGAAAACTTTTTTTTAGTGAGCATAGTAACCCATATCCTTTCTCAGGCTCTAGAATATCTATATACCATATTTTAAATGAATTCATATATTGTTTTTAAATCTTTTTCAACAGCTGACCTGAATTTTTAAAAAGTAAAACTCAGGCATTCGTCTTATTAAAAAATACAACTGACATATAGGTAAAATATATTTGATTTCACTTATAATTATAACAAATTATTAAACTTTTAAATAAAGAAAGAAAATGTTTATTTATACACCGTTTTATAAATTGTATAAAACCATAGAGACTGAAGTATAACTTGTGCTGAGGTGTGATTAATAACATGGGATTAATATAATAATCCCAATGCTGATTTTCAGTGGCCACCTTTATATTGCTGAAATTATCCCACAGGACATTTATACGAGCAAAGTTAAAAAAAATCATTAGCTAAGATAAATTCTCGATTAGATTCAGCATATCGCAGTGTGCCAAGGCCACGCGAAGTAGGTCCAGTGTTGCCAACTGCATTGGCTAATCGCAAACGGTACGTTTTCGACGCCGGCTGCTTGCACCATATCGGAGTTCCGTTCATCAACAACAATTCACCTTTTTATATAACAACGAAAGGTAAATTTTTAGCCTACCTAGATAATAATCATTCAAAAGTTACTTTCAAATTAGTACAAGAAGAATAAGCCAGTCAGAGACACGTTAATTAAATTTTGGAGAAGTCATTACTTTGGAATTTTGGGTAGGCGGCCTCTTATAAATTTTATTGCTGATGAGTAAGTTAAAAAAAAGTAAGTAGCAGCCCATTAACGTACCACTTCTGGGCACAGGCCTCCTCATTCCGAGGAGCGTGGGTTTTTAGAGCATAGACCCACCACGCTGCTCCACTGCGGATTGGCAGGCATAGTACACAAGTGCACTCTCTATTCTTTCACTCTCATAGGCCCATGTGACGGGAATCCGACGCGATCGGAGAGAGATCAGGCGCAGGAACGACGACTTAACGTGCTCTCCCAGGCACGGGGGTGGATCACACCGCCAACTTGCCAACTTCAGGTAAATATTGAGAAAACCTTAATAGAAAACTCAATATCGATTTTTGAATTGGCCCGACCCGGGACTCGAACTCAGGACCTCATATCTGTAGTCGAACACGCTAACCACTAGACCAATGAGGCAGTATTGCTAATGGAAGCTCCCTAATCTGTAATAGTAATCGCCATTGTAGAGGCGATCAACTCTCATCTGAAACAATGGCGGGCTGGCTGACTGGCGCAGGTTATACATAACGGGACACGGCTGTTTCGGAAAGTCTCTGCACCGAATTGGCCGTGAAGTGCTACCCTGCCTGCTATAAGTGTGGTGCCACTGTTGAGTCAGCGCACCACACTTTAGCAGAAGGTGCAGCCTGGGTACCTAGGTGACGATGATTGGCGCAGACCTTTCGCTGGAACGCGTTATATGCACAATGCTCCCCAGTAAGAGATTCTGGGCGGAAGTGGCACTCTTCTGTGAGACAGTCCTCTCGCTAAAAGAGGCCCACGAGCGAGAGAGGCCAAACGCAGTCAATGCTCCCTCTCACCGCCGACGAAGGCTGGGTTCCAGCCGGTGTATATTTACACCCGGCATGTCGCCTTCGTGAACTCTCGGTCGGACTCATCTAGGGCATCACAGAGGAATGTGCAAGCGCTCGTCAGATGATCCACTTATGGGTGAATCCGCTGGGGGTTCCGCTGGGTTTAAGTGGGTATTGAGAGGTGTCCCCCTCGCCGAGACCCACACTCCCGATACTATTTCGAAGTTCATGTTTCCAGCATACGAAAAGGCTGGTAACTAGCCACGGCCGAGGTCCAGTCTAGTCACCAGTCCAGATTAGAAAAATTACTTGATTCGCCCTATCAGGAAACGAACCCAGGAACTTTGTTATTAAAGCGAGAATTCGCACTACTACACCAGCGAAGCCAAGTTTCTCTATATAAAATGAAACTTACGTGCTTGATTATTCTTTCTAGTCCATCATTGTGCTTTTCGGTTTAGGAAACCGGCATAACCTAAGTGAATTTCTATATAGGTATATGTAGCCTGGGTATATGGTCTATAACCCTCTCTCCTATGAGTGAAGGGGCCTGTTGTGCTCAGGAAATAGGACGTGAATAAGCTATTACTTACCTTTGCTTTTGCAAAATGTATAGAATTAAACTTCATATATGTAAAGGCATAGATTTAATCTATTTAAATATCATAAAAGTAAGTTATTATGAAAAGAATAACTGCAGAGTGTCTGGACCATACCATCTTAGAGAGAAACAACCCTTGGAAGCGGTAGCTTCATTAGGAACAGAAGGACTAGATGTTTTAAAAGAACTTTTTAAGGCTTCTCGACTCGACGGTCTTCTTTTTATACGGTATTCTTGACAAAGTGCAATTCTTCCTGCTCGAGACCATCCTGCTGCATCCGTTCAACGAAATTCCCAAAGCAGATTTGTCTGGTAGGCTATCTCTTACACCGTCATGAGAAACATGTCCTAAGAAGGTACGCGATTGTACCATGGAAAATATACACTGCTTAATGCCGAGTTCTTGAAGTAAAGAGACGATCGTGGTGAACCCAGTACCTTATCATCAATAACTGGACAAGGCAATAACTAGACCAATGAGGCGCCGCTACGTTACCCACGTAGATAACTTGTTGTTCGCAGAAATTATAGCTGGACAGTTTCTGACCTGAACATACGGTAAC
This sequence comes from Elymnias hypermnestra, assembly GCA_015832385.1. NCBI lineage: Eukaryota > Metazoa > Arthropoda > Insecta > Lepidoptera > Nymphalidae > Elymnias > Elymnias hypermnestra. Next base: position 751,194 of record JACTOM010000075.1, on the reverse strand, counting down.
CCATTTTTAATGAGCATCTACATTACATTTACCGAATTTTAAAACAAACGGGTGAAGTTTTGATCTCATGAAGAGTACGAGTATATATAGATTTGTATAATAAATGTGTCATCAAGGCATAGCAGTCTCGACCGTGCAACACAAAATGGGCATGGTCAAATGGTAATCATATCTGTTGCATAGTATGACACAACTGTGTAGTAATGTTGTGCGCTTATATCTTTACTGTGATTACGTCTGCGTAGTCTTAGTATTCACATCCATTGCTGTGAATAACTCGTTTATTTCTTTTAATTTTATTTCATATATAAAATATATTAAATTATCTGGCACTGTTCTCATCTCTCACAGCCTTTCATCATATTGTCTGTAGAGATTCCTCACAGCAATAAGACCGCCTTTACACGCTTGTATCATAGTTATAAGTCAATAAGTTTGCACATCTTTAAAATAAAGTTCTCTTTCTCTCTCTCTCAGACACACACATCCCATAGTTACTACCACGCTACAATCTATTATTGTATTTTACAAAAAGATCAAATGTAAACAACTCTGCTAAAAGCTTAATGGAAATATCTTTAGCGTCAAATATAAAATTTTGTTCAACTCCGAAAATAGATTAGGACCCGGCAAATGATTTCAAAATGTTTTTTAACCTTAAATATTAACACGTTACAAATTTGAAGAATATATTCTTCAAATTCATCAAACATAAACCACGAAAGTTTCACGTTACAAATTTGTTTACTGTAAAGTAAAAATGAAAAATGCTGAAATACATAAAATGGATATAATAAACTACAACTTACCAAGTATGAGATGCAGTTTGGCGTCAGTCTGGAAGGCATAGTGGAGTGTGACGAGGAAGGGACATGCCCTAACCGCTTCGAGAACCTGAGAGAAAAGATATAATTGCTTTTATTTTGTTATGTTATTAATCGAGGATACCAATTGTAGCGTTCGGTGCTACATAGATGTATATAGACTGGAATTGTGTTGTATATTTTATTTGACAAAATGCAGAACTTATAGCTAAAGCGCGCATAGTGTCCTAATCGGGGCTCACCAGTGTGCGATAGCGGGATAGCGATATCACTTGCCGCACACTGGTGTATCTCGGACATTTGGCGTGTCAGATCTGTACTGGCCGCTGATATATGAACATCTAATACACCCATACTGAATGGTTGATAGAATAACAGCTTCGCTCGTAAATGGTGCTGTGTTAAAAGCAATGAGAGCATTTTATTTTTCACTGTAATGTTTTATGCACACAGGATGAAGTGTAAACTTCCTTTCGGGAATGTGGAACTCGCTAGCTGTACCAGGCCTAGCCTATAGGCAGAATCCGACTACAGGCTAGGGATGACGCGGATTCGAAATCAGGAGTCGACAGGCACCAGTCAGTGTTGTCTTTAAAAAAATACAACTGATATGCTTGACCGTTTAATCGAGTCCATCATTGTGTGCTTCGATAAAATTAAACATCGTGTGGAAACTTGGATATCCCGGTGGAACAACATGGTGGGTGTATGCTCTAAAACCCCCTTTCCTATGAGTGAGGAGGCTTATGCCGAACAGTGGGACGTTGATAGGCTGCTATTTACCTTTTTAGCTAACCTGTATTTGAACCTGTAAGACGGGTAGGTTGCTACTATTTAAATACTTTTAGTAGAAAATTGTTAGAATGTATAACAAAATGTAACCTCTTTGTTGTATATATGTTCTAACATTAAAAATAAAGTCAGTCGTTGTCAGACCATTGTGCGTATTATTACAGGTTATAGGCCGATCTCACTAATAAAAGAATGAGAATGGACAACAAGATTTTTCCACTGAAGGAAATAAGACAAGTATGTTCCCAAGAAGTGGGAGACATGAGGCACGCAGGTACTTTGGAAGATCAGGAGCAGAAAACGGTACAAAGCCACAAAGGAGAAAGTTCAAGTACTGATGAAGAAGACTTTAAGGATTCCACGGATAAGCTAAGGTCAGAACCTGCGAAGCTTGTGCGAGATCACATGTCTGATGATCATCCGGGAAAGTCTCCAGTGGAAATCAAATGCAAACCAAATATAGCTAAATGAAGTATTATTATATGATTTGACAGTTGAGCTTCATTTAGATATTAATATTGCATTTTTGATTGGTTTATTTGATAAAAAGAAAAACTTAATATGGGAAATTTATTTACCTTTTTGTTGTATATATGTTCTAACATTAAAAATAAAGTCAGTCGTTGTCAAACTATTGTGCGTATTTTTACAAAAATAAAGAAAGCCTCTGAGTTTTTAAAATAGAATAATTTTGTATTTACCCGGAACAAACAAACGATCAAACTGAGTCACTACTAAGTCCGAGAGCGACATTATTAAAAGTTTCTCTATATAGAAATAAACAAGTAAACAAATAGCAGATTACATTGTAATATTGTAATCGCTAGAGACACTCCGTCTAACTCCATAGCTGACTGCAGTAATTGGATAAAACATATTTCCTTTGTTACTAATCCCATGTTCACGTTTGTCAGCAGTGTGTCTACTTCACTGGAAACTTTTAACTCTTTATACTTGTTTCTATTTACAATTAGTAACTAGGTATTCTACTGCCCCATTGCGAATTATAAACAAGATCATAAAAAACAATGTCGCGAGATATAACGAGGAAATTAAAATGTATATGTTGCACAATTTGATTATTTCTCTTGTCTAAACTAATATTATAAAGAGAAAACATTTGTGGTTTTGTATGTATATTTGGACCGTTTTTACACAAAAATTAGAGGACTGATTTCAAAAGTTGCATTTTCACTGACCAACATAAGCTATATTACTTTCTCAAAAAAAATAGGGTTCGATGCAGAAACTATTGATGATAAAACAAAAAAAATGTTCTACAACATTGTAGAACGTATTAATATCTATAAAAAACTAATATAGTTAAGGCACTATAACTATAACTATAATCTATTAAATACCGTTTTAATACCCGTAAAATACTTATAAATTTATTAAAATAGGACATTTTGTTCAAAAGATGGAGCGAATTTGAAAATGTCAATATATGAAAATAAGTCCGACTTAGTAGACTTTCCATTGCCAAGAGATCGATATCAACCAAATCCAGGACATTTTAAATAACGGCCAGGTCAAGAGTACTCTAAACCGACGAACTTGTATGAAAGGTTTAATGAAAATGAAAGTCGCGAGGGAGATATGCAAGGATCGTGGCAAGTGGAAGGATGTTGTCTCTGCCTACCCCTATGGTATGTATGTATGTATGTAAAACTAATGAATTGCGGTCAGACCAAGCGACTACACGGCACAAGTCATCATTAACAAAGCGTACTGCCTTATGAAGATTTTTAGCCGCGAAATGATAGTACAGTTGCAAATCATCTGCATATGCGTGATACTTGCAGTGCACTATTTCTTTGGCAATGTCCGCGGAATATTATATATATAAGAGTGGATCCAAAACAGAGCCCTGAGGCACACCCCTATTGACCGTAGCTGATGCCGAACTATATACCTTCCCACTCTCCTGTACGATTTGGACGTAGTGTGCTCTATTCCTGAGATAACTCTCAATATCATATCAATTTATAGCATTAACACTCTTAGCAAAATTTAATAAAATAAATGAGATGTTATTATTATTTTATTATATAATAAAATAAATGAGATGTGGGGTGTAAGGGGGAAACGCGTCCCAGTCCGTTTCTCCAAACGCCAACCTCACCTGCACGCGGTGCACCCTGCTTCTACCGACGAGGCTCTGGCGACCGACAAATGGCGGTATAACCATTCTCC
>JACTOM010000075.1:706080-745112 GCA_015832385.1 Elymnias hypermnestra | reverse complement strand
CCAATTTCGAGAAGGAGGTCAACCGCCGAATCCAACTCGGTTGGGCTGCGTTCGGGAAGTTACGCCAGATATTTTCGTCTGATAACCCTCAGTGCCTGAAGACCAAAGTCTTCGAACAGTGCGTGTTGCCAGTGATGACCTACGGTTCTGAGACGTGGTCGCTGACTATGGGCCTCATGCGGAAGCTCAGAGTCACTCAGCGTGCGATGGAGAGGGCTATGCTCGGAGTTTCTCTACGTGATCGAATCAGAAATGAAGAGATCCGTAGTAGAACCAGAGTCACCGACATAGTCCTGCGAATCGCGAACCTGAAGTGGCAATGTAGATGTGTATAAGAGACAGGGACCGATGGACGTTGGGGGCCGAAGGTGCTGGAGTGGCGACCCCGCACCGGACGGCGCAGTGTAGGGAGACCCCCCACAAGGTGGACCGACGACATAAAGAGGGTCGCCGGTAGCCGCTGGAGCCAGGCGGCGCAAGATCGGGCCTTGTGGAAGTCATTACGTGAGACCTATGTCCAGCAGTGGACGTCCATCGGTTGAAGCGACGAAATGAGATGTGGCTATGTTATGTACACGGCTAGTTGTTATACGTAAATACGTCTTGTAACAAGTAATAGTTTCTATTTAAAATATGTGTTGCATAATAACTTCTTTGATCATTTAGTTATCAAGTAGTGTAATTGAATTTCGGATGGAGGTGATAGATATGTAGCTACAACACCAAACTGTATCCCCCGATTTTGTTATCATACGTTTTTTTGAATCGCCTGTGGATGCGATTGTAAAGCTAGTCCATTGAAATGTTACAATTTAAGGATCTAATATGACATATTTTAGAGGACGCAATTTTATTTCTGAGACATTGGTGGAAGAGCTCATTCGAAGCGTATTTCCATGTTTGTGAGGTTGCCCTTGGCCCGGGGCGCAATCATGGAAAAATGAGTACGTAAGGTAAGTAGCAGCCCATTAACGTCCCATGGCTGGGCACAGGCCTCCTCACTCATATGAGAGAGGGTATTAGAGCATAGACCCACAACGCTGCTCCACTGCGGATTGGCAAGCATAGCACACAAGTGCACTCTCTATTCCTTCACTCTCATAGTCCGATGTGGCGGGAATTAGACAACGACCGAAGTGACAGATTGAGCACAGGACCGACCGCATAACAGGTTCTCCGAGGCATGGGGGTGGAGCACACCGCCAACTTCCCAACTTCGGGCAAATATTGAGCAAATCTTAATAGAAATTTCAATATCCATTTTTGAAGTGGCTCGAACTCAAGACCTCACGTCTGTAGTCGAACATGTTAACCACTAGACCAATGAGGCAGGAAAATAGGTGAAAAACCCTATTCGCGACAACTTTGAAATTATGCATCTTACAAAGAAATTGTAAAGACATAATTTGTAACAAATCGCTTTGCCTACAGATATGTTCCTACAAATTATCCCCTTCAATTAAAATTAAAGAAGTAATAGACAAAAATAATGCGAAAATTTCTTTACAGATTTACTTTTCGCTCTATAACTTTTTATTATACATTTTATACTAAAAATTAGCTCAGACCAATCTCGTAGATTGTCTTTTGAGGAACATTTTTCTCTATATATTTTTTATTTCATTAATTTAAAATGCTGAACCTCTATTGATCCCCCTTATGTGTCCCAAGAATAAAAATTGCGGCCTCTAAATAATGCATGTAACATTTCAATGGACTAAGACGTATTCATGTCAAATACAGAAATATAGAAAGAATCGTTCGTACGTACGGGTAGTTTCTATGATTTTTCTCAATATTCTATAAAATCAAAAATATCTTTATTCAAGTAGGCATATTACAGCACTTTTGAATCGTCAAATTATATTTTTTTTCCACACTCTGATTCTAATATACATCTGATGACGGTACTCAAGATCGGCTTAAAATCTAAAGTTACGAGGGTTCCTTCGCGCCCTGATCCGAGAAGAACCCACAACAAACTCAGTCGGGTTTTTTTTTTTACCATCATCATTACAATAACAAATTAGTTTACTATATTTTAATTAAAATTAGAGCAATTTGTTCACTCCCAAGCGTTTCTATCGTCTAGGTAATCTTGCAACTTATAATACGATTTTTCTATCAACTTTCTTTTAACAAAGACTTTGAATTTATTAATTGACATCTTTAGAACGTCTTGTGGGAGTTTATTATAGAAACGTATACAGTTACCCTTAAATGAGTTGTTAATCTTATGCAACCTACTAGAATTTATAACAAGTTTGTTTTGGTTTCGTAAGTTATATGATGCACATTAACTCTTTTTATTAAAAGAGTCAATGTTTTTGTGTACGTACAACAACTTTTCTAATATGTATACGCGGTGAACTGTGATTATGTTAACTGCTTTGAATTTGTTTCTTAGCGACTCTCTTGGACCCATATTGTAAATAGCACGAACCAGTATATTATATATACTCTTGCACATTCAAACAAGTTTGTTACGTACCCATAGCCTATATAGGAAGAGGACTCTACGGGGTACTAATTTATTGATAAAATATTCGTTGCCGTGGCGACCGATATCCTCCATCGCTTCTGGTATGAATTGCATTACCGAATAATCATTGAATAATGCAACTCGTGTCCCGTAATAATATTAAATTGTATTGGGAACAAAAAACTCACTTGTCTTTCTGTCCGCGTGTGTTCCGCAGTCTTTAATTTTTGAACTATCGACGCCTTCTTGAGTACTTTCATCGCGTATAATTTCCCCTCGTCCACTCCGCATCTTTTTCTAACTAGGAATACTTTGCCGTAGGCTGAAACAATAACAGAAAAAAATATATAAAATACAATCTACATATATAAAAAGGTAAGTAGCAGCCCATCTTTTCACTCATATGCGAGAGGGTTTTAGAGCATAGACGCACCACGCTGCTCCGCTGCGGATTGGCAGGCATTGTACACAAGTGCACTCTCTATTCCTTCACACTCATAGTCCGATGTGACGGTAATCCGACACGACTGGAGAGAGAGATCAGGCGCTGGACCGACGGCTTAACGTACTCTCCGAGGCACGGGGGTGGACCACACCGCCAAATTTTTCCCAACTTCAGGCAAATATTGAGAAAATCTTAATCGAAAAGTCAATATGGATTTCGAACTGCCCCGACCCGGGACTCGAACCCAGGACATGCTAACCACTAGACCATTGAAGCAGTCAAAAATGAGACCAAGATTTGTATAAATATAAACAATACTTAAAACATACTTTGCAAAAGAGGTTTAATTTCTGACATGTGTACTTTGTACGCACGCACTCTTCATTTTTTTTACCAAGTATACATCATTGTCACGCACTAAAGTTTCTTATGCTTTACCTATAACTGGCAAAACAATGGCGCCAAGGTTCTTTCTAGTATATAGAATAGAAACCGTTAAAAGATATGACCAATTATTATTTATCAAGCTTACACGTTTATTATCTAAAACTGTCACATCACTTACCATCAGGTGAGCTCGTGATAATTATGAAAAAACGATGATTTCGTCCCCAGGGAGAGTAAAATGAATAAAAAAAAGGTCTGCCTAAGGGCAGATGTCATGCGGTATAAGTAAGCTGATATGTCCGGTGACTTCCAAGGTGAAGTACCCAAAACAGTTTGTGTAAGTTTTTTTTTTTAAAGATTAAACATCACTGCTTTGGAAGGAGATACAATTCTAAAAACCTGATAATAAGAGAATATACAAAAACTTAAATAAACAGATGTAACAGAGGCACGTTTAGAAAATGCGTGCGTACAAAGTACACGTGTCAGAAGTGAAACTTCTTTGGCAAACTCATTTTCAAGTCTTGTTATTATTTATACAAATATAAAACTGTAGATTTTCGAGACTGAGATGGTGGAAAAAAGGAAGATATGTGAGAAATTTAATTGTCATTAAAATATTCGTAGAAGTTTAATTGTTAATAAATGAAAATGTAACGTGGTTTTTGTCAATGTTGGAAATACTTTTTTTTTATTTAACATTTTCGAGTGTCAAATTAAACTACTTAACCTTCAAACGAGTAGCATAAAAATCGCTGCACATCTTCGTAACGCTAATCGCGCGTTTAATCCGTAAAAACTCTACCCTCATCGCCTAAAGAAGTTTCACTTCACAATATAATTTCAATATTAATCAATGGAATAATAGAGTCAATAAAATACCGCAATTTACTTAGCAATAATGATTTTAAAAATAGATCGAAAGCTTATTATATAAACTTATATAATACTAGGTTTTCTCAGCGGTGTCACCTGCGTAGTTCGTGATCCGGTGGAAATATGGGTGTATTCATTATTTATGAAGACACATAAAATCGGTCTAGCCGTTTAGGAGTTCAATGACCTACACACACAGGCACATAAGAATTATATAGAAAATAACGTCAAAGGGACTCATTATAACTATAAAGACCTTATAATTTGTTGCTTTTGGAGTTATTATAAAGTCTTACGAGTCTCTACGAGTGGTAAGTAACCGAGGACTAAAGTGTAAATGAAAACGTATTTCCTTATTAAGGCTATACGCCCACATTACATGGCACTGATCGCTTTAACGTTATAAATGTCAAGTCCTGGAGAACTTATTTCTAAATATATAAATCTGACGTGCTCGCTATGGTTACCATGGTTACTATGGTTACAAGCCGCACAAGACCGTGTATTGTGGAAATCCTTGGAGGAGATCTAGGTCCAGCAGTGGACGTCCATCGGTTGTGATGGTGATGACGTGCTCGCTGGCGCAAATTTATGCTCCGCAGAAACCAGAATAGATAAATCACCTCTCAATAATTACTGTATCGTAACTTCCCATCAGGGGAGATTGCAGTCAAACGCTAACCAGTCAGCAACAAAAAAAAAGATAACTGTAATCACTAGTTTAGCTCCGTAAATCAATGCTAACCTAACCTACTCTTACCTTACTAGTTTTTACAATCAGAAGAGTTAATTGTAATAAAAGTGCTTATATAAAAAAGTGTGCGTGTATAAACATGTGAAGGAAGTGAAACTGCATTGGTTTATATTGTTTCTACAATATAAATTTGTTAAAATCCGTCTTTTATAATAAATATACGACATGGTCGCTGACTATGGGCCTCATGCGGAAGCTCAGAGTCACTCAGCGTGCGTTGGAGAGGTCTATGCTCGGAGTTTCTCTACGCGATCAAATCAGAAATGAGGAGATCCGTAGCAGAACCACAGTCAACGACATAGCCCTACGAATAGCGCACCTGAAGTGGCAATGGGCGGGGCACATAGTCCGACGGACCTATGGACGTTGGGGGCCAAAGATGCTGGAGAGGCGACCCCGCACCGGATGGCGCAATGTAGGGAGACCTCCCACAAGGTGGACCGACGACATAAAGAGGGTCGCCGGTAGCCGCTGCAGCCAGGCGGCGCAAGATCGGGCCATGTGGATGAAACTTAAGAAGTAGGCAGGAGAAGCGTATATCTACGCCTTCGTCGTCCCAACCTCCTGCGTCGTAGTAGAGGAGCGTCCACGGCGTTTTCTTTCTGCCTCTCATGTCAGCGTCAGCGACAAAACAGTCTCTCAGAAGGTCAACTGCCATCCACTTTCGCTGGATTGTGCCCACTTTGCCCTCCAACGGAAGGATTTTCCCTCCGATCAATCGTTGAGGTCACCACGCCGGTTATTCTGTGACAAAATGTGTGGCACTGAATACGCTGAGTAGTAACCCCACCTCCTTCGACGGTGAAAAAGACCATCGACTGCATTTCTCACAGGAGAGCATTGAGGTTACAATTCTTTCCAACGAATGGTTTACGTCGATCAACACTACTAGGAGGTGGCGCTGCGCTGAGTCAATAGCAGCATCACACTCATCCTTCAGCGCCATAAACTTCCACTACAAATATTTACAACCTTGGTAGGAACTAGCCAACCCTGTAATCCTAGCTATAATACGCATTCGTTCTAGACTCGATAGAGCGTTAAAGAGTGACGGCTTTCCGCTCGCTAAACAGAAATGTATACAAGCAAAATAAAATGTTTTTTAATGAGTATTTAGTGGAGTATTTAGTGGAGTTACTATAATAAAGGTCGGCATTTTAGTAATGCAAAAAAAACTTCTTAAAAATAAGTAAATTCGTAAAATAACAAACGGACACTTCAATTTTATTTATTTATTAAGATTATTAGCTGCTACTTCAGAGTTATTCTGGATGCCTTTTTTACTAGTAAAATAAGTAGTCAAAGTTACTCCAGTGATGACATACGGTTCTGAGACGTGGTCGCTGACTATGGGCCTCATGCAGAAGCTCAGAGTCACTCAGCGTGCGACGGAGAGGGCTATGCTCGGAGTTTCTCTACGTGATCGAATTAGAAATGAAGAGATCCGTAGTAGAACCAAAGTCACCGACATAGTTCTACGAATCGCGAACCTGAAGTGGCAATGGGCGGGGCACATAGTCCGATGGACCGATGGACGTTGGGGCCGGAAGGTGCTGGAATGGCGACCCCGCACCGGACGCCGCAGTGTAGGCAGACCCCCCACAAGGTGGATCGATGATATAAAGAGGGTCGCCGGTAGCCCTGGAGCCAGCCGGCGCAAGATCGGGCATTGTGGACGTCATTACGTGAACGACGACGATGTGTAAAAGTGCGTCAAAAATGTCGCAGGTATTTCAGAGATGATCCCTTACAAACAGAATTACTCTAAATTTATTTATTTGTACAGATAGAATAATTTATCAAGCCAAACTAAACTGCTGAGTAGAGAAGATTTCAACACAAAAAAGTAAAAATACCAGGAATTCTGTATAGTGTGCAAAGAATTAGTTATTTATACGTTTAATCTCTCAAATGTCAATAACACAGCAGCATGTATGTTTGTTCTCTCCGACCTATATGGTGAATGCATCCTAGGTCGGCCGTCGACCCCGAATCCCGACTTTTTAAGCAACGTCCATTGCCAAAAATATTTTGCGCGCAGATATGGGTGTCATGGTCTTATTATGTAAGGCTAGTTGCAAACGTATTGATTACCCGCAAAAAATGTCTGCATAGGAGCCATGAAGACCCAATTGATTCCTGCAAGAGCCACGGGTCCTCTTTATATAATTTATATTTGTAAATGTAAAATCATTGTTTTTCGAGCAAGAGAACTTTAAGGAAATTCCAATATCACAAGAGCAATAGTGAGATATGTCCAGCTATTCAATTTTTTATCAGTGGAGCATCGTATTAGGTTTATGCTCTTCTACCCTCTCTCCTTTAAGTAAGGAGTCCATGGCCCAGACCAGTGATCATTAGAGAGCTGAAACGAGGATATAGTTTAACTGATACTAAGAGAATCCCAACGTCATTAAATATTTTACGGAACTGTCAATGGATTGCTGGTTAAAAACATTTACGCACCCCGCCTATGAGATAGACGGGAGTGTGGGACTCGAGGGTAGTACCAGAATAACCTCTGAACCCCAGCGGAGCCGTCGTCATTTTTGAATGGAAGGACCAGAGGATCGTGTGACATTCCACCCTGGCCCCCTCCAAATGAAGCCGGCTAAAAAGTGCACTACAGGGGGAGGAGTTGGATAAACCTCCGTCTCCTGTTTCCTACTCCCCTCCGTCGGGGGTACCGTGCCTCTACTGTATTCGCCCTCTCTCTTTACCGTGCCTACTTAAACAAAATGACAGTTTCGCAGAACAGTATTTCAGGCGCGCTCTCTTACAAGCATTGTACCTATAATTTGCCAGCGAGAATTCCGTACCAATCAGTGACGTCAGAAGATGACACTGAGGTACCCAAACTGGCTATTCAGCCACCGTGTGGTGCGCCGTGTCTACAGGAGCACCCACACTCGTGGCAGGTGGCCTACGCTTCACAAACAACGATTTGGAGCAGGTATAGCAATAGCAATCCACTATCCTTTTCCGATTGCAAACCTTTGGGCTTCCGATTCCCTACCATACGTATTGAAATCCAACATGGTATACCAATAGGCAACGTAAATACTCGGTTTGTTAACAGAGCAAACGTCTTCAATACCCGTCAGGGAAAATTTAAGCAATTGACCTTCTAATTTGTCTGGGTCTGTACCAAGCAAAAAGTTTGCTTTCCGTTACTATGCTATGTAGAAACCATAAGAGGTAATTTAATATGTCAGGTTACCGCTTTTCCATTTTAGTATATAACATCACTTATTACCAGGCGAGAATAAAGTCACAGCTAAACTGTCAGCAATAAAAGAAACTACTATTAAAATTTATTTCACGCTGCAGTCAGTGACTCCAACTTGGCTCTAGAATATTTGACAAACGTACGTTGCACGTTGAAAATTGCGTACATGAATATTTGCACATCAAATATTGGTCAAGTGTAACTTCGTGTTCGTAACTGTAACGAACTTCCTCTTATCGGACGAACGATTATAATCGATTTAGGTGATAACGAATTATTTATTATGATATAAATGGAGAATTTTAAAATTTAAAATCATTTTTCTATTTAGTAAGTAAGTAGCAGCCCATTAATGTCCCACTGCTGGGCACAGGCTTCCTCGCTCCGAGGAGCGAGGGTTTTTAGAGCATAGACCCACCACGCTGCTCCACTGCGGATTGGTAGGCATAGTACACAAGTGCATTCTCTATTCCTTCACTCTCATAGTCCAACGTGACGGCAATCCGACACGAAAGGAGAGAGAGATCAGGCGCAGGACCGACGGCTTAACGTGCTCTTCGAGGCACGGGGGTGGATTACACCGCCAAATTTTTCCCAACATCGGGCAAATATTGAGAAAATCTTAATAGAAAACTCAATATCGATTTTTGAATTGACCCGACCCGGGACTCGAACCCAGGACCTCATGTCTGTAGTCGAACATGCTAACCACTAGACCAATGAGGCAGTCGTAGGGTAGACAGATTCTGCCCTTGACAGCTTGACACAACCGCCCACAGCAGTGACGTCGTGGCCACGATCCATGCAACGGGGTCAAAATATCGGCAAAATCCTGGTATGTACCCGTTCAAATAGTCAATATGTTCATAAACCACGAAAATTTAAGTTTAAAACAATTAGTTATAATTATTAATATGAACAAATTTAATAACAAATGTCAAACTTAGTTAAATAAATGCGGTAGAGATGAGAGAACCGTCCTGTCGCATTGTCGGTGTCGCCGGTTCGCAAATAGCCTTATAATTACAATTTCAAAGAAAGACATGATGCAGCAAGGTCGTCATAATTCGTTTGTTTCTAAATAACTTCTCGTTTCAAGAATTGCGCAGATGTTCTTCGTTATAACATTACACCGCCGTCTCGTGAAATATGCATTTATTTTTATTTATTACAGAAAACTACAGATATTATCTGTAAATCCTATATATATCAGAGATATCCAGGTATCTACTGACTCATCACGATATCTCCGGAATCACAAGGCGTAGAGACTTGAAATTTGGTAGGAATATTCTTTTGCCGAGTAGAGGTCAGCTAAGAAGCGATATTACGAATTTCCATCCGCAAATGGGGGTTGTTAAATTTTAGGAAATTCCACCCTCTAAAGGCAGTGCGGGGATGTTTCTTATTTGTAAAACAATATGCCTAAATTAATGAAAATGCTACCAAAAAACATTCCACGCAGACGAAGTCGCGGGGTCATCTAGTATTAATGTAAACAAGAGCAAAAACACCTCGGAAAAATGTTTTTCACAGAGTTTACTGAACTCTGGGTTCGGATAATCAGCTGCTATACTGAAACGAAACACGTAATTGTTTTGACATTTATGTATATTGGTATTATAGGTGTTATTTTTGATAAAAGTTGTATAATTTTAGATTTTACTGTTTGCGATTTTGTCGAAGTTCAATCGCAATACGTATCGATTCTTATTGCTAATTTACTGATAAAATAACACATAACGAACATAACTTTAATGCAAAAGAGGGTTATTACGTTACTGTCAATATTTTCACAATGCAGTGAGCGAGTAATGAAATAACATCAACTAGTAAAGAAGCCCTGTGATAGCAATAGTCAGTATACAAAAAGTTTTTAAGAGTAACTACGTCAATACGTGGGTAACTACTTTCTATATTTAAGTAATAAAATTTTAATATCTCGTATATATGTAGGTAATTACGGCAGATCTTTTAGTCCAATATCAGGGATATTGGACTAAAAGTGGCACACAAAAACAGTGAGTGTGGCCAGTGATGACCTACGGCTCCGAAACGTGGTGGCTGACTATGGGCCTCATAAGAAAACTCAGAGTCACTCAGCGTGCGATAGAGAGGGCTATGCTTGCAGTTTCTCTTCGTGTTCAAATCAGAAATGAGGAGATCCGTAGCAGAATCAAAGTCACCGACATAGCCCCTAATTGCGAATCTGAAGTGGCACTGGGCGGGGCAATTAGTCTGAAGAACCGATGGACGTTGGGGCCTGAAGGTGCTGGTGCGGCGACCTCGCACCGGGCGGCGCAGTGTAGGGAGACCCCCCACAAGGTGGACCGATGACATAAAGAGGATCGCCGGTAGCCGCTGGAGCCAGGCGGTGCAAGATCGGGCCTTGTGGACGTCATTACGTGAGACCTATGTCCAGCAGTGGACGTCCATCGGTTGAAGCGACGACGACGACGATGTGTCATAAAAGTGCGTCAAAAATGATCCTTAAGAAACAGAATTACTCTAAATTTATTTATTTGTACAGATAGAATAATTTATCAAGCCGAATACTAAACTGCATCATTTCCTGAGACTTATGTCAAGCAGTGGACGTCCATCGGTTGAAGCGACGACGATGACGAGCGACAAATATGTAGCTAACGGTTAAAATAACTTTTCAGTAATAAATAACTTAACAAAGTATCAATTATTGGACCTAATTATTGGAATAATGTCACAGTTAAAATTATCGAAAAGCAACAATAGCTCCCATGGTTAGTTAGTTAGGTTCGACACAGCATCGTATTGGAACACAAATCTCTTTGCTTAGTGATACGTCTTTCCTGGTAGGGTGTCAACTAGCCAAGGCTGAAGCCTCACACCAATCTTACATTAATTTAAAATACGGTAGACCTCAGCTAGTTAAGTGAGTTTTCAATAAGGCTCAAAAAGCAAAATATTATTTATTCAATTACACTCAAAAAGCACTTTTTAATCGTCAGTAGACTGTTCGTTGGTAACAAATCTACCACCGGTTCGGAAAGTTGAATCCGCTGAGAAGAAACCGGCAAGAAACTCAACGGTTACTCCTTTAAACATAGTTTTTGTACGTTACAAAGTCCAAATTTCTTTGTCGCTTAAATAATCGTCGACATTATAATATGCCTTTTGTAATAAGACATTTTTAACATATTTCTTAAAACTATGTGGAGGCAAACCCAGAAGTAATTCGGGTATCTTATAAAAATGCGTTTGCTCAACCCGACAAATGATTTCTGAATCTTCTTCACTCTAAAATATGGCATTACAAGTTTGTTTTTATTTCTTATATTAAAATTGTGAGTTTCGGTCCTTTTCCTGTATAAATGAATGTTATCACGGATGTATAAAATGTTATTAAATATGTCGGAAAATAAGAGAGAAGGAACATAAATCATAAGTGGCATGCATAATTCTTATCTCCATACTGTGGGCTTTGGTGGGTAATGTTGGTGCAATCAAACATTTTATTAATTAACTCAGATTATAATGTTCACTCACTTAATGTTCCCGATCTAAATTTACACAAATTCATTAATAATAATAGCTAAGAACGCGACAGTTTCAATAGTCGACCGTTCTGGCGGACCGTCACCCGAGAACTGGAGAGACGCGCGCTGGATTGTCACTATTGACTCTGCCAGATCCCAATTGATATGTGGCACGTATATTGTTTTTTGTAATATAAAGACAGTTTCAATATCCACCGCCTTACCCCATCATTATGCCAGCGAGGCTTTCGAGAATCTTTAACTATACATAAATTTCATGATATTTAGGATACGTGATTCTATTGCGAATAGAATCACGTATGTAAACTCTCAATAGAAACAACCTATAAACATTTTAACTAAACATATAAATCACTACAATCTCAACATAAAACACGAAACAATCCAGACCCGGTATTTAGATTAAATGCTAATTGATTTTAGTTGTCGTGCGTTCACCTCCCCAAACAATGGCTGAAGAATATCGATCAAAGATAATCATTTCTATTGAAATTTCACTAAACGAAACGTCATATTTCTTTCGATACATAACATGCCCTAGCTAACCTTAAATGGATCACTGACTCACTCACAGATAATTCAAAATACAGCCCAAATTAGTAAAGCTAGGAGCTTGAAAAGTTTGTATTTTCCTCTTACACTGCAGCTGTCTTACATATTATTAGGGAAAAGTTTTGATATTAAATATTTTAAAAGTCGCTCACTAATTTACAGGTTAAGTAATAAATACTATTCTCCGATTCTTTAATTATTATATTACATACTTTAAGTGTCTTAAAACACAACAAATTAAGAACTGTCACTAGGCGAATATTGCTTCATTCTCCTGTGCTATTTTTCTTATACCAAAGGCCCCACTCAAAAATAATAAGTCCACCAATCACAGCCGTCGTGGAAACTACGACTGTGATTGGTGGACTTATTATTGAAATTTGAGAATTTCCGGTATAGCGTTAAACCGAATGTAAACGTTTCACTGATATAATTACAAAGACCTCAACATAAACAAATATAGTAATTTAATAGTAATCCACAAATAAAATAATAATGATCGCTAACAAGATCGGCGTATGAGACCGACGCATAACGTGGCGAAGCGTCACAACGTCGCCTCTCGCCGCAACTACCACGTAATTTAATTTGTCTTACTTAAAAAATGTTTCGAAGTGATACTTCTTTAAGCGCATGAGACTAAAATTTTTACGGATGAAACGACTCATTACTGTCACGAAGATGTGCAGCGGTTTTATGCTAATTCATTTGAAGGTTAGGTGGTTTTAATATTTAAAAATAACATGTGGCATTTAAATTTACAATTCGTCTTTTGAGATTTAATTAAATTATTATTTGTATTAATTTTCGACACTTTTAATATTTTAATGACAATTAAATTCATTAAATTTTCCTTTTTCCCTCCTTTTAACTCTCAGAAATCTAAAGTTTTCGATTTCTTTAAATATAAACAAGACTTAAAAATTATTTTGCAAAAGAAAATTTCTCTACTGACATATGTACTTTGTACGCATGCACTTCCAATAAGTATGTAAGTGATGATACAGTTTAAGACGAAAGCGTACTAATATGGTAAGAGGCGATATACCTCATGGCTTTTACACATCATCGTACCATAACACAAATCACTTTGTTTGGCGATACGTTTTTGCCGGTAGGGTGGTAAATACTCACGGCCGAAGCCTCCCACCAGCTCAAACTCAGACAAATTAGAAAATACAATTATCTAAATTCGCCCTACCGGTTATCGCACCCGGGGTCTCTGCTAGCAAAGCGAGTACTCGCACCACTGCGCCAGCGAGGCCGTCTAGTTTTTTTTAGTAATATATTAAACATATCTTATAGTGAAATTTGTTAAGAAAATGTCGTTGACATATATAATAAATAGCTCATAGGAATAGCCGAATAACCAATATTTGAAGTTAAAAAGGCTTCGCAACGATTAAAGCAGAGTGTTGAACTCGGCCTTTGTGAGAGTGTTGGCCTTTCGCGTTAGATCAACTCGACGAGAGTGTGATGACTTCTGAATTGAAGGGCCTGAGGTTATTTGAGCGTAAATAATACAACAAAATAGCTTCGCCTTCGTCTGTCTATCTCGTGAAAACACACTGATATAGCTCACGTTTTAAGTGACATTTATACAATCTTGGATGTGGATTTTTTGATCGATTACAATCTCATCTTATGGTATTTAATCTATATATATAAAAGAGATATCCAGGTATCTATTGACTCATCACGATATTTCTGGAACCATAAGGCGTAGAGACTTGAAATTTGGTAGGAATATTCCTTTAGCCGAGTAGAGGTCAGCTAAAAATGGATTTTACGAAATTGATTGAAATTTGGTTCAGCGATAATCTAGAGCTGAAAAAAGACTATTAGCTCTTTGCATTAATACACAGCAAATAACTCATTGAAGTATTTATACGTATGATTTTTATTTGTCAAGCAATTTACCTGAATTAATGAAAATGTCATCTATTAAAACCAATTAACAAAACATTCAACGCAGACGAAGTCGCGGATTTAGCTTGTTCAACGTAAGATGAAAACGTACTTAGCTGGTAATTCATCTCGTAATGGCTTCTATTTTACAGGTATTGAAACGGATTAATACAGAGGGACGAATAATATTTTTCTTTTATTCTGAAAAATCGTTAAAATTTTAGATACAACATTACATACAATATTTAACAAAGATAAAAACTTAATGACTTTAAAAATACATATGAAATCAATCAATTAAAAAGAAAAAGATATAAATCAAGGAAGCAAAACCAAGTCATCCCTGAATCAGACCCTAAGACGAAATAATAGAGTTAATCGATACGCGTTTTGTCATTGCTGGATTTAAACGTGTTGTTCAATTTTAAAATAGGTCTGTCATAATATTAGCGTTTTTGAATTATGTCACTATTCTTTTAAACATTGTGTTAGCATACTTGTTTGGTCTAAAAATCAATTTCGCATACACCACGCCAAGCCATATAGGCCAGGTGGCGTCCCACAAAGGGCAGATGTTCACAAGGGGTTGTTTACCTCGACATAGGTGGGGGGCGTTTTTTACCTAACACGAACCGATTTTACGCAACCAATGTGTTACCATTTTATCCAAATTTAATGTTATCTAAACTAATATTATAAAGAGGAAACATTTGTGCTTTTGGTAACGCAAAAACTACTGGACCGATTTCACAATTTTTTACATTTTTATTATACTTTGGCAAAAATAATAGGGATCTCTAATAAAAATGCATCAATGTAACCCAAGGTGTAAACCAAAAAATCTATCATCGTGTGCGCTATTAAAACTATAGATGATAGGAAATAAAAGATGTTATAGGACGTATTAATATCTACAAAAAAATTCGCGATACCATATGTCCAACTACTGTAGTTATGCCAGTATAACTACTTTTTTACATTTATAAAAATAATAATCAAACCATTATTCATACCTCTTAATTAATCCCTATCCTTATAAATTGATGATATGAGGTTTTATGGTTATTTTTACCAATTTTAATATCGGTATTCAACACAGGAAGGTAGACTATTCTGAATTCAGCTTTGTCCCTAACGAAACTTTTATATTGTGTAATTATTCATCCAAGGCAAGCAATATATGTACATAGATTAAGGTATTCAATCGTAGGGTCAATGATCGTTGTGGATGGAGTCTTAAGAAAAAATTAAATCTATTTATTCTATACATGTAGAATACAAGAATCCCTTAGTTGAACTGTGGGTCAAGTTGATTCATGCACCTTATTTTTATTAATATAAAGGTCAAATTACAATTGACGGGTATTGTGATAACGCATCCCTACGCCAGTCGTAAATATAAAGGGTACCATAAACTAACACTCTATTAGCAAATATTGGCCTCTCAATTTATCGGAACGGATCACACTTACAGTTCCGTTTCCATATTCTAATTTAGGAAGATAAAACGGTGTGTAATTACTATCAACACTAAGTAACTAAGACTTTGCTTTAACATGCTAACTGACTCATGAATGATCTGATTGTAAATATTCTTTCCGCTCATATGTCGAGGAAGGTAATAGGCTATATATCATCACGTTAAGACCAATGGAAACAGTGTAGCAATGAAAAATATTTCAAAATCAGGGTAACACCGCTAAATAGCGATAAGACCTCCCATTGTACACTAGAATTATTTATTAAGTCATTGTATTTTTTTTTGTGGTGTTCAATAAAGTATACTATCTATCTATGTTTTTGCTTCAGCTTTCACTGTGTGCGCTACGTAAACGGTTACAGTTTCGCAAAAATCAAATATGACAGAATTGTTTCCCTTTAAAAGTTCTAAAAAAAAGTCCGGGACAGCATATGTCTATCTCTTGAAGTTGACTCACTATAATCCCAGTTATCAAATGTGTTCTCTTCTTATGTGACCTGCGAGTCATAAATAAATATATATAAAAATAGAGCGTTGTGAAATAAAGATGTAGTGGCTGAAGTTGAGAAAGGTATGCTTTGATGGTTTGGGGACATAGAGAGAATGAATGAAAAGTTGGAAGGGGAAGACCATGGCGAACGTTCCTGGACCAAATCCAGGACATTTTAAATAAAGGCCAGATCAAGAATACTCTAAACCGACGAACTTGTANTGTAAATTGATATCGGGAACATTAAGTGATTGAACATTATAATCCGAGTTAATTAACAAAGTGTTTGATTGCACCAACATTACCCACGAACGCCCACAGAATAAGAAATTAAATAATGGATCCCATTAATGACGATGTCGGCGGAGAACCCTACGCCCCTGTGCCTTATGGTGCTCCGTTCTCTCTTATTTTCTACACACTAATTCCAATACACGACTGATGATGGTATCAACGAACGACTTAAAAACTAAAGTTACGAGGGTTCCCACGCGCCCTGTCCTAAAAAGAGCCCACAACATACTCAGTCTGGTATTGTATTTTTTTTACCATCATCATGTCAATATCATATTAGTTTAAGGTAAGGTAAGTAGCAGCCCATTAACGTCCCACTGCTGGGTGCAGGCCTTCTCACTCATATGAGAGAGAGTTTTTAAACCCACCACGCTGTTCCACTGCAGATTGGCAGGCATAGTACACAACACTCTCTATTTCTTCACCCTTATAGTCCGACGTGACGGCAATTCGACACGACCGGAAAGAGATCAGGCGCAGGACCGACGGCTTAACGTGCTCTCCGAGGCACAGTGGTTGATCACACTGCCAAATTTTTCCCAACTCTGGGCAAATATTGAGAAAATCTGAATACTCAATATGGATTTTGAATCGGCTCGACCCAGGACTCGAATCCAGGACCTGATGTCTGTAGCCGAACATGCTTACCACTAGATCAATGAAGCAGTCATATTAGTTTTATTATATTTAAATTCAAATTAGAGCATTTCACACACCTCCACGCGTTTCTAGCGTCTAAGTAATCTTGCAACTTATAATATGATTTTTCAATCAATTTTCTTTTAATAGAGAGTATATTTTATAGATATTTTCCCAACGTAGATAATATGCTAAAGCCACAGGTAATTATATCATAAATACATATATACAATCACCCTTCGCTATACGTTTTAATGGATAGCTATAATATATTAGGAAAAATTTTAACCCCTCAGCTAAGATACAGTTTCCTAGGCAACGCTTGCGAGTAACGAACTCCAATGTCTTTGAAGTATTGACCTTCAAAGGCGAAGGACTGAAACCCTCATGCCCTTGACCTCACAGTCGTAGGCCTGAAAGGTGTTATTCAATTCGTACGACTGAAGTACATTTTCATAGCCTTAATAAAATAGGGGTGGGCAACATTTGTTTAGATAAAGTATTTAAAGTGAAATTGTTACGGATGAAACACGTGACAAGCGTCACGAAGATTTGTATTTATAATGACTAAAAACACGTAGCATTTTCATTTAAAATTGAATTTTCAATAAATTATTTGTATTAAAAAAAGGTAAGTAGCAGCCCATTAACGTCCCACTGCTGGGCACAAGCCCCCTTGCTCATATGAGAGAGGGTTTTTAGTCCGTAGACCCACCACGCTGCTCCACTGCGGATTGGCAGGATTAGTACATAAGTGCACTCTCTATTCCTTCACTCTCACAGTCCGACACGACCGGAGAGAGAGATTAGGCGCAGGACCGACGGCTTAACGTGCTCTCTGAGGCACGAGGGTGGATCGCACCACCAAATTTTTCCCAACTTCGAGCAAATATCGAGAAAATCTTAATAGAAAGCTCAATATCGATTTTCAATTGGCCCGACCCGGGACTCGAACCCAGGACCTCATATCTGTAGTCGAACATGCTAACCACTAGACCAATGAAGCAGTCAAATTATTTGTATTTATTTTAATTAAATTCAGTAAACAATAATAATATCTTTCTTTTTCCCTCCCTCTAAGTATAAACAAGACTTAAAATTGGATTACCAAAGAAGTTTCACTTTTGACATGTGTACTTTTAACTTTTCTTTATTGTCGCTCACAAGTTGGCGCTTCACTATAAACTCTCCTGATGGTAAGTGACCATAGTCCTAAACGTTAAGTAAGTACCAGCCCAGTAACGTCGCACTGCTGGGTACAGGCCTCCTCATAGTCCAGAATTTTTAGACCCGTTACTCTGCTCTACTGGAGTTTGGCAGGTTTTATTAAAAACAAGCAATAAATCTTATGCATTTGCTAAGAATCTTACGAGGATATTTAGTCTTATAGATCTTATGTTCATATCCATTGAGCTGTATGACTTCTATTTTTCTTTATAAAAAATGTCTACAAGTCATTTGGATATACAGTTTCTGATGATGATATTAAAGAACGACTTACAATCTGAAGTTACAAGGGTTCCTTTGCGCCTTGTTCTGAGAAGAACCTACAACAAACTAGGTCTGGTAAGGAACCAAAGCCATTTTTACGTAATGAAAAAGTAATAACGATGTTTTTTCTATTTGTGTCGAAGCTAAAGTTACTCACAATGTTGCGGCAACGATGTTACCATCGTGGACACCTTAAGACTTTTTTTTATTGGTTTAAGCAACTTCATCACTTTTCATCAGCTGCGTTGGCAATAAAACGCAAATCAACTGCGCCAAAAAAAGGTGAAATCCGCACCGTGATATTTCGGTAGTCAAACAGAACGCGCTTGCGCAATTACAATCTTTACTTATATAAATCTTTGGATTCAGTCTATGTATTATTATATACGATGATGTTAAATCAGAAACATTAATTAAACTCAGCCAGCCGTTTGGGTGATCATCCATTTGCCTCCGATTTTATACATATGTCGAGAGAGCATAAAGCATAGGGGCGTAGGGTTCTCCGCCGAAATCGTCATTAATGGTATCAAAAATTCAATTTCCATACTGTGGGCTTTGGTGGGTTGGTGCAATCATACACTTTATTATTTAATTCAGATTATAATGTTAAATCACTTAATGTTCACAATATCAATTTACACAAACTCATTAATAATAATAGCTGGAAACGCGACCAGTTTCAATAGTCGACCGCTCTGGCGGACCGTCACTCGAGAACTGGAGAGGCGCGTCGGATTGTCATTTTGACTCTGCCTCACACCGATAGACAGATGGCGCCAGCGTTCCACAGACTATTTCACTCCGACATATATAATTTTTATGTGCTTGTGTATGTCATTGAACTCCTCCTCAACGACTGGATCGATTTTGTTGTAAATTTTCGTGTGTCTTCATTCAGTGAACGAATTCACTTATCATTAGGAAAATGATCCTATGAAGTAAGATCTTATGTCTCATTGTTCTAGTGGTTAGCATGTTCGACTACAGGCATGAGGCCCTGGGTTCGAGTCCCGGGTCGGGCCGATTCAAAAATCAATATTGAGTTTTATAATAAGATGTTCTCAATATTTTTCCCAAGTGAGCTCCATCCCCGTGCCTTGGAGTCGGTCCTGCGCCTGATCTCCCTCCGGTAGTGTCGGAATTCCTTCACGTCGGACTGTGTACTATGCATGCCAATTGGCAGTGAAGCAGCGTGGTGAATCTATGCTCTAAAAACCCCCTCTCTTATGAGTGAGAAGGCCTGCGCCCAAATTTCGGACGTTAAAGGGCTCCTACTTACTTTTATTACGGAACATGGACTATGCGGGTGACACCGCCGGGAAACGCTAGTATAATATAGTTTTAAGTTTTTTTTTATATAGGTAGTCTGTACTATAAATCTTTTAGTAACTGAAATCTTTTCTTGACAAATTTGTTTTGTTAAAACTTTAGATAGTTGGATGTTGGGAGTTATGGAGTAATATAGTGGCAACACTTGAAAATACTAAAAATCATTGTGCAATATTAGGAAATGTTACGCTATACGAGGTTATTATAACAAGCGGAACAATTTTATGAATATAGACTGTCGAGCTGTGTCTTGTGAAGTAGTTGTTTTAAGAGAAGTAACGCTAAATTGTATAAATTTCAACATTTATTTTACAAGTAATTACTAGTATAGCGCAAGTTGTGTACATTTAAATAGTGGAGACAATAAAAGTTGTTAGTTAATGTGAGTTGGTGTTTTGATTATAAGCCCGAAAGACTATATACATGCAATTGTTCCGCTTGTTAAAATTACCTCGTATTGAGTAACATTTCCACATATTGCACAATATTTTTAAGTGTTGCCACTATATTACTTAATGACTCCCAACATCCAACTACGTATGCAAGAATAGGAATTTTAATAATAAAACATTTAAAAACATGTTTATCTGTTCCTGTAATTTCCGAATCAAATTTATAATGGTTTTAAACCAAGAAATCTGCTAGGGTGTGGGTAGAAACTTGACTATCACATAAAATCAAGAGACCATGTTGATAGTTGTTGTTTCTAGATAAATAACAAACCAATGGAATCCATTTCAAAGATTCTTTCACTAATAGAAAGCCATATTTTCTGGCGGGAATGAAAAAGTCACTTATTTTCGCTGGGAAATGCATTTGAATATCCAGAAGGAAAGAGAAGTCCTTCCAATTGGGACTCGCTAAAGTACCAGAACACCAAAATCAAGCCGATTCCTCCTCATCCTTGAATGAGATCACTAGTTGGTTCCATAATGGAATAATCACTAGTTCTCATTTAGCTCACAAAACGACTAAACCAATTTTGACAAGGTATTCATTGGTAAATAGCTGATATTATTAGGTATGATTAAACACATAATATCTCGAAATATCCACGTAAACTAAAATATTTCCCAATGATTGCATTGTCTATAAAAACTTCTTGTTCGGCTTTTTCTCACTTGAATGATTTATGTTAACAAAACGAATATTATTGCGTCAAGAAATTGTGTGATTATAAATTGGTTATTAACGATAATTAGATTTAATGTAACAGACAACAGTTTATTTGTTTTTTTATAACACTGACATGCCCATTGGCGTAATGATGCAAATGATTGAATGTGATGGCAACTATTTAGCGGTTGTCTGTGATGACACCTGATCCTAAGTGATGATACACAGTTTAAGATGGTAGCGCGCTCAAATATCAAAAGCTTTCATATTTCATTAATCTAAAACGCGATTTTTTTGCTTGGTTGCACTTTTCAAGTGAGACTTTACGTCACGAAGATGTGCAGCGTTTTTTAAGCTAATTCGTTCGAAGTTTAGATAGTTTTAATAAACGTGTGTAGCTGTAATTTGCAGCTCGTCTTAATAATTTAATATACTATATTTTCTAAATTTTAAATTCAAGAACAGAAATTATTTAACAATTTCTAATATAAACATAAAACACGTGGCATTTTTATTGACAATTCTTCATTTGAGATTTCTATAAATTATTTGTATTAATTTTCGACTTTTAATATTGTAATGACAATTAAATTCCTAACATATCTTATCTTCCTTTACCCTCCCTTTGTCTTTAGTTTGCCAAAGAAGTTTCACTTCAGCCATGTGTACTTCATACGCCCGCACTTTTTTTTTATAAATAGCCACCGTTTTTTATAACTAGACAGGAATCGAATACGGAATGTCCAATAGTGAAAGGAATACTTGTACCATTTATGCAAACGGAATTGTTAATCTCTTGTATTCATGGTATTCAGGTTCATATAAATAACGTTAAACAAAGTCGCATCAAATATATTTTATATATTTGTCGGAGTGCAAGAGTCTGTGTATCGGCGTGGGGGCAATGTCGGTAAGTGTCAGTCCGGCGCGTCTTACGGCAGTTCTCGAGTGGCGGTCGGCCGGAGTGGGCGACTATTGAAACTGTCGCGTTCCTAGCTATAATTGTTAATGAGTTTGTGTAAATTTATATCGGGAACATTAAGTGATTGAACATTATAATCCGAGTTAATTAACAAAGTAGTAAGTTTGATTGCACCAATATTACCCACGAACGCCCACAGTATAAGAAACTAATAACGATGTCTGCGGAGAACCCTACGCCGCTGTGCTTTATGCTTCTCCGTTCTCTCTTATTCTCCGACATATATAAAGTAAATAGCAGTTACTCGCGTTGTTCTCTATCCCATGGGAATATTGGTAAACTCATTCTTAATAAGTGTCTACATTACGAAAGACATGCAGATATCTTGCGTTAAGTGATCGCTTATCGCTTATATATCCCGATCCAGTGGGAATATGGGGAAACCTATACTTATTGAGCGTCTACGTTGCGTCAGGAGTAACTATATCAAATTTCCAGTAAATCGGACTTATATTTTTGGAGATTTCGCGATAAATGAGTCAGTGGCAAATCAAGCCATTTATATACAAGTTAGGTTTTTGGAGCGTAAACCCAACACGCTGCTCCCTTACGTTGGCAGACAAATGTGTGATAAATATAATCGAAGTTTGCGTTATTTACTCAGCCCTACCACACATGACGATATTATTATGTGAAGCTAGTAATTTTAAAAAATTATTCACAATCTACACAATCAAGACCACTTCATCGGTAGTACTTATGCGGGTTACAAGTGTCGACGCTTTTATGTTTGTGGCTTTATATTTTTCAAAGACATTTTTTTTTCAATCAGAATTCATAAGCCTTTCTGATGTAACACTATACTTAATCTCTCAGTTTTCTTCTCGGCTTTTTAAATTGGTTATATTATGTATAATATATATGCTTCGAGAAAATAAAATGTAAAGCAAAGCCTTTTCATATAAACTAAAAATTATATAATAGTTTCCGGAACGCTAGCGCCATATATCGGAACAGAGTCAATGAGTGACAGGCAGGCGGCGTTCTCGACAGATCTAGAGTATCGATCCGCCAGAGCGGTCGATTATTGAAACTAATGTTTGTGTAATTTGATATTGGGAACATTAAGTGATTGGACATTATAATCTGAGTAAAGTGTTTCATTGCACCAACATCACCCACCGACGCCCACACTTTGTGGATTGAATTAAGGACCCTACTAATGACGATGTCCGCGGGAACTATTATTTTTTTCGGTGAAGCTTAACACCCTTAACGCTTAGGGGAGTAAGACTGTAATAACATCATCTACAACAAATTTAAATAAATATAAATTTTAACAAAAAAAAGAACCGCCTTAAAACAAACTTACAAATATATTACTATGCTCTAAAAAGTAAGAAATAATTGCGTATTCTTTTATAGCGTTCTTCGTATTACATTCGGAGTACTCTTTATCCCGCGACTCGCGAGGACCTTCAAAAGGTCTATCGGTGACTATATGGTCTGGACCTTAGCCTCATCCAGACCTCTGTCCAGACGGGCAGGCCGAAACCAGGTCCGTAGTTTTGGACAGTAATTCGACTAATTACCAGAACGACTGGCTGTCTGTAGCAAAGCTACGGATTTTATAGCAATATATCGCTGACTGATTGTTTACATCTTCACTAACATAGTATTTTCCCCTTTAGTCTGATATTATATATCTTAGTATATATTACTCTGTATTTGTTTAGTGTAAATACACTGTGGATCAATATGG
The DNA here is from genome assembly GCA_015832385.1 of Elymnias hypermnestra. Lineage (NCBI taxonomy): Eukaryota > Metazoa > Arthropoda > Insecta > Lepidoptera > Nymphalidae > Elymnias > Elymnias hypermnestra. Next base: position 721,417 of record JACTOM010000075.1, on the reverse strand, counting down.
GTAGTTAATTACGCAACATTAAAATAGTATAGGCATTGTTAACGAGGTCGGCATGTGTTTTTTTGCAAGGCACCAATGCGCAACGAATAACGCATTGAACACTTGATTATAGATTCAGGAAGGGTTTGCGACCAGTCGAGTGTTTATATGGGGCTGAATCGAACAATTATACAGGACAATGGGGGTAAATGCAAAGATATTTACTTAATTACATTTACTAATTGTAATGTCGACATTATTAGCAAGTAGCAGATCATTAACATCCCACAGCTGGGTACAGGTTTCCTCACTCGTAGGACAGAGGGTTTTTAGAGCAAAGACACGCCACGCTGTTCCACTGCGGGTTGGCAGGCATATTACACAAGTACACTCTGTATTCCTTCACTCTTATAGTACATAACCTTATTCCTCCGTCTTTTACTACAGAACATCTAGCAGATTCGCATCCGTTCGTGGTGGACATCCTACAAGTCTGCACAAAACGTTTTGACGAACCGTTTCTAATCCGCACCGCAAAGGAATGGAATGCCTTAGCAGCTTCCGTATTCCCAGTCTCTTATAATCCATGTACTTTTAAAGTCAGGGTGAACAGGCACCACCTAGGCAAGCGCGGTCCATCCTAGGTTGCGTCAACACTTACACTAAAAAAAGATGTGACGGGAATCCGACACGATCGGAGAGAGAGAGATTAGGCGCAATACCGATTAACGTACTCTCCGAGACACGGAGAAGAGCACAGTGCCAACTATATAACTTCGGACAAATATTGAGAAACTCTTAATAAAAAATTCCATATATCTTTTAAATTCGCTCGACCTGGACCGACAGAACCTCATCTCTGCAGCCGAACATGCTGACCAATAAGCTGCTGACTGCTGATGAATGCCGGCTGACAAAAGCATGACTCATTGTAACGTTCTGAGCCGTGCGTGCAAACAAGAGCACGACAGACACACAAGCGATAGAGAAGCGCGATCGGCCTAATTGCATTTTTTTATCACAACAACATATTTTCACTGTTTTCTTGTAACGTTAAATTATCGTCCGTAAACCGATCAGTGAGTGAGTTTAGCATCAACGGTCGAAACAATTTTTGTGTTTTATGTATATATACTAGCTGGCCAGCGTAACTTTATCTTTATCTAAACTTAAGTGTCGAAATAACGTAGGGAGTCATGTATTGGATACTTAATTAACATAATTGACTATAAAACTCATATTAAACGAGATTTAACTTCAAATATTGAAATATAAAAGCAATTTTCATAATCGGTTGAGTAGTTTCGATTCACTAATATGTAAAGATTGATGACAATCGAAATTGAGACTTTTGCAAATATTTTATAAACATTAGAGAACATCCTTAAAAAGTATCGACTGTCATGATCGGGTATCATCAAGTCATGATGACATTTTTAATCATTTCGCAATTTCACGGAATTGTCTATGGACTACGGGATCAATGAACGAGCGTTGGCCTTATCAGGGCGATCACGATGCTAACATCTAATTTGATGGTGGTCCTCTTTGAACGTATATATATACAAATAAAATCAAAATTAATATCTGTAATAACACACTATTGATACAATTACAAATACATTAGTAAAACCTAACAATAAATTTATTAAACAGTCTGTTGTATATCCGGTTGACACTGCAAAAGCACCAATAAAACGTATTATTTATGGATTCATTAAAAGTTTTATAAAGCAAACTTACTCAGAAATTATTTTTTTGAACACATAAATACAAAACTAGTTAAACTGGTGACTTCGTCTGCGTGGTATGTTTTTGGGTAGCATTTTCACTAATTTAGGCGAATTGTTTTACAAATAAGAAACATGTGTATAAATACTTCATTAAACTATTTGCTGTGTATTACTGCAGAAGATATCGTGATGAGTCAATAGATACCTGGATATCTCTTAAATAAATATATATGTCGGAGGATAAGAGAGAAGATCATAAAGCATAGAGCGTAGGGTTCTCCGCCGACATCGTCATTAGTGGCATCCATAATTCCATCTCTATACTGCAGGCTTTGGTGGGTAATGTTGGTGCAATCAAACACTTTATTAATTAACTCAGATTATATTGTCGAATCACTTGATGTTCCCGATAACAATTTACACAAAAATATTAACAATAATAGCTAGGGACGCGACAGCTTCAATAGTCGACCGCTCTTGCGGACTACTACCCGAGAACTACTGAGAGACGCACGCCGGATTGTCACTATTTACTCTGCCCAACGCCGATAGACAGAAGACGCCAGCGTTCCACAGACTATTGCACTCCGACATATAGATAACATATTAAAGGAATAAATCGGAGAGTATTTTGCCTTGCGTCATTTATTACTTCTGGTCCGAAATATTATTTACCAAATCATGTGAAAAATTTTAGTCAATCCCTTCTAAAAACTGTATAAATGAACTTAAGTATAGAAATAAAATAAATTTATTAACGATTAAAAATTTGTACAAGGTAATATAAAGTGTTAACTTATGTTGGTATTAAAAATAAATAATTACCGTTGACGGCCTCGCTGGTGCAGTGGTACGAGTACTCCCTTTGCTATAAAAAGCCCCGGGGAAAAGATTTACTTCACTTACTTTTTAATCACTTCCTTTCACATTATTAGATACACACGTCCATTCCTAACCTAATGAATATACAGATTTTACTTTACAACGAATATATGTCTAACTAATACATTTTAAATTTACATCATTTACACAGAACATCCGTCATTAGAGTAAATTTAAAAATACGCTATTGAAAGAAGTTTTCAAATCGATGCAGTAATTTTTATCTTGATTATTATATTTTGTTAAAAATAAAAACAAACATACAAAATGCAACACTTTCTTCTATAATATTAGAGAGAAGATTTATTTGTAATACTTTATTGTCTCAGAACTCACGAGATACATTAATTTCTTTAGATTGACATTTTTGAATTCGTTATATCTTTTGAATGGCTCGTCCGATTTTAATAATTAAAAAAGTTTTTTACAGGTATTTTAACGCTCATTTAATAGGGTAAGGATTAATACAGAGGTATGAATAATGTTATGTAATGGTTTGATTATTGCCGGCACTTTTATTAACTTTTAAAATGCAATAAAGTAGTTATAACTACAGTAGTTGGATACATCGCGGACTTTTTTATAGATATTAATACGTTCTATAATATTGTAGAACTTTTATCTTTAACAGTTTCCTCAACGCACGCGATAACAAATTTTATGTGACAAATTTTTTCACACCTTGGGTTACATTAATGCATTTTTATTAGGGATCCCTATTTTTTTCAAAAAGTTATATAGCCAGTGAAAATGTGGCTTTCTAATGGTGAAAAATTTTTCGAAATCGATCCAGTAGTNCTGTCGGTCCTGCGCCTGATCTCTCTCCGGTCGTGACAGATTCCCGTTACATCAGACTATGAGAGTGAAGAAATAGAGAGTGCACTTGTGTACTATGCCTGCCAATGCGCAGTGGAGCAGCGTGGTGGGTCTATGCTCTAAAAACCCTCGCTCCTCGGACTGAGGAGGCCTGTGCCCAGTAGTGGGACGTTGATGGGCTGCTACTTTTTTTTTACTTTACAACGAATATATGTCTAAATAATACATTTTCAATTCACATCATTTACTCTTAAATAGTGAACTCTTAAGAGTAAATTTAAAAATACGCTACAGGTATTGAAAGAAGTTTTCAAATCGATGCAGTAATTTCTATCTTGATTATTATATTTTGTTAAAAATAAAAACAAACATACAAAATGCAACACTTTCTTCTATAATATTAGAGAAAAGATTTATTTGTAATACTTTATTGTCTCAGAACTCACGAGATACATTTTTGAATTCGTTATATCTTTTGAATGGCACGTCCGATTTTAATAATTTAAAAAGTTTTTTACAGGTATTTTAACGGTCATTTAATAGGGTAAGGATGAATACAGAGGTATGAATAATGTTATGTAATGGTTTGATTGCCGGCACTTTTATTAACTTTTAAAATGCAATTAAGTAGTAGTGACATAACTACAGTAGTTGGACACATCGTGGACTTTTTATAGATATTAATACGTTTTATAATATTGTAGAACTTTTATCTTTAACAGTTTTATGTGACCAATTTTTTTACACCTTGGGTTACATTAATGCATTTTTATTAGGGATCCCTATTTTTTTCAAAAAGTTATATAGCCAGTGAAAATGTGGCTATCTAATGGTGAAAAAATTTTCGAAATCGATCCAGTAGTTTTTGTGTAAAAACGTTACACAAATCTTTCCTCTTTATAATATTAGTTATATGTAAGAAAACTCGTGTATCAAGTCATTTTAAGATGTACATACATACATAGCATCACGCCTCATTCCCATAGGGGTAGGCAGAGACAACATCCTTCCACTTGCCACGATCCTTGCATATCTCCTTCGCTTCTTTCAATCTCATTAAACCTTTCATACAAGTTCGTCGGTTTAGAGTACTCTTGACCTGGCCGTTATTTAAAATGTCCTGGATTTGGTCCAGGAACGTTCGCCTTGGTCTTCCCCTTCCAACTTTCGCATTCACTCTTGACTCATAAATCCTTTTTGTCTGTCTCCTTTCGTTCTTCGTCTTCTTTTATATCACAACGTTCTCTTATCACACTATTTATGACTCTGTTACTCAGTTTTTATCCACTCATGCTTCTCAAAGCTCTCATCTCTTTTGTGATTCTTCTGCCATACCCAACTTTCACTACCATACATAAGTGTTGGCACCAACACTCCCTTTGAGACACCATCTAGCTAATAAAGGCGTGCAGAGCACCATTTACCATATTCCCTGCATTTACTCTCCTTTCAATGTCACTTTCACATGTTCCATCTTTTGTAAATTTAGATCCCAAGTATAAAAATTATTTCACCTCTTCCACTTGTTCCCCGTCTATCAAAATATTGCCATTCATCATCATTTAAGATGTATCTTCCATAAATCCTTGTATACAAAGTTATTATCATAATTAGAAGTAAAACATGTAAGTAACAGTTAAGTTGAAAAACAGATTTTTTAATATCATAATTATCAAAAAACAAGGCAATAATGATCAACATTGAACACGCTAAGTACCAGGTGAACATAAGGTCATGAGCGTTATAAGGACGGTCGGGTAACGACCGGGCACCGCTACGCGCCAGTTTTGGGGGTCGACGACCCGTCGCGACGGACGACGTCCTGGGATCGACTCCTACATACCCATAGCGTCCTAGTACCCATATCGGATTCTCACAGCGATTCCTCATGATTACTCATTAAGAGGGGAAGTAGATAAATAAAGAAAGGGAATATTTGAACAGCTGACCGGATATCCGCGCTTTAGTATAGAAAAACTCGAATCCAGATTTGAAAAATAAAAAAAACTTATGGGAGAATTTGTCGAGACCTAAAATGGATGTCATGGGAATGTGAATACATTTACTTTCAAGAATGCTGCTCTTATGGAAACACTTTGTGAAAGCTTTACTGTTAAAAAAACCGGTCAGTTTTTGTATCGCGTGCTATTTAAAATGATCTGTTAAAATGCCACTAGCAAGTAATATATGTATATCTATCGGTCTGTCTGTCTGTCTGCTTTTTAGTAAACGCTTTGAAGTTATTTGTGGTTATTCAAAATCAAGCAAAAATCTCTTTTATCTCAATTATTATAATGAAAGCTATTTTGGTATCTTTCCCTGTCGTTGATTATCTTTTTCTAATGAGCAAAGATAGTGAGTGTTACTGAGATACGAATAGAATTAAATATAAAAATTAAACACATAAGCGTGAATTGTATACACGAAAAAATGTCCACTTTTCTAGCATAAGAAATAAAAGTAAAACTGACAAAAGTTTAGGAGTGAATGAGTTGCTCTAACCTAAATAAAATAAATTATACTTAAATTGTAATGATGCTTACAGGAAAGGATTCCCGAGCGAATTTGTTGCGGGTTCTTCTCAGAACAGTGCACGAAGGAACCTTAGAGTTTAAGTTGTTGAATAAAGACTTTTAAATTTAATTATTTCCAACTATGAAAGAGTTTAATTACATGTTTACTTAGCGAAACAAGATAATTGCAAAAAAATATTCTTTAATGTCGTTTTTAAAGGATTTTCTATAAACAATGCGCTAATGCATTCAGTTTCCTTCACCACAACCTTGTGAGCTAAAGGTCAAGAATAATAAAGTTATCTTTTTAACGAATTTTAATTAGCAATTTTAATACAGACTGTTGTCTGTTTGAATATATTTTATACGTAAATTGTCTTACTATATGTCTTATACAGCCGATGAACTACGTTCAAAACTCTGGGATATGAACCAGGATCTTAAACAATTTCCCTCTTCCCCCATTGTAAATCCTAAGCTGGATTCATTTTGGCCAATGGGAAAGTTGGAAGGGGAAGACCAATGCCAACGTTGCTGGACCAAATCTAGGACATTTTAAATAAGGGCTACGTCAAGAGTACTCTAAACCGAAGACTCTGTATGAAAGGTTTAATGAGGTATGCATGGATCGTAGCAAGTGGAAGGACTTGGTATGTGCCTACCCCTACGGGAATGAGGCGTGATGCTATGTATGTATTCATTCGGGACACCAGGGAGGAATGCGTGTGCTGATCCTCTGGTGTCTCACTCACGGATGAAGAGTGTTCCGTTGGGTTTTAGTAGATATTCCGAGGTCTCCTCTTTCGCCGAGTGTGTGCGTAAATACATTTAGCAGCTCAAAGAAAGATGCTCAAATGAATTTGAAGTTAATCCAGTCTATATACGATATAATTCTACGTATTTATTTTACAATATGTTATAATTCAGATCAGTTATTGACTTCCTTTTACAGCTTTATAGAACAATGTAGGAAATAAGATTCAGAGACTCTTTCCATATCGATAACTTTCATTTGAAATAACAATTATTGTAAATATACTTTAATTTTCTTATATTTAACTTTAATCCACAGTATATTATTGTAGACGTGCAGTAAAGTGTATAAATAAATAAATAAATATGCGAAGGAACCCTCGTAACTTTACATTGTAAGTCGTTCTTTAATATTATTATCAGTCGTACATAGAAAAATATTCGAAAAAACTATATTCGTCGTCGTCGTCGTCGTCGCTTTAACCGATGGACGTTCACTGCTGGACATAGGTCTCACAAAATTATGCCCACACGGCCCGATCTTGTGCCGCCTGGCTCCAGTGGCTACCGGCGACCCTCTTTATGTCGTCGGTCCACCTTGTGGGGGGGGGGGGGGTTACCACTTCGGCACCTTCGGGCCCCAACGTCCATCGGTCCGTCGGACTATGTGCCCCATTGCCACTTCAGGTTCGCGATTCGTAGGGCTATGTCGGTGACTTTGGTTCTGCTACGAATCTCCTCATTTCTGATTTGATCGTGTAGAGAAACTCCGAGCATAGCCCTCTCCATCGCACGCTGAGTGACTCTGAGCTTCCGCATGGGGCCCATAGTCAGCGAACTTTTTGGGGTTGAACTTTGAAAATTCACTTTTACTGAACTTCGACATCACAAAAAGACACTATTATCTAAATGTCATGTTTCTAGCTACAGTACTGGGCTTTACAAACTTATAAACAATACCAGATTTAGCCGCATAGAAGCGTGGTTTAAACTAGTTATAAAACTGGTAACCAACGCTATAGATATCAATTAAAACAGTTATACGTTCATACAAATGCATCGAGTATACGATCACAAATGCCAGGTGTTACTTCCCATGCACTTCTTCAACGAATACATTAACGGGTGCAACTATAAACTAGCTTTTTATAGCTACTTGCGAATGCCTGAGGTTTCATTTTTTTTTTTTTAATTTGTCGTATGGGTATATTTTTTATTCAAGTAGGTTCAAAAAGCTCTTTTCATTCGAGATTTGTAACAAATCTACCACCGGATCGTTGAAAGTTGAATCTACTTAGGAGAAACAGGCAAACATGTTTCTTTAAATGTGACATGTTTATACAGATTAAATATAGCTTCCACGTGCAATCTTGTTAACAATAACACTCAACCCGAAAAATGTTTTCTGTACATTCTCACCCTAAAATATGGCGTTACAAGTTTGTTTAAATTTCTTAAGTATTAAACATACAAATGGATATATTTCTTTATTGCATTTTTTTATATGGAATTTATTATAAAAGGTTTGTATTTTTGACTCTTCGAATCCTTTGCATCCTCTCTTCTGTTCCTTCTCTTCATCCTTTATTTAAGTTGGCATAGGCCTACAGGACTTTTGAGTTGTATAGTTGTATAGTTGTTGAGGGTCGCCGGTAGCCGCTGGGGCCAGGCGGCGCAAGATCGGGCCTTGTGGACATCATTACATGAGACCTATGTCCAGCAGTGGACGTCCATCGGTTGAAGCGACCATGACGATAAAAAAGTGATCACAATATCTTTTTCATCGTACCTTATTTCAAAAGTTCGTTCTTTCGGCGCTATTTTGAGTGACAAAAGCGCCACACTCCTTTCAGATTACATAAAGGCGTAATTTATTACACATGCCTCAAGATATTTGGAACTTAGAACTTATGTTCTTATTTTTAGGTTATAATATGGTTTGTTTGAAGGTTTTCATAAATAAATGAGTAAACAACTCCTTGCTTAGTTACGTTGTCGAAGCATTCTAGCTATTGTTTAAATATGTAACTTTAATTCACATTATTTTAAATTTTATTATTTACATTTTTATAGAATTTTCAATCCTGATTTGATAAATTGTATATGCACAACGGGACGAATGTATAACATTGCCACCCGCGTTATTTGTAATTAAATACATTAAGTAAGTAAGTAAAGTAAGTAGCAGCCCATTAACGTTGCACTGCTGGGCACATGCCTCTTCACTCCGAGGAGCGAAGCTTTTTAGAGCATAGACCCATGCGATGTGACGGGAATCCGACACGACCGGAGAGAAATCAGGCGCAGGACCGGCAGCTTAACGTGCTCTACGAAGAACGGGGGTGGATCACACCGCCAACTTCCTAACTTCAGGCAAATATTAAGAAAATCTTAATAGAAAACTCAATATTGATTATTGAATTGGCATGACCCGGGACTTGATCCCAACACCTCATCTACTAGACCAATGAGGCAGTTACATATATTAAAGAGAAGCTACTTTTGTGAATACATCTATGACAATAAAGTATTTATTAAGAGTTCCATAAACATATAAACAAAACATTTATCAAGGGGTATCTTTACATTTAAGGTTAAAATGACTTCATTTCGATACATTTACGAAGACAGGAAAACCCAAAAAGTATAATCTATATCAAAGAAGGTAAACATGAAGCCTATAAATTTAATTGATTTATACTGTGGGGTTTTCGTATAAAATATGCTTCTGGTATCAAACAATTGGGCAAAACATCATCTGGTATTTGTTAAATAAGTCGTTATAGATAAGAGTTTCTAAAAATATTGTTCGAATGTAACTTATCGACATCCCAAACACGTGTTGGTTGAACTCTTATCCCTTTTCTAGCTAAATATGGACACGTTCTGTTACAGCTTTGGCCGATAATAATTATCGGGAGGTAATTAATGAATTTTATTTGTATTTATTAACTATTTATCTGTGGTGAGCCATAAATTATCTACCACTTTCACTCTATGTACGTAAATTAAGAATTTAAAGTATACGCAAGATATAGTAATTGTTTTACATTAAATAGCGATTAGAGAGAGAGAGAATACACTTTATTGTACACCATAAATAAAGCTTACAATATATACCATAACTTAATCATAGGGTACAAAGGGGCGGCCTTATCGCTAAGTGGCGATTTCTGCCAGGCAACCTTAGGGTTAGACAAAATTAAAATTTATTACGGAAATGGGTAGGTGGTGTATAAAAGGTGTAGTTTATAGATACATATAATACATACGTGAGTACATAAACAGATACATACAAAAATACCTACTAATAAATACATATTTACATACGAACCCATAAATACATATAATAATTGCTCCATATTTTTTACTGTGTACAGCTTAAGGCTCATTAAGGAAGTGAGGATACAGTTTAATATCATGCTAATCTGTTAACTGTAACAGATTATTCGTATGCCTATGAGTTCATCGAATAATCAATGTAGTTTTAATCACCTAACTTTTAAAGTATGTACCCTAATATTCTCATGTGTGTGACTCAATTTCGCTTATAATAATCAGTTGCCATAATATATCATAACAACTAGTATTCCACTACTTTGGTGATATCGTCTGAAGACAGCAAGATAATCTGGAAAAACTGGTTGAGATAGGAAGGAAATAGACCAAGGGGTCGCTCAGCTATACTCAGGTCCGACCAAATAAAGAATATAACGAAACTCGAGCTTTCAACAGCCCTAAAAGAAGTCAAAGATAGAGGGAGACGGAAGCCGCTAGTCCAGGCAGCAACTAAGGCGTATCAAAGCAACCACGACCTTCAGCAATGAAGTATAAAGAAATTATTATGATGAATAAGTTGTCGTAGGTCGTGTGTCGTATCTGACAACATAACCGGGGTGGGCAACTTATCTGATGGACTGTAATAGGCCGACTAGCCTCAAAATTTAGACATTTCAAACATTTTGGTTGCACATGCACTGATATGTTCACATTTCAAAAGCTTGTATAAGTTTTCAAACGTTTTCTTTGGTAGTCCAAGCTTCACATTCGTATAGAGCTATGTGCCTAATGTAGCACTGGAGTGAAAGTGTGTTCTAACTAATCTATATATAAAAGAGATTGACTAATCACGATATCTCTAGAACCATTAGGTGTAGAGATTTGAAATTTGGTAGGAATAATCCTTTTGCCGAGTAGAGAGGTCAGTTAAGCACGGATTTTACGAAATACCACCCGCAAGGGGGGCTGCGGGGGTGTTAATTTAAAAATGCTATCCAAAATACATTCCACGCAGACGAAGTCGCGGGTTCAGCTAGTATTTCATATAAAAAAGGCCTGCGGCTATATTATGGACACGGCTGTATATAAAATATGTGTTACAGGTGGTGTAATTGAATTTCGAATGGAGATGATAGATATGTAGCTACAACATCAAATTGTATCCCACGATTTCGTAATCATTCGGTTTTTTTTAATTGCCTCCCCATGGATGCTATTTTAAAGACTTATTTACTTCAAAAAGTGTTATAATAGGGCAAGACTATAGGCGCAGTGAGCGACTACTCGACGGCCTGCAACGTGACCGCTTGCACGTGTACGGTCTACAAACAGCCGCGCTATAACTACGCAACGTGGAGTTTCACACGTTTTGTTATAACACTTAAACCGTTACAATGGAGCGTGTTAGCTTCGATTGGAGAAACTACATGTGTCAATGCTAACGCTTGAAATATTATATTTTATAGCCCAGAGTCACTTAATACAGCTCGCGATAACTTTAGCCGGTAATTAAAAATATAATACTAAGAATTATTTATTAGGCATACGCTGTGCGAATGCGACCGACTAGCTAGGACACCACTTTAAAAAACTCCATCTTAAAGCCCACCTTCAAACTACAAGATTGATTAAAAGTAAATAGCAGCCCAATAACATCCTGTTATTAGACCTGTTCCCACTACGCTGTTCCATTGCGGGTTGGCAGGCATAGCACACAAGTGCACTCTCATAGTCCGATGTCAGGACAATCCAGCAGGACCGACGGCTTAACGTGCTCTCCGAGGCACGAGGGTGGATCACACCGCCAACTCGTAAAATCGTATTAGAATACTCAATTTGGATTTTTTAATTTGCCCGAACCGGGACTCGAACTCAAGACGTCATGCCTGTGGCCGAACATGCTAACCACTAGACCAATGAGACAGTCAGGACAAAGATCCGAAAGAGACAAAGTGCATCCGTTGCCTAAATGGGTCCTACCAAGGACCTTTGTCTTAGGTACCAATTCCCATCAGGGCAAATTTAAAAATCTGCATTTTCTAATTTGACTGTCAAATGATAAACAGTCTGCAAAAAAAAGACATCATGAGACTCGAAGTGATACCTCATATATAGAGGATAAAATCGATAACAATAAAGTTTATACAAGGCTGTAAATCAATGTAATTAACTAATATATATAATCCAGAGTGCCATAATGACCACGTCGTTGGTAAGCCAGTTATGGCAGAGACTTGAAGATTTCAATGCAATATCATCGATTGACCTCAGCAGAGCTTCTCAACAGGTGGGCTTAAAAATGAACATGGATAAGACGAAAGTTATGTCCAATATCCATGTCCCACACCACGCAGTCATCGTTGAGAACTCACCACTCGAAATTGTAGACGAGTATGCATACCTGTGACACATAGTCCAGCTAGGTAGGTCCAATTTCGAGAAGCAGGTCAACCGCCGAATTCAACTCGGCTGGGCAGCGTTCGGGAAACCATATATATTCGTCCAATATCCCTCAATGTCTGAAGACGAAGCACTTCGAACAGGGTGCGTTGTCAATGATGACCTACGGCCCGAAATCTGATCGCTGACAATGGGCCTCATTCAAAAGCTCAGAGTCACTCAGCGTACGATGGAGAGGGCTATGCTCGGAGTTTCTCTACGAGATGAAATGAGAAATGAGGAAATCCGTAGCAGAAGCAAAGTCACCGACATAGTCCTACGAATCGCAAACCTGAAGTGGCAATGGGCGGGACACATAGTCCGACGGACCGACGTACATTGGGGCCCTAAGGTGCTGGAGTAACGCGCACCGGAAGGCGTAGTGTAGGGAGACCCTCCACAAGGTGGACCGACAACATCAAGAGGGTCGCCGGTAGCCACCGGAAGCAGGCGGCACAAGATCGGGCCGTGTGGACATCATTAGGTGAGCCCTATGTCCAGCAGTGGACGTCCATTGGTTGAAGCGACGACGACGACAACGACGAATATATAATCGTTTACCCACCGATATAAGTTTTTTTTATATATTTCCAGTTTAAAATAATGGTAGCAGTTTGTTGTTATAAGGTGAGTATTTCGAGTAACAGCAAAGCATTCTGCGACTGCTACTTTTTTATATACCCACATTTCACGACAACATAGAAAAGCAGATATAACTGGTTTATTGTTCAGGTTTAAAACTTATAAACTACATCAAAGCAGACAATCTAGTGAAATATGGATTACACATCCTTAATTAAAAAAAAACGATTTCTTATTAAACCCCTACCGTTACAAGACGAGGTATTAAAAACACGGTCGGTCACGCCCGTTGAGCTTCGGGCAAGGAACCTAATAAGTAATCTCAAGATCATTAAAGCGATGATGGTTCAAACGTTAACTGTCACAAATATACCGGATTAATAAATCACATTTAACAGATAACATGTTAACACTCACTGCACACCCTTGGGTGATACTTACCAGTGTGCGGGTTCGTAACACTAATCAATTTGATAGAATAAATAAGCATTTTGAGAAGACACCACTAATTTTAGTTTAAAAAAGATAAGCAAAAAGAGGTTTAAATTTTACCAATGTATACTTCAGAGAAGCAAAACATGGTGAGGAAACTGTCTGAGAAAAATACTGCCACTTAATTGAGATTGGAGCAAATTTTCCAGTAACAGCTGGAAAAAGCTTCATCAGTAGTACGTTAATTAGTATTGATGCAGGACCTTAATGAGTATTGTTGTAGGACATTAATTAGTATTGTTGCAGGACATTATTCAGAATTTTGGAAATTCAAGCTCATCAGTAGTACATTCTGTATTATTGTTGCAGGACCTTAATTAGTATTGTTGTAGGACATTAATTAGCATTGTTGCAGGACATTATTCGGAATTTTAGAAATTTAAGTTCATCAGTAGTACATTCTGTAGTATTGTTGCAGGACCTTAATTAGTATTGTTGTAGGACATTAATTAGCATTGTTGCTGGACATTATTCGGAATTTTGGAAATTCAAGTTCATCAGTAGTACATTCTGTAGTATTGTTGCAGTATCTTAATGAGTATTGTTGTAGGATATTAATTAGCATCGTTGCAGGACATTATTCGAAATTTTAGAAATTTAAGTTCATCAGTAGTACATTCTGTAGCATTGTTGCAGGACCTTAATTAGTATTGTTGTAGGACATTAATTAGCATTGTTGCAGGACATTATTCGGAATTTTGGAAATTTAAGTTCATCAGTAGTACATTCTTTAGTATTGTTGCAGGATATTATTCAGAATCGTGGGGACTTAAGACCATCAGTAGTACATTCTGTAGCATTGTTGACGGACATTAATCAGTATTGATGCAAGTCATTAATTAGTGTTATGGTTTAGTCAGTAATTACTTATTCTTTATATACTGTTGTTAAATAAATAATACTTGGATATTATAAATACAGAATGTAAAATCGATGATCAAATTCTAAAAATGTTATATTTCCGTAGTATGTTAGCCTTTATATTACCCGCGACTTCGTCTGCGTGGAATATTTTTAGGGTAGCATTGATACCACAGACATCGTGATGAGTTAATAGTTAGCACCCCCGCAAACCCCCTTACGGGTGGAATTTCGTAAAATCTATTCTTAGCTGACCTCTGCTCGGCAAAAAGGATATTCCTACCAAATTTCAAGTCTCTACGCCTAATATCGTGATGAGTCAAAAGAGACCTGGATATCTCTTATATATATATATATATATTAAAATTATTCTCATAATTTTAATACTTGGATGCGAACCGTTATAGAACTGGCTATATAAAAACGTCATACGTACAATCTCATAAACACTTCACACTGACTGCACACCCCTGGATATTACGTGGTGATCATTGCACCGTCACTTCATAACGCAAGTGGAATTAAAACTGTAACAATCTCGCTAATAAACCACAATTAACGTGAACTGTGGGTCCTCAACTTCCTGTACGTTACAGTAAAGCTCAGGCGCACTGCGTGGTTATATAATGTGATACAGCGAAGCTGTAGTCAGTCAATGACAGCTGTTCATAATTAGGTTCCCTCTATAGTAGAAGTATGACACTGTTACAAAATAAATAACTGTCGTTCAGAACTAGATTACCTCTACAGGGGAATTTCTACGCTATCACAAAATAATTGACTGCAATTTCTATCAGATCACATGGTAAGTTACATTGTCTCAAAATAAATGATTGATTGGGAAGTTGGCGGTGTGATCCACCCCCGTGCCTCGGAGAGCACGTTAAGCCGTCGGTCCTGCGCCTGATCTCTCTCCGGTCGTGTCGGATTCCCGTCACATCGGACTATGAGAGTGAAGGAATAGAGAGTGCACTTGTGTACTAAGCCTGCCAATCCGCAGTGGAGCAG
>JACTOM010000075.1:664943-704923 GCA_015832385.1 Elymnias hypermnestra | reverse complement strand
GCTTATAACCACACTACAGAGAAAGAACCAAGGTGTCACAAAATTAGTGACTGCTGCTTATAACCACACTACAGAGAAAGAACCAAGGTGTCACAAAATTAGTGACTGCCGCTTATAACCACACTACAGAGAAAGAACCAAGATGTCACAAAATTGGTGACTGCCGCTTATAACCACATTACAGAGAAAGAACCAAGGTGTCACCAAATTGGTGACTGCCGCCTATAACCACACTACAGAGAAAGAACCAAGCTGTCACAAGATGAGTGACTACTGCTTATAACCACACTACAGAGAAAGAACCAAGCTGTCACAAGATGAGTGACCACTGCTCATAACCACACTACAGAGTAAGAACCAAGCTATAACAAAATTAGTCACTGCTGTTTATAACCAGAATACAGGGGAATTATCGCGTTCTCACAAAACAGTCATATGAAACTATAATGATATAAATCTAACAGCCTCGCTGGCGCAGAGGTGCGAGGACTCGCCTTGCTAGTAGATGCCCCAGCTTCGATATCCGGTATGGCAAATTTAGAATTTTTTCTAATTTGTCCGAGTCTGGTCTGGTGGGAGGCTTCGGCTGTGGCTAATTAACACCCTACCAGCAAAACTTTTCCGCCAAAACAAAGAAATTTGTGTTCCGGTACGATGCTGCGTAGAAACCGTAAGGGGTGTATCGCCTCCTACGCAGATTAGCGCGCTTCCGTCTTAGACTGTATCATCACTTATCATCAGGTGAGAACACTGTCAAGCGCTAAATTGTCAGTAATATAAAAAAAATGATTCTGTAATGAGTGTATGTAAAACAGAAACTCATAAAGGAGGAACGTAAATAACATACTACATCATCAGTAATAGACCAAACAACCAGCAATGCGTTGGTTGTTTCGCTGATACTATAGTTTCTAACGACGAGAATATTTTTAAATTAGGTTTGTTTGTTTTATGTTTTAAAAAATAAGGATCAAAACTTCGAAACTGTTTTAAAAATTCCTGGTCAACATATTTGAAAAGTAATTTCGGCTGTCAACCGTACACTTGGCAAAATTGTAAAATGAAAGAGGAAATGAGATAGAGCCATTATATAATGTATTTTCTATTAAATTTTGGCAAAGACAGACAATTTTAAGCAAGATTAGTTATTTATGGATGCTGTACAAGACTTGGGGTTATGTAAACCCAATTCTGACTATAAGCTTACAATCTCAACTATGGAAAGAACAGGTTTTGAGCAGAACAAATTGGGCACTAGACGAGATTTTATATCTATCCTAAAAATATGGCTTATAAACATTAATGGCAGGAATTCTTTAACAATCAAATCTATTGAAGACGAATTAAAATTGCCTTATCCGAAAAATTAATCCAAAACTTCTGTTGAAAAAGAAAGAAGCAATTGTTCTTAAAAAAATATTATCTCTGTTCAATTTGCAGAGTTATTCGGCTCCATTAAAATTGGTCTCTAAAATAAAAACACCAAAAATCGTACATCCCCCATACTTCCCCCGGATTTCCTCACTAGTAGACAATAAACTAATCACAAAAGTCATTGACACGACGTCCGTCTGTTAAATACGTACTTGATACTTAAGCTGTGGTTTAAACACAGATTGCATTACCTTTTATAAACTCGTTTTATTTATAACTTTTGATTGGAAATTATACAATTAGAACTCGATACGTGACTTCATTGCTATATATAAAGTGAAACCTAATCAGATGTTAGGGAAAAGTACCTTCAACAACAGTTTATGAAGTGAAACTTCTTTAGGAGCATGAGGAAATTTTTTTTACGGATGAAACGCGTGATTACCGTCACGAAGATGTACAGCGTTTTTAATGCTAATTTGTTTGGTTTTTTGGTAGTTTTAATATTTACAAATAACATGTGACAATAAAATTAAATAAATTCCTAACACATCTTCCGTTTTATTTTTTTTTGTTGCTGACAGATTAGCGCTTGACTATGCTCTCACCTGATGGTAAGAGGCGATATACCCCTTACGGTTTCTACACAGCATCGTACCGGAACACAAATCTCTTTGTTTGGCGGTACGTTTTTGCTGGTATGGTGGTAACTAGCCACGGCTGAAGCCTCCAGTCCAGACTCAGACAAATTAGAAAATACAATTCCTTAAATTCATCCTACCGGGGATCGAACCCGGGACCTCCGCTAGCAAAGCGAATACACGCACCACTGCGCCAGCGAGGCCGTTTTCCCTCCCTCTAAGTCTTGGAAATCTAAAGTTTTACATTTGTGTAAATAAAATATAAACGAGACTTAAAAATTAGTTTGCCAAAGAAATTTCACTTCTTACATTTTTTTTTTGCTGATAGATTAAGTTAGATTGTTCTCAATTGAAAGTAAATGAAAATGCAGTCTAAAAATAGTAAGAGATAATAAACAACTTGATGGTTTCTATACAGATGTCCTCCAAGAAATACATAGCATCACGCCTCATCCCCATAGGGGTAGGCAGAAACAACGTCCTTCCACTTGCCACGNCACGGCCGAAGCCTCCCACCAGTCCAGGCTCAGACAAATTAGAAAATACAATTTCTTAAATTCATCCTACCGGGGATCGAAACCGGGACCTCCGCTAGCAAAGCGAATACTCGCACCACTGCGCCAGCGAGGCCGTTTTCCCTGCCTCTAAGCCTTGGAAATCTAAAGTTTTACATTTGTATAAATATAAACGAGACTTAAAAATTAGTTTGCCAAAGAAATTTCACTTCTGACATGTGAACTTTGTATGCGCGCACTTTTTTTATTGCTGATAGATTAAGTTAGACAGTTCTGAATGGAAAGTAAATGAAAATGCAGTCTAAAAATAGTAAGAGATAATATACAACTTGATGGTTTCTATACAGATATCCTCTAAGAAATACATAGCATCACGCCTCATTCCCTTCGGGGTAGGCAGAGACCATATCCTTCCACTTGCCACGATCCCTGCATATCTCTTTCGTTTCTTTTATTTTCATAAAACCGTTCATACAAGTTTGTCGGTTTAGAGTGCTCTTGACCTGGCCCTCATTTAAAATGTTCTATCCATCAGGATCCAGGAACGTTCGCCTTGGTCTTCCACTTCCAACTTTCGCATTCACTCTTGACTCATAAATCCTTTTTGTCAGTCTCCTTTCATTCATTCTCTCTACATCCCGAAACCATCTAAACATATCTTTCTCAATTTTCGTCACAACATCTTTTATACCACAACATTCTATTATCACAGTATTTCTTACTCTGTCATTCAGTTTTAATCTACTCATACTTCTCAACGCTCTCATCTCTACCGCATTTGTTTTACTTTGATCCTTCTTCTGCCATACCCAACTTTCACTACCATACATAAGTGTTGGCACCAACACTCAAGCATGCACAGCCAGTCTGGCCTTTTGAGACACCATCTGGCTATTCATAAAAATATGCCATAAAAAATTCATTCTTTCCACACTCCTTCAAATCAAACTTAGGCAAATTTTCCCCCTTGAACAGGCTAGTCAATACGTTCAGTAATTTAAACGACATTTACATCTTTCACGATGAAGATACATATAATGTGTTCTTAAAACTAACTGGTAGTTTTAAGAACACATTATATGTATCTTAATAATTTCCATTTCGTTATTATCTAAATTTATATTTTGATTGATTTAAATTATATAATTAAAATTTTTAAATAATGCTTACTTATTAATAAATGTTGTAAAAGGAGGATTGTGTCGGTCTCAAACTTATATTAATATGGCTGTTGGTGGGTCTATTGAAAAAATATACAGCATAATAGTAACAGAACACAAAGTTTTTGCTTCGTGACACTTATTTGCTATAACAAGCCACGGCCGAAGGCTCCCCCCAGTCTACACTCGAAGACAAATTAGAAAATACAATTTCCTAAATTTCCTCTCTCTTAGTACACGAACCATTGCCACAGCGAGGTCATCAAAAAGACTGTAGAATATAATATACGTATTTGCATTTTGTGACATTGGGGATCCATTGCAACTTAAATCCTCAACATTATAATATGCTTTGTGGATGTTCATAACATACTTCTTAAAAATTGTGAAGAGTCAAATCAAAAACATGTCATATCACATCAATATATTCGATTTATGACACCACTTTAATGCAAGAATACAACACACATATCAGTCAAATTACACTTAAGTATATATGGACTGCCTCACTGTCTAGTGGTTAGCATATTCGACTACCGACATGAGGTTCTGGGTTTGAGTCCCGGGTCGGGCCAATTGAAAAACCGATATTGAGTTTTCAATTAAGACTTTCTCAATATTTGGCCGAAGTTGGGAAGTTGGCTGTGAGTTTGGAGAGCACGATAAGCCGTCGGTCCTGCGCCTGATCTCTCTCACCTCGTGTCGGATTGCCGTCACGTCGGACTATGAGAGTGAAGGAATAGAGAGTACACTTGAGAGTACTATGCCTGTCAATCCGCAGTGGAGCAGTGTGGTGGGTCTATATGCTCTAAAAACCCTCTCTCATATGTGTGAGAAGGCCTGTACCTATGGGCCGTTAATGGGTTGCTAGTTACCTTAAGGGCAAATGTTCGAAATCAAAGTTTGAGAGAAATTAAGGTTTCTCTGAGTTAAATTTAAATTTTAGAAATATTGGTACTTTTAATTTAATCATAAGTGAGCCTTTGAGTTATTTGGAAATTGTATACATTTGTTAATGATACTCTTAAAGAATTTTAATCTTTCTTGTTTGTGATTATATTTAAAAGCCCCTTGAAAAAGAAAAAGAATTGTATATATGACGGTGAATAAAGAGAGTAAGGAAGCAGCACAAAGCATAGTGGCGTAGGATTCGCGGCCGACATAGTCATTAATGGCATCTATAATTTCCACACTGTGGGCGTTCGTGGGAAATGTTGGTGCAATCAAACACTTTATTAATTATAATGTTCAATCACTTAATGTTCCCGATATCGATTTACACAAATTCAATAAAAATCAAAATATCTTTATTCAAGTAGGCAAATTACAGCACTTTTGAATCGTCAAATAGTATTTTTTTCCACACTCTAATTCTAATGTACGTCTGATGATGGTACTCGAGAACGACTTAAAATCTAAAGTTACGAGGGTTCCTTCGTGCCCTGATCCGAGAAGAGCCCACAGCAAACTCAGTCGGGTATTTTGTTTTTTTGTTACCATCATCATTACAATATCATATTAGTTTAATATATTTCAATTCAAATAAGAGCAGTTCGTTCACTCCCACGCGTTTCTATAGTCTTAGTAATCCTGCAACTGATAATACGATTTTTATATCAACTTTCTTTTAACAAAGACTTTGACTTT
This sequence comes from Elymnias hypermnestra, assembly GCA_015832385.1. NCBI lineage: Eukaryota > Metazoa > Arthropoda > Insecta > Lepidoptera > Nymphalidae > Elymnias > Elymnias hypermnestra. The sequence continues at coordinate 699,586 of JACTOM010000075.1, read as the reverse complement.
ATTAATTGACATCTCTAAAACAACTTTAAAATAGCTAGGAACGCGACAGTTTCAAAAGTCCACCGCAACGGCGGGCCGTCACACGAGAACTAGCGAAAGACGCGCGCCGGACTGCCTCTTATTGACTCTGCCCCACCCGACAGACAGATGGCGCCAGCGTTCCACAGACTATTGTACTCCGACATATATATAATTAATTTTCTGCATATAAATAAATATTGAGAATCTTATAAACTAAACGAAGTAATATACAATGTAACTCACCTCCAGTGCCGAGGACTTTGAGCAAGTCGAAATGTGATATGTCCACTTTAGAAGCGCCGTTTAGATTCACTGAAACAATAGAAAATAAATTTAATACCTTGGACAAGACTGTGTTATAGTAGCATAGATGGTGACAGTTTTTGTAACATCCAATGCATCTTTTTAAACTTCTCGCTGAGAAAATGTACGCTGGTATTATATACACAATAAACACACACACACAAACTTACAGACAGACACCCCTCCCCCTTCCCTCAAACGCAATTGCGCACACGCGCACACACACTGCTGGGCACAGGCCTCCTCCCTCATATGAGAGAGGGTTTTTAGAGCATAGACCCACCACGCTGCTCCACTGCGGATTGGCAGGCATAGTACACAAGTGCACTCTCTATTCCTTCACTCTCATAGTCCGGTGTGACGGAAATCCGACACGACCGGAGAGAGATCAGGCGCAGGACCGACGGCTTAACGTGCTCTCCGAGGCACGGGGGTGGATCACACCGCCAACTTCCCAACTTCGGGCAAATATTGAGAAAATCTTAATAGAAAACTCAATATCGATTTTGAATTGGCCCGACCCGGGACTCGAACCCAGGACCTCATGTCTGTAGTCGAACATGCTAACCACTAGACCAATGAGGCAGTCTAGTGAATTTTTAATTTCATATTATATAATTACATATTATTAATTTTCTATTATCTTTATATGTCATATTGTCAATTTTTTATATCTTATTCATCTTTTTGCTATTATCTATGTGTAATCTGAAGTGGCTTTATTTTGTATAATATCTCTAACTGTATGTATATTAGTATTTGTAGCTGTTGATTACAATATAATAAAAAATAAATAAATAATATAGCTGAAGTGTTTCTTTGGTTATATGTGCTATCAAACTACTGGTTTGAGATAGGATTCACAAAGTGTTAAAGCTATAGGCTACATACACACATTTTGGTTACTAAATTTCGTGTAGGGCATACTAAGATTCAAGCGATTAAACTTAGTTCCGCTGCATTCGTTGTAAAAAAAGTTAGACAATACACTGATGTTGGAACTGCTAAAATGGTGTATTTCGCTTATTTTCATAGCATTATGTCTTACGGCATACTGTTATGGGGTAAGACAGCGGACATTGAAACTATATTTATTTTTCAAAAAAAAAGCAATACGTGCCATATATCAATTCTCACAGTACCGTCGCAATATATATTAAATAATATTTTATATAAACGTGATAATATTCACTTAAATATTTTAAACTGAAACTTTCGTGGTTTATCGACATATTTGAAGAAAAAAATTTCAGCCGGGCACCAAACATTGGATTGAACTTCATTGCCCGCAAGTTCTATCCACGGACCGTCACTACATACCAAGAATACTCCGCGAAGCTATTGAAATTAAGAAACACAAAAATTTCCAGTTTTTAAAGTGGAATCCAGAATTTGATATATGTCAAAAAGGCAAGCGATTTAGAGTATCAAAATTAAAAAATGATGTCGTGAGTACAGTATGCCGAAAAAAGAACAATGTACCGACACCATTAAAAAGAACGCGCCGCAGGGTAGAAAGATTCTGCCCCTGACAGCAACTCCAAGCCACTGCAGTCTCGTCGCGACCACGGCCCATGCAATTCGGCCGAAATATCGACAAATTCACAAAAACATTATCGTGGTATGTAACCGTATATAGTATATTTTTCTTCTAATATTCACTTATACAGCAAAAAAAGTGAAATACACAATTTTAATACTAGAAATAAGAACAAACTTGAAATCCCATATTTTAGAGTGAAGAAGTTTCAGAAATCATTTGTTGGGTTGAGCATACGCATTTTTACTATACCGCAATGGGTTTTAGATTTACCTCCGCATAGTTTTAAGAAATATACATTCATAGTATCACGCCTCATTCCTATAGGGGTAGGTAGAGACCAGGTCCTTCCACTTGCCACGATCCTTGCATATCTCCTTCTCTTCTTCCATTCTTGATCTTCCCCTTCCAACTTTTCCATTCACTCTTGACTCATAAATCCTTTTTGTCAGTCTCCTTTCATTCATTCTCTCTACGTGCCCAAACCTTCCAAGCATACATTACTCAATTTTAGTCACTACATCTTCTTTTATTCTACATCGTTCTCTTATCACACTATTTATTACTTTATCTCTCAGTTTCAATCCACTCCCACTTCTCAACGCTACCATACGCTGGCACCAACACTCCTCCATGCACAGCCAGTCTTACCCTTTGAGGCACCATCTGGCTATTCATAAAGGCGTGACCACCATTTACCATATTCCCTTCATTCACTCTCCTTTCATTATCACTTTCACCGATATATCCCGACGTTACCATAACTTGTTTGCATAGTAGATAATTGCTAATAAATAACTATCCTGAATTACATAAGCTAAACTAAACACAATAAGCATTTACAGTTGTTAATTGCAATCACGTTGAAATACAGCCAGCATTTTTTTCTAACAATTAGCACTTATTACAATTAACATCGCGGTCTTGTAAAATACGTGTTAAATACATCGAAGATGGAAACCTTGAATTTAAAAGGCGCACACGTTTTGAATGTCATGTCATGTGAAATATAAGCAATTATGCTATTCGAGAAAAATTAACTGTGCATAATTTTTGCGTTTCGGTAATTTGTTAACTATTTATATAATGGGACTAAAAAGGTCAGAAAAAGGTTACCTCTAAATATAATCATCATGGCATATTTTATTCATTTATTTCGACATGCATAAGTGGTATCCCATTAAAGTCCCAGTGCTGGGCACACGCCTACTCACATAGCAGACAGGGTTTTAAGAGGATAGACCCACCAAGTGCACTCCCTATTCCTTTACTCTCATAGTCCGATGTGACGGCAATCCGACATGACTGGAGAGAGATCAGACGCAAGACCGATGTCTTAACGTGTTCTCCGAATCGCGAAGGAGCATCCTGAGAAAATTCTTTACAGAAAACTCAGTATCCTATTTTCGATTCGTCAAAGCAAAGACTCCAAGACCAGGATCATGAGGTAATTGTTAACTGTACTTACCCAAATACACAATAAAATAATTTAAATTTGAATAAATAGTATATTATGCACTTATGGCCGAAAGTATGACATCTCCGCCTACATATTAAATAATAAAAACGGGTGGCAATGGCATACTTTCGTCCCATGGTGCGTATACAATTTTCCATCAGACCGGTATCGAAAATTCGAAAACAATATAAATAATTAAAGTTAGATATTGAATCAATAGCTCGCATGATTCGACTACGTAAATAAGCAACAAGTTGTTACTCATTTCAAAGTCATAATCTGTCCGTTGGGAACAAATCTACCAACGGTTCAGAAAGTTGATTCCGGTGAGAAAAAACCTGCAAGAAACTCAACGGTTACTCCTTTAAACATAGTTTTTGTACGTTACAATGTATTTAGCTTCCATGTGCAACTGGAATCAAGTCCAAACATCTTTGTCACTTAAACCATCTTCAACATTATAATATGTAATAGGACGTTTTAACATATTTCTTAAAACTATGTAAAGGCAAACCCACAAGTGATTCAGGTGTCTTAATAAAATTGCGTAAGCTCAACCCGACAACTTATTTCTGAATCTTCTTCACTGTAAAATATCGGATTAGTTCGTTTTTATGTCTAGTATTAAAATTGTTTATTTCCCTTTATATTTATGACAACTTTCAATTTTATATATGCAATCAAAAACGCAGTAAGTCAGCGAATTAAATAAATTAAAGCAAATTACATACATACATAGCATCACGCCTCATTCCCATAGGGGTAGGCAGAGACAACATCCTTCCACTTGCCACGATCCTTGCATATCTCTTCCGCTTCTTTCATTCTCATTAAACCTTTCATACAAGTTCGTCGATTTAGAGTACTCTTGACCTGGCCCTTATTTAAAATGTCCTGGATTTGGTCCAGGAACGTTCGCCTTGGTCTTCACTCAGTTTGAATCCACTCATACTTCTCAACGCTCTCATCTCTACCGCATTTATTTTACTTTGATCCTTCTTCTGCCATACCCAAGTTTCACTACCATACATAAGTGTTGGCACCAACACTCCTGCACGCACTGGCAGTCTGGCCTTTTGAGACACCATCTGGCTATTCATAAAGGCGTGCAGAGCACCATTTACCATATTCCCTGCATTTACTCTCCTTTTAATATAACTTTCACATGTTCCATCTTTTGTAAATTTAGATCCCAAGTATACAAATTCTTTCACCCCTTCCACTTGTTCCCCATCTATCAAAATATTGCCATTCATCTTAGATTCATCTCGTTCAAGAAGCATAACTTTCGCTTTGTTTACATTCATTTTCATTCCTTTCCCTTTTAAAGCTTCATTCATAATATTTAGCATCTCCTGTAGCTCATTAGCGGATGACGCAAGTATTACTTGATCATCAGCGTAGAGTAAACATTTGATGAGTAATTCATTCATTCTTAACCCATACATACTTTCTTTTAAATCTGTCAAACATTTATCCATGAATAGGTTGAACAGCCATGGTGACGCAACACATCCCTGTCGAACACCTCTTTCGACAGGAAACCACTCCGTGTACGCTCCGTTTATTCTGACACAGGCACTAGAACCCTCATAGAGAGACTTCAATGCTTGGATCAGACAACCGCTCACCCCATACGTAGATAACGATGACCACAGCTCGTTCCTCACCACTCGATCATAGGCCTTTTCCAAATCTACGATAGCGCAATCAACTTTTTGGTGTTTAGCCAAACATTTTTTTGTTCTATGCAGCGTAAAGAAAAGACCTGATCCGTACATCCCTTTCCTCTTCTAAATAAAATAAAGCAAATTAGCTCTAATGAATCTTAAGAAGAATTCAGTGAATTATAATACAAATATTGTTGTCGCAGAAATTTGAAGCAAACGCACTTAATTACTAATCTGATCGGAAAGCAATGTGTCACTTTCATCACTCAAAATAGCGTCGAAACAAAGAACTTTCGATACAGGTTGATGAAAAATATTTTAATCCTTTTGGTTTTGATACTATGTCAACGTGGAACAATTGAATATAAAATATATCATTTAGTTTTAATATTATTTGAACTTTTATTTTGGATACAGTCCAATGATTGATGCGATCACGTTATCACGTGTGTATTGCAAGTGAATTTGTTCCAGTGTAATTGTTTATTCGTGTAAGTTTTCGAGAGACAATTGGCCGTCTAGTTCAGCGCACTTTTGACATTGTGATGCGCAAACGGATTGATTTACTGAAATCCATTTTTTTTATTATTTATTATTGCGTTATCCGCAAACAAAGCGCGAACGATCAATGCATATATATTGAACTAGCTGAACCCGCGATTTCGTCTGCGTGGAATGTTTTTTGGGTAGCATTTTCATTAATTTAGCCAAATTGTTTTACAAATAATAAACATACGTATAAATACTTCAATGAGCTATTTGCTGTGTAACCACCCACACCTCCCTTACAGGTGGATTTTGGCAAAATCCGTTCTCTACGCCTTATAGTTCCAGGCATATCGGGATGACATAGATAACATTGTATATATTTCCTTAAGAGAGAGATTAAAAGAAATATCAATTCTCACAGTACCGTCGCAATATATATTGAACGAATTTTTATATATCCGTGACAATACTCATAATTTACAGCAAAAGGAGCGAAACACAATTTTAATACAAGAAAAAAAAACTTAAGCCATATTTTAGGGTGAAGAAGGTTCAGAAATCAGGTCTGTTTGAGCATACGTATTTTTAATAAGATACCCGAATCACTTCTGGATTTGTCTCCACATAGTTTTAAAAAATATGTTTAAAACGTCTTATTACAAAAAGCATGTTATATTGAAGATTATTTAAGCGACAAAGATGTTTGGACTTGATTGCAGTTGCACAAGAAAGCTAAAAACTTTCCGATCCTGTGGTAGACTTCTTACCAACGGACAGAATACTGACGATTCAAAAGTGCTTTTTGAGCCTACTTGAATAGAAAATATTTTGATTGTGATTTTTATATCCGTAAATATTTATATCCGTAACTTATACAAAATAAAATTTATAAAATTAATTTCTAATGCCATATTTTAGGATGAAGAAGGTTCAGAAATCAATTGTCCAGTTGAGCAAACGCATTTTAAATAAAAAATATAACAAAACCATCCTTTCACAAAAGGCATATTATGATGTTGAAGATTATTTAAGGTACAAAGATGTTTGGATTAGATTCCAGTTGAAAACTACACAACTATATTTAAAGGAATCAACTTTCTGAACCAGTGGTAGATTTGTTACCAACATACTATTGATGATTCAAAAGAACTTTTTGGGTCTTTGACTATATCAATATTTACTAATCTGAGGAGTTTCACATCACGTATGAGGGAAACAACATGTTTGACTAACATATAGGTATTATACCTATTAATGAAATAATAATTAACTTGAGTTTGCCTCTACACAACAAAACAAATATGTCCACAACATTTTTAAACAAAGACCTTTTTCATTATAGATAATGTTTCAGATTTGACTCCGGCTTTACAAGGAGGTTCAGTGTCAAACAATGTAAATTTATAAAGACCTTTTGTCAGTTTTTTCATAGAATCAAATTTACAAACCAGCGATTGATACTGAACCTTTTTATATAAGCTTAAATCAGTTTGATAATTTTCTATATATGACCTATAAACTATTGCAGATTTTCCTTCACAAAATTGTGTATGAATTTAATTTGAAATTTTCATTTTATTCGACTATTGTTGTTAACTTTTAATTATTAATTTGAACAAAATAAATTTGACAGCATCTATCCCAGTTTCATTTGTAATTCTAATTCCTCATTACGACGGTTCAGAGTTGGAGATAAATATATAAATGTTTTTATTATATTATCATACACTACTACAGATGTTTAACAAGAGATCTTCAACTTTTCATTAAATGATCACTGATGTCTTATAAGAAATTGTTTTTAAATTAAATGTACTCAAATTTTTTATATTAAGAGGGGCATTTGCATTTTTGTATGTATGTTTGTAACATATTAACACAAAATTTCAAAGCGATTTCAATATTTTTTTTCACCATTAGAAAGCAGCATTTACAATGAGCGACATGGGTTATATTCTATGTCAAAAAATTATTATTATAGATAGAAAATAAATCTATAGTCCCACTTAGTAGCCTTTCACTGCCAAGATATTGATATCTACACAGGTGAAACCGCGGGCCATTACTAGTTGTAAATACAATATATTGTGAAAAAGAAATTTTTTAAAAACTCTTTTGGGTTTAAATTATAAATAGTGACTACTTAATATAACTTTACATTAATCTTATCTTGGTCAAGTGGAAAACGTGTCCATTTAATGTGATCTTACCTTACATCAGTTTATAGTTATGTATTTTTATAAACTGATTGGGAACAACCACCAAGGATTTTAGCATAGATAACTATTATAATATACTACTTAAAATGCTTATAATTACAGCTGTATAAATACGAAAATTCCTGTATTTACTTCATTCAAGTCTGTACATACAATGATGTGTAAACAAAATTGTTTTATTATCTTTTTTAATGGGTATTTATTGAAACGAAACTACTTTAAAAAAAGTTACATTCTTAAATTATTTTATTCTAATTGGACATAATTCTGTATTTATCTTACAATGCCTGGATAGCTCACTAAGATTAAAACTAACTTTGTAAACTTAGCTTTGGCCATTTTCTATTGTTTTTATAATATGCTAATATTTTTGTTTCTTTTTTATCTTTGTTTAATACATATCTTAGTTGAAATCATTATTAATATGGTTATTTGCGTTTTTAATGTGTGTATGTATATTTCCTTTATATTTTATCATTCTACTAAATTCAAGGGCAAGCAGAAAATCAGCATTTAGTTGAGCTTGCTCAGATTCGCTATGTTGTTGAACTGTTTGTTGTTTTTTGTCCATTTCAGTTATATGTATAACAATTATGACAACACTAAAAGCAATAAACAATTGATATATAAATATAAAATAGCCAATAAGTAGGTTTACAGTTAAAATCTATATTTTGCAGTTATTTTTTTTCAAAATTCTTCTGAATCTTCAGATGTTTCCCCACACATTAGGCATGTATCAAGACATAAAATTTATCTGCCTGATATTTTGTATACAATTGACATCTATGCTTGTTGTTATATGAGGGAGCACAATTCCATATAAATGTAGTAAAGTGTTCATGTTTGATTGAATGTAATTGACTATGAACTTTTAAAAGTAATAATAACACTCTTAGAATTTGTACACAACATATTTTTGATTATAATTAGATGTAAGCTTATCGCTAAGGGCAAAACTCTGGTTTGGATTTGGTCCAGGAATGTTCGCCTTGTTCTTCCCCTTCCAACTTTCCCATTCACTCTTGACTCGTAAATCCTTTTTGTCAGTCTCCTTTCGTTCATTTTCTCTACATGCCCGAACCATCTAAGCATACTTTTCTCAATTTTAGTCACCATGTCTTCTTTTATACCACAACATTCTCCATACCCAACTTTCACTACCATACATAAGTGTTGGCACCAACACTCCAGCATGCATTCATAAAGGCGTGCAGAGCACCATTTACCATATTCCCTGCATTTACTCTCCTTTCAATATCACTTTCACATGTTCCATCTTTTGTAAATTTAGATACAAATTTTTTCACCTCTTCCACTTGTTCCCCATCTATCAAAATATTGCCATTCATCATAGATTCATCTTGTTCAAAAAGTATAACTTTCGTTTTGTTTACATTCACTTTCATTCCTTTCCCTTTCAAAGCTTCATTCATAATATTTAGCATCTCCTGAAGCTCGTTAGCGGATGACGCAAGTATTACTTGATCATCAGCGTAGAGTAAACATTTGATGAGTAATTCATTCATTCTTAACCCATACATACATTCTTTTAAATCTGTCAAACATTTATCCATGAAAAGGTTGAACAGCCATGGTGACGCAACACATCCCTGTCGAACACCTCTTTCGACAGGAAACCACTCCGTGTACGCTCCGTTTATTCTGACACAGGCACTAGAACCCTCATAGAGAGACTTCAATGCTTGGATCAGACAACCGCTCACCCCATACGTAGATAACGTTGACCACAGNTCCTAAGAATTGAAGAGTTCCGTCACTATGTCATGGAACCCATCATCAGTACCTAACCAAACTGTGATAAAACAACCCTGAAAGTATATACTTTAAGGGTTGTTTTATCACAGTTTGGTTAGGTACTGATGATGGGTTCCATGACATAGTGACGGAACTCTTCAATTCTAGGAGCAAATGAACGATACTCGACAGAATCTTCTATAGGCTATCCAGATATTTGAGTTACCTATCGTAACTTCGGTATGGTCAAGTGCTAGTCGTACTTAAATATGAAGATCAATGGATCTCCTCAACGGCTTACAGTAAGGGGGCGGTTTAAGGCAGAAAATATAAGTGTCTGTAATCAAATAGCAATGAGCTTATGTTTGTTGCTGCATTGCAATACGATTCCTTCAGATTCACTAAAAATCAAAAAATAAATAAAAAATAAACCGCCTTCAAAACAGACTTACAAATATATTAATATGCTCTAAAAAGTAAGAAATAATTGCGTATTCTTTTATAGTGTTCTTCGTATTCTGACATTCGGAGTCGGTGTCACCCAAGGCGCCTACATACATAGCTATAGGTGGAAGAGACGCGGGAGCTGCCAAGTGGACACCCGGAGAACATCTTCCTTGGCTGACGCCGACTCCGAATATAACTATACGATATATACGAATATAACTACTGAACAAGTAAGGTATCATATTTTGAGTAAGGACTTTCCATCATTAAATATGTCGGTATCACTTAGATTATTGAAAATTTCAGAAGACCCTTAAAATAAATGAGTTTTTAATATAGTTTGTATTACAAAAAGGAAAGATAAATAATTTTTTGATATGCATACTCAGTCGCGGATATATAATTATTATTAAGGATTTAGTACAAAAATATGAAATCGCTTTCCGCTAGACAATTGTCTTCATTTTCTACATTCTCTACTGTATTTTACAGTAAGGACTATGTCTATGTCTACGATCACAGATTTTCTTATCCAATCTATTCCACCTTATGTATAGTCCCATAAAATAATAAATTCGAACAGAAAATCACAATAATAAACTACAGTTCAAAATTGCAAAGGTTAATTCATACTTCATTATAGGAATCGTGAAGTTACTGAGATAAATATCACTATTGATTCGATAACAACGTATTATACATTGGGAAAGTTACTTTCACTTCAGAAAATTATCTTTATACTTGTATGCTTGTAATCACGACATGTATTTATACTAGTCCTGATTGGGTTTGTTTTTGCTGACAGATTACTTATTACATTATTTAAAACAGAATAAATGAACATACCATAAGTTAAATCTATACAGATAGTAATCATATAACAAGCCCATGGAAAAAATTAACCTGTGAAATTAACCACTACGTACTTCTGAGTTTGTTACCATTTATAATGTAGGGCTATAAGGTACAACAGTAATATTTAACATTATATAAAAAAAAGTTGCCGTACATAAAATTATGAACAGCAATAACTCTGTAAATCCTAAATAATTGCTGTAAGATCATAAATTTATATCATAATTTTTAATATATTACTTTCATTGGAACTTAAAAATATAAAGCGACGTGGGCTTCTTGGTTCATCGATCTGAGAAGACCACAAAAAAAGCTTACTAGAGTATCATCATTAATACAATATCCTGTTAATTTAGTTCAAGTTAGAACAATTTATTAAATGAAAGCTTTTAATTGTGTTATTTAATTGTATAGTTGTTCAAATGAAATTTGGCATCTAGGCAAGTGTATTACGATCGAATTTCGACTGATGACAGTCAGTTTAGGCAATGTGTATTAATACAATCGCATAATTTTCACATAGGAACATTTTATCGCAGCGCCCAGTCCAATAATGTACTTGGATGGGAATAAAGTCTTAGTATCGAGTCCTTGACGTATACCGCGATAACACTTATCAGTGTTATGGTTTACAATCGCTATAGTCTTGGACGCCATATTAAAATTTATATTTTGTTATAAAACAACAAACTTTAGCTAATATAATATCAAAATGTTGGCTGCAAATTAGTCGGGATTGCTCACGTACTTTCCAATCCCAATAATGGGGAAACTCATTTAATTCTAAGCCATATTTCAAATTAATCAGGAGAATAGCTTTGGAGATCTTGTATTATGGCAATACGAGGCAAGCCATTCTTAGTGAGCGTTTCTATTGCGACCGGAACTACCAGTCTATTCTACCTGACTAAATTTCCGAGAATTCCAATATATATATATATATAAAAAAGCGAACAAGCAGCCATTTAACGTACCACTGCTGAGTGCAGGCTTCTTCACTCATGGGAGTGAAGGATGTTTAGACCCACCACGCTGCTTGTACACAAGTGTGCTATTTATTCTTTCACTCTCATAGTCCGCAAATCAGGCGCAGAACCTTCTCCAGCCTTCCCCACCCTTTAATATCTCTCCACTCCAATCCTTCTTTAATCTTATTCCTATATAAAGTTACCAAGTTATTATATCTACATAATTTAGACCCAACTAGAACACTTGAAAGCTTTTTAAGAAAAAAAGAACATAACATGAATCATATTTCAATTTCCTTGTTTCTTAATTACAAAAAAATAAAATAACTATCAGGATTATTATTTATGTATCCATTACCCTTGTCCCATGGTAATAATGTAAATTCATTAGCTTACTCACTTTCGTAATAATTAGACCATTAGAACCATAATGGAGTTGTAACAAGAATGTGGCACTTAAGTATAAGGCATTTGGCTTAATCATTTTCTTTTTTTTTGAGAAAATGTTAAGATAAAATTGCCTTTCAGAGATTGTATTGGGTTCTATGAAATTTTTTAACAACAAAAAATTAATACCCATCAAAAAATACATGCTAAACCTTTTTTGGAGAAAATTTATGTCAATTTTTTGCAATATAAAAAAAAACGAACTTGAGCTTGTATTTACAATTTCTTTTATTATAATATGATATAATAATAATAAAATGCAAATGACTAAGGGTGGAATAACTATTTAAAAAATGTTTTGTTTTTATTATTATTTCATTCTATTTAAGACATGACAGGAAGAGAGTAGGAGGAAAACAGCATGCCATATAGAGGACAATCAAAGTGCTAGAATGGGTATTTGAGAGTTTCTAGAGGAGACTAAATGATAGTGTGAATACAATATATCCATCAGGTTCCAAATGCAAGAACTGCCTAAGTGAAATAGACATCATGAACAAGTCTGTTGGAACCACTAATATATTACCAGTTAAAAGAATTGAGATGTTTTTTAGTTTCTTCCCACCATTAACCCATGTGCTTTCCTAATCCCTCACTTACTTGTATTCAGAAAGGTTGTGATACTTCCTTAACCGAACCAGGCCTTTTATAAGTTATAGTCAGTCTTTGATAATAGCTGGGCTCAACCATTAAGCATTAGCTATAATTGTACATTATAATAAAGTTATACATTACATAAACCCTCAAAATCCAATTTCTTTATTCGAAAAGACTTATAACACTTTTGTATTGCCAAATATTGCTTTCATAATAATTTATAACTGTAGATGATAAATAAACTAAAAAAGCCCATGCCTTATTGTTATTTATAGTGCTTTAAATAACAGAATACATTAAAGGCAATACTGAAGGAAGTGTAACCTGGCACTCCATATTGAAACAGCTGGTGGCCCTAAGATCCAAAATCCCTCTCTTATGTATGTCCAACATAACATCAGTTACATTTGGTTGTGAAATAATGAAAAAACTTTTATCTACATTATGAATATGTTCCCAAAGTACAATAACCTTTTTATCCAATAAGATCTATGAAATCCTTCAATTCAGTATTGAGACTCATGACTTTCACAAGTAAAAAAATAAATTAACTTTTATAAATTAGCAATACAAAGTCAATTTGTTTTTTTTTTCAAATCAATTCATTGTCAAAAACCTGTGATAAAAATCAACCCAGAACTATGCAGCATAATTGTTTTCCCCCTTTAAAGTAAAATAAAAGTTACACGAAAACAATAGCAAAGACTTGTTAGTTCAATAGAAATGAAGAATTCTGCTGGATATTAAAAGTATAAACATCCAGAGTTTTAAACTAAAAAAACTACTGACCTTTGCTTCGTTTCCTAATTTTACTAGCCTCCACCAAATTCCAATCCACTGAATCCCGAGCAGGAGCTGGTACGGTACCACCGATCAATTCAACAGAACTGCTGCGCTTATTACTAGGACCAGGTAAAGCAACCTTGTCCTCAGTTTTAATGTCCTTCGCCAGCACTGAATACTCAACAATTTCTACACTTTTGTCTACATGAATATTATGCCCGTTCACAGGTTGATCAGTTTTCAACTTCTTAGTGGGCCCCTTCTTCAGTTTGTGGGCACTGTGTCTCCTCTTCAATTTAGTGGAGTGTGAGGAGTTCCTGGAACTGACTGGCGAGGGGCAACCGCACTCCATGCTGCCCTCCTGGTCGCTGCCTTCGTAGTATCCCGACTCGTGTTCAGGTTTCTTGTCAGGCAGACTCATCTCTGCTGTCGCCATGGCTCAACCCTTCAAAATCATGTAGGCCCGCACGCGACTGTCCTGCCGCGACACTCAATTCGACCGCCCGACCGCGGTGAGACAGTTAATTATCACTTCGAAACTATTCCTTAGCGAAAGTAAGACACGTAATATTCACGAGCATTGTACCTGCAGTGAATCGCACAAAGTTCAAGCTGTTAAACACAAATCTTCAGAGGGCGCTCCTTGCGACAATACCCGACCAATTTAAGAATCCATTCCAACAGTACAGAGTGTTAGTACAGAGCCGGCTACTTAATATATCCGCATTTATTGTCACTCGCGACTACTTTCGCTCTGTTGAAACGTCAAATGCCTCTTGGCTTTTTTTAAAAAATATCACAGCCTATTATTCGTTTCTATCGCATAGTATATATAAATATTTTGTATAATATATATTTCACTACACTCTCGGTAAAGTCCATTTGACACTATAAACAGTTGGTATTCATAACCATAAAACGATCACTAAACTATTGTTTGCCTAAATATCTATGCACTATCACTATGTATATATAAATTTATAAAATGCTAGCGCGAATGATGCCTCACTCAGCGCAATAATGTAACTAAATTGAATTCGTGAAACGCAAAATAGAAACCGTGCGACGTGCGAGAGGCGCTGCCCCCACTACGATACGATTTACGAGGCCAGGCAGCACAAGCGAATATCTCAGATCAAAATGACTGCATTTTTTTTGACGTATATAAGACTTTAAAATAGCATCCATAGGGAGACAAACCAATGGTAACAAAATCGGGCGATAGAGTTTAGTGTTATGGCTATATATCTGTCACCTCCATACGAAATTAAATTACACCTCTGAATAGCTAAAGGATCAAAGTTCCCCCTCCACTTCAAACCTTAATTAATAAATAGTTTTAGAATTCAATATAAAAAATATCTACCTAATACAGTCTTTGTTTAGTATAAAACGTAATATCGAGTGCATAGTTTTGTAAGGTTACTTTGGTTTATTTTAATTATTAGAAATATTGCGCAAATTAGTGAAATAATGTCCTTATAAGAACTGCGGATATAACATGTTTCATTAAGATTTTATCATATGTTAAGTCTATTCCTATTTTTGCTTTTAGCATATGTGAAATTATTCTTAATATAAGTTTTCTTTTTTTATTTCATCTATTTTTAACGAAAAATGAGCCAGATGGCACTCTGTTCGTGACGTAATGCTGCAGCTGAAAATCGGCGCTCTGTGTCAGGTCTATCACACACGGCATATGCCGAGCTGTCCTGCGTTTTCGGGGCTATGTGGAGGTTGCAGGAGCTTTTTAGTGAATTGGTGTGGTTTAAACGCTACGCAATCATTTAATTTAATTAATAAATAAAACTATTAACAATTAATGTGTATTATTTATGTCTATTTGTATAACCCGACACTGAATAAAGTTTTCTTTCTGTTTTTCAAAGAAAATATTATGCGATAAATAATAATATTTTATGTAGAAACTATTACCCGTTACAAACAATAAACGTCCGTATCCATAACACAGCCATGCCATATATATTGCTGATATGTTAGCACTTGGCTAAGTGATTATATAGTCTAAGATGGAAGCACGCTGATCTGGTAAGAGGCTAATCGCATTTTATGCTTGCCACACCACATCGTGCCGGAATAAAATTTCTTGCTTGCCGGTGCGTCTTTATTAGTACAGTACTTGATGTACAGACTTTAGTATATTTTGTATTATGTAGATAATTAATATTTATTTTATAAAAAGACTTTTGAAAAAAGAAGTGAAACGATATTTTATTATAGTGAAACAAACAGTTACTATGCACAATTATAAAAATAAAATGGACAAAACTTAAACCAATAAAGTTCCACTGAAATGTGAAACGAAAAATGTTAAAATTAATCATAAAACTAAATGCTACCTACTTGAGTGGCTCTAATCTGTTATTAAATTAGTTATTAAATTTTAGCGCAGAATGAAACACAACAGTAATGATAATATATTTTGCTCTTGAAAAGACTACCTACAATAGATATTAATGTCAATTATTTGAATTTACGCATTTAACGTGTATATTAGTTCGAAAGTAATGAAAATCAGTGATATTTCATATGCAATTAAGAGTGCAACAGATATATTGACCTAGTCTGCTCTGCCAAACGTGTGTCATTTCTACCTCAATCTGCTATTGCCTATAATGCGACTTGCGATAGATGAAAGTAAAAAGTTCAGGCGATGTAAAAAAAGTTTCGTATTAAAAATGATGAGCTTAATTGTTATACTCAACGGGACCATAACAGTATCCAAAGAATTGATAGGTCAAATACAACGACGGTTTGTATAAAATAAAAGTACATGTGTCTATAAAAAAGTAATTTGGAAATAATGAGTGACCTTTTAACTAATTTAAAGTATAATTAATAAAGCGAGTTGCGTAACGAAGTTGTGCCTAGCCCACCGTTTATCCAAAATTCTACATATACTGTCAGATCAACATTTCATGGACGTAAACAAAGCGAGACAAAAGTATTGCTTATCTATCAAGTAGAGTGAGACAGATAATGTAAGAGCGTAACGAAAGTACAAAATACTTTACATCTCTTTCTAGGTTCTTTGCGGTGTTCGAATTAAAAAAGGGATTGAGATATTATATTCAATTACTTATGTGATGTGTCGAATAGAAATTTCTTAATTTTTATATTGCTAATGCTTATGAGGGCATATTAGAGATAACGGATTATTAACCTAAAAATATTGACACAATATATTTTATATTTTTAAACCGTTATTTCTATAAATACAAGATGATCGATTCTGTGTGGTTTAAATCCTTTATCTTTCAGGATTTAAGAATGAATTAAAAAAAAATGATATGTAATCGTATCGCAATAAGATTTGAATAGGGGTCACTTGATTTATGTGTGGTTTAGAGGAAGGGTTTGTAGAACATATACTTTTTTCTGTCCTATATATTAGTTATTATATGTAGTAATATTCTTCCTACTAAGATTCCTCGCCCTATTAACACGCAATCTATTCTTATGTTAGTATTTAGTCCATATGTTAAATTCTTGTATAAATATATTAAATATAATAGAATAAAACTCTAATTTAATGTAATCTTGAGTAGATAAGTTTATATCCTAATTTAATAATAGTTATCTTGTACTTATAATTATTTGTATTATGTTGTTGTAGATAATAAAGTAGCTGTTTCACAGCCATGCCGTTTTAGCGACAACAAAAAAGGATAGTTCAATATCGATATTGGCACAACTATTTGGCAAAATTTTTAAATAATAAATGATTTGAATAGCATTTATGAAAATTTCATAAATGCGATTGGAAATCAATAATCTGTCGAAATGAATTGTAATTTTTCCTATGGCTATATTTTATAATCACATCTCAATAGCTATCTTAAAATTCCCGTCAAAAGCGGTCCCCATTTTGATAATTGACCATTACAAGCATACCAATATACGGATTTATAATTAGGTTTTTAACTAACTAGTTTTTTATCATTATCCATCTGCCAAAATCCGCGACCACAGAGTATTTCTTTCTTACCACAGATACAATATTTTTGGTCTACAATTTGAAAATCATCACAGTTAATATTACTTATTTAGCTTTTGTACGTATTACTTAGTGTATATACAATTTTTACCTGTCGGCAACAATAATGGCGTTACGTACTATGAATTAGATCTTTAAAAATTCCAATCTTATCTTCGAAGGAGTTTACCGTCCTAAAATTCGATAACTGTTGCCATAACGGTTTTTTCTTGGACTACGGTGAGTCATGATGCTATAACATGAACTATTGCTTGATGAAAGTGTAAAATTTGTTGAAGAAATATATGTGATGTCGTCTTGAGATCCGATGTGAGTTCGTTATTTACGCATCTGCTTTTCATGAAATTATGTGTTTCATTATCTAGAAAAATAATTCTCGATCACTTTGTGTTTAAAATATATTGACTTTCTTATTAACCGAGAGAATTTACACAATTTATGTATGTATAACTCATCTGTACGTGTGTATATCAACTCAACTAAATGGCTGGACCGATTTTATTGAAATGTTTGTGTCTTCAAGTGGATTCGAGAATGCAATCACATCGAGATGACATTTCGATCCGATAAATAACGAATTTAACCAAAGTTTTAAGCCTTATGGGTACCCATCCATTTGCCTCTGATGGCGCGTTTTAATTACTTTTATTTATATTAATGTTGTTTATATAAAATGTCAAATTAAAAGTAATGTCCGTAGTAGAACTTAAGGTCACATATATATAAAAATCTCGTACCAAAGTTTGTCGATTTAGGCGTAAAAACATAACAGATACACAAACAGACTATATTATGAATACGAAAGTACTGCTACGTAAATAATGTGGACTCTGTCTGTAAATTTTTATTATTTTTAATTTTGTGATTATATTGTTTTATATGACTTATGACGAATATAATATTAAAATTTTTGACCGTCTGTACCTATGCCCTGTTGTTAGCTCAAGAAAAGCGGTATATATATTGTGTATACTATTAACTATTAGCTTGTGCTTGCGACTTTGTGCTTTTCTAACTCAATCATTGGAAACTGCTGTGAATAACATGTTTATTACTTTTCATATTGCATATTTTTAATTTATATCTCTTGCGTATATAAACACTTTATATTCAATATGCCAGTATATTTAAAATATATTAAATATATATAGTATTTATAGATCCTTTCACATGTATGTAGATATTTCAAACATAATTATCTTATATATTTATAAAAAATATTTCATTTAAATTTCTGGCATTGTTTTGCCCTATTATTTATTATTCTCATCATACAAAGGTTGTTTTGAAGCAATAAGATATCCTTTGCATGCTTATATCATAGTAACAAGTCTCTTAGTTTGCATGTCTTTTTATTCGAACTCTAACAAGAGCTTAGTTAGCGCTTGACTGTCCTCTCACCTGGTGGTAAGTGATGATACAGTCTAAGATGGAAGCGCAGTAATCTGGTAAGAGTCAATTCACGTCTTATGGTTTCTACGCAGCATCGTAACGGAACACAAATCTCTTGCTTGGCGGTACGTCTTGGTTAGTAGGGTGGTAACTAGACGCGGCCGAAGCCTCCTACCTAGTTTAGACGCAGACAAATCAAAAAATGGAATTTCTTAAAATCGTTTCCACCGATCGAACCCGGTACTTCTACTAACAGAGCGAAATCCTAAATTGCGTGAACAACTGCTTCTGTTTCACTTGCTCGTATCGTATAAAATTAAAGAATCAAAAAACAATATCCAAAATTTTAACGATTTTTCAAGTGGCTGTATCTTTTATAAAAATGGTCGCATCGGAGCAAAATAAAAACAATGTGAAGGTTGAAGTTTCTTATTTTAGGATCTTGCAAAAATATTTTATCCGAGTAACACTTATCTCGCAAACTTAAAGAATATGATGAGGCACGGGGGTAGAGCACACCACCAACTACACACCTTCTTAATAGACAAGTTTCGTCCGAATCCGGAATAAAGCTATGTCAGCCAAACAAGCTAATCACTAGACCAATGAGGCACTCTTTAAATTGTATAGATACAAATAATTGAGCACATGTAATACAGAAAATCCAAGGAAACAAATCTTTTAACATTCCAAAACAATTGCTAAAATACGTGAAACTTTAGCAAACGAAATTAAAGATAATACTTATCTGAAAAAAATTGTAAACAGCGAACTTCATGTTTTGAATTAGCAGAAACATTCGTACTTTTAAAACGACATCCAATTTAATTATGATTATGATCTATTCGTAGTGTCTTTATGTTTATCTACATTTTTTATTTTTATTGCTGTCTGGTTAAGTTTTGACTATAAACGCACCCGATGGTAAATGCTGACACAGTCAGAGGATGAAAAGGCACTAATCTGATAACAGACAACTTACCTCTTATGGTTTCTAGGCAGTAACGTACCAGAACACAATTTTATTGTATAATACTATACAAGCAATAACTATATGGTGGTAAATAGCCAAGGCTGAAGCTTCCCACCAGTGTAGACGCAGACAAGTTTGAAAGCGCAATTTTTCAAATTCACTCTACCGGGGATCGAACCCAGAACCTTTGCTAGCAAAGCGAGTAATTACGCCACTGCACCAATCAGACATTCAAAGGGGCGTTCTGTCCTTTTGAATGGCGTCCCAGAGAGGAATGCGCCAATTAAATCTCTGTTACCCCAGTTCATGTCGCAGGGGTCCCGCTGGGTTTTAGTGGGTATTCCATCCTGCAGCGAGTACCACACTTCCAATTGAACGTAATACTTTCAGCCGGGTTGCGTAAATGGATCTCCCAGCGAAAAAAAAGGACTACCACGTACCAGGTACTTGCACCACAACGAAGCGAGGCTGTGAAATCTATATAAATAAAGGTATTAAAATATTAGTAACTAGTAGCCCCTTAACGTCCCATAAATAGAGAGTTTTTAGAGCATAAATCCACCACGCTGGTTCACTGCGGATTGGCAGGCATAGTCCACAAGTGTACTCTATATTCCTTCACTCTCATAGTCCGATGTGACGGGAATCCGACTCGAGCGGAGAGAGATCAGGCGAAGGACCGACGGCTTAACGTACTCTCCGAGGCACGGGGGTGGATCACACCGCCAACTTCCCAATTTCAGGCAAATATTGAAAAAATCTTAATAGAAAACTCAATATTGATTTTTGACCACTAGACCAATGAGGCAGTTTAAAAAAAACGGTACTAGTTTCTTGAAATATAGTTTTAAAAGTGTTATTATTCACATGTTATCAAATCCCAAAAAGCGTTTTATCTACCCGGTTTATCCCGGTAAAACTTAAAAACTGCTGGGCCGATTTTAAGTTGATCGTTAAAATTTTAATTATAACGTTTTTGTATACAAGGTGTTACAAGACCGCTTCCGAAAACGAATGCAGACGATGGTACTAATAAAAGCTTTGATGATGCGAAGGAAAAAAACGTATTTTAAAACGTTTTATTAGGATTCTTTACGCTCCATCATGTTAGTACATCTCTAGCTGCCGGCGCGGGCTAGCGATCGTTGACCCGAGGTGAGAGTGATTTTGTATTTCATTGCTGGCTTTTTTCGTAATGTATTTTTTATGAAACTGTCGTTTCCTTCGCATTTATTTTAACAATCTTGTACAAAAAGTAATATATGACTTTATTTTATTTCTACATAACGAAGTCACGAATATATATTCGTTACAATCAAAAGTCACAAGTATGTCACGCTTTAACGTGTTAACTGTGTCTCTATAACATTTACATATAAGTTTGCAAGTGAAAGCAAACTAACTGTAAATTACGTATGCGTTTCAAACAAGATCACTTTTGTGACTTTTAAACTAAATTAAATATGATGCAATTTTTTATTATGACTGAAATGTATAATTGTCGTATTTCGTAATCTCCTTATTAGTGCAAGTTTACGTTGCGAAAGGAATACCAAATCGAAGGGTAAATGATAAAGGCAATCTCTCAGTAAATTTCGCTTGGCTCTGTGGGAATATGGGGAAACACGTTCTTAGTAAGAGACTATATCGCGAGAAGATAATATATGCTGAATTTCAAATCAATCTGATGAATATTTTTGGAGATGTCGTAATATAAGGAAACCCGTTCTTAGTGAGGATATATGTTGTTTACGTTAAAAAGTATCGTCTGTCCTATCTCAGGCTCTAGACTGTGTACCAAATTTCATTTAAATCGGTTCAGTAGTTTTGGCTTCAAAGCGTATCAGACAGAGTTACTTTCGTATTTATAATGTAAGATATATAAGAATAAGATAAAGATTCATTTAGTAAGAACTTAAATCTATTGAGTGATACGAGCAGTCGGGGGACCGGGGTAAATTACCCCGAATAGGGTAAAATAAAATGTTTGAGGGTAAAAATGAAACTTTCGTGAGTGAAAAGTATATATGTATATTCAATTTGCTGTTAGCATTTCCATTATTATTATTACAATTTATTACAGTACTCAAAATTGTCAATCCTCAATTGTAACCCCAATGGGTTTCAATTTGTTATGATAATTGAAATTTAATTTAAATGATATTTTTCGGGAAAACAATCGCTATTTTGACGAAAATGATAGCCCTCATATATATATTTTTTTAAACTAATAGCTATAATATATGTCGGAGAATGAGAGAGAACGGAGAAGCATAAAGTACAGGGGCGTAGAGTTCTCCGCCGACATCGTCATTAATGGGATCCATTATTTAATTTTTTATACTGTGGGCGTTCGTAGGTATTGTTGGTGCAATCAAACACTTTGTTAATTAACTCGGATTATAATGTTCAATCACTTAATGTTCCCGATATCAATTTACACAAACTCATTAACACTAATAGCTAGGAACGCGACAGTTTCAATAGTCGACCACTCCGGCCGACCGCCACCCGAGAACTGCCGAAAGACGCGCCGGACTATTACACACGGACCAGCGATCCACAGACTCTTGCACTCCGACATACATATTATAAAATTTCAAAGCTTCATAATTAAAAAAAGCATTTCTGTTTGATATATAATATTATATATAATATATAACTTATTCTTTTATTTCCAAAAAAAAAAAAAANAAAATTAAAAAAAAAAAAAAAAAAACAATTAAAAAGCATTTTTTATGGAGGCTATATATAAAACTTAAACTAGATTTTTCGTCCAATAATACTAGAGAAATATCATATGAATTATAAAATAACAAGAAATTATCATTTACTTATATTTTCTGAGGGGGAGATTATTCTTCCTCAAATGTATAGTACATATATTACTCTTATTACATTCATAAATTGTTTGAATGATGTTTCGATTAAATTTTTAGTTATTGTTTTCTTTTAAAAATTATTATGGGGGCTATAATATGAAAGATGTTAAAAAGAAGCGATTTCGATTTTTTTGCTCTTCGCCATAGGGTAATATAAAATTACACAAAAATATTTTAGGGTAATAATTAAAAAAGTCCCCCGCTGCTCTAGAGCATCTCCTGGGCATTTGTATAGGAACGTATACAGTTAGCCTTAAATCAAACATTAATTTAGTCAAAGTCAAAGTCAAAATATCTTTATTCAAGTAGGCCTATTACAGCACTTATGAATCGTCAAATATCTTCTTTTTTTTTTCTCTATATATTATTTAAATGAATGACTGATGATAACATTAAAGAACGACTTACAATCTAAAGTCACGAGGGTTCCTTCGCGCACCGATCCGAGAAGAGCCCACAACAAACTCATTCGGGTGTACTTTTTTTTTTGTTATCATCATTACAATATATGTTATAAATTTATTCTATATCAAGATGTATATAGAGCAATTCATTCACTCCCACGGTTTTTGTCTTCTAAATATTCCTTCAAATTATAAAATGATTTCTCTATTAGCTTTCTTTGAAAGATTTAAATTTCCTCATAGACATCTTTGTAACTTCTTCTGGGAATTTGTTATAGAAACGTATACAGTATACATTTAATATGGCCTATTAGAATTTATAACAATTATTTATATTTCTAATGTACTATGAGGTGCAATAAGTTTTATTAAATTAAAGCGATATTTGGAACTGAATAAAATTGCTGTTCAGTTATTTCTATTATACATTTAGAAATTATAAATGTAAGCAGTTCAAATACCATATTCTGTATTAACACAAGATGAGATAATATGTTATTCTCTGAATTTGACCCATTTCATCTCTCTCTCACAAAATTCAAACTAAATATCAATAATAGTCTACTTCATAAAAATTAATATTTTGAAGTAGATTACATGGTAGGTTTTCTCTTTCTCATGTAATTATAAGAAATTTGTATCATAGGAAACTGTTATGGTTGTAAGGTATTATCATATATTTATTATTGTGTATAAAATGTACTGTTTGTTTCCAAAATAAAGCTAAAATTAAAAATAATGCTTGTGATAACTCATTAAATCTATACGATACACGCATTAATATCCGTGAAGATATTTTCATGTTTTAAAGAGGTGAAGTTGTACAATTCGCGATCCGGCATTAACTGTTTATCATTGAAGACGCGGAAGTACATGCGGCCTTCGCTATTGAATGAAGAAAAAGTCACGTAGCAACCGACTGTTTTCATATCAAACATAAATTTGTATATCATTTAATTATAAAACATGATTACGTGCATGAAACTTGTATTTCAAAAGTGCATGCTTTATATATCAGGAAAAGTCATGACCATTTTATATTTCCTTACTGGATGCACCCAGAAATAAGAATAAAGAAAAATCCGTACTTCTTACTGTAGACCATGGGTCCGAAGCTTTTTCTTATAGAAGGGTTACACAAATGTTATGAGGATATTGGTGTGGGTCACAAATGTTATCGAGCATATTGGTGCAGGCGACAACTATTATAAGCATATATAGAAGGGCCACAAATGTTATGAGGATATTGGTGTGGGTCACAAATGTTATCGAGCATATTGGTGCAGGAGACAACTATTATAAGCATATATAGAAGGGCCACAAATGTTATAAGGATATTGGTGCGAGCCAAAAGTGTTATCGAACCTATTGGTGCAGTCCACAAATATTATAATGATATTGGTGCGGATTACAAATGTTATGAGGATATTGGTGCGGGCCACAAATTTTATAAAGATATTGGTGCATCCACAAATGTTATCGAACATATTGGTGCGGGCCACAAATGTTATGAGGATATAAATTGCAGCTATTGACTATTTTATACATGTTACGTGTAAAAATGCTTTCAAATCTGTGATTGATCGTGGCCTTTTATCATATATACTCAGCTCGGCAAATGACTTCTAGACTACGTTTAAGATTGAATTACTAAGATTTTAAATTCTGTAAACCAATTTGGCACCGTCTAACTTTTGAGCTGAATGGAGGTTATTACATTGAAATCTATTTATTAAGAGTATATTACTTCCACGTTGATGATTTTTTTAATACGGCCAATGCGCAGTTTTGTCGCATAGGCATTTATCCTATACTAATTATGTCTATGGTAAATCACGTTACCGATTCTGATGAAATATTGTACAATGGGAAATGGGAAAGTAAAAAGGTAGACCGCCAGTCACGCGATTAATGTGACATTGAGAAACACGCTATAGCGCATTAAATTCGTAATACTTAACTTACCCAAAAGTATGTAGCATTGATAATTGTTAATTATACAAATAATTAACATGTAATAAAATTATAGATTCGCGGCACAGGCCGCGGCCCCCGATGTAGGTCTAGCGTTATTCTGGTCAAGGTCTAGACCTCGCTTCGCAGAACTAAGTATAAGCGTTCATATAAACTAGATATGGCTCTTCCTTTTTGAAGCAAATCCAAGTTCAAAAAGGTACACGGTAGATTCAGGTTGCCCAAAAACACGCCAAGCCACTTCTGGTTACATCCTGTTACTTACCAAACTAAAGAAACACGACACGAAGAGGCAACGCTGCCTCTTTTCGTTGCTTCAACAGCTAAAAGTACCAGAGGTGAAGGTGGAGGTGGTGAAGGAACCGTGTATTTTCGACTTTATAACTGCTACATCTAATGAAACATGGCGTAGAAGTTGACAGAATGGTAAGAACAGATGTGACACACATAGGATTATACGCAGATATATTATAGAACCCTCTACCAGGAGAGATAACAAGATCATCCAGGTATTACATACATAGATCGTGGCCACATTAAGTACAATGCTTTTCATGTGGAAACTAAGCAACTCCTTCCAGGAATGTGGTACTCGCTGCTACACATTATATCTACGAAAACCCATGGGAACCCTCTTCAGCCTAACAGTAGGCGCAAAATATTTACTGACGCATTCAGCTTTGGATTGCCGAATAAATCCGACTCAAAGGTTTAAGAAAGTTGAAATGGATAATCAAAATATAAATTTTAACAAAAAAAGAACCGTCTTCAAAACAAACTTACAAATATATTAATTTGCTCTCAAAAGTAAGAAATAATTGCGTATTCTTTTAAAGTGTTCTTCGTATTCTTATATTCGGAGTCGGTGTCAGCCAAGGTAGATGTTCCCCGCGTGTCAAGTGGACAAGCAGCTCCCGCCTATATGTAGGTACCTTGGCTGACACCGACTCCAAATATAAGAATACGAAGAACACTATAAAAGAATATCTATATCTATACTAACGGATCTGAAGTAAATTTGTCTCAAAATGTGTACACCAAAAAACGTGTTGCAATGCAGGAACAAACGTCAAGTCACTGCCATTTGATTACAGACACTTATATTTTCTGCCGTAAACCGCACCCTTACTGTAAGCCGTTGAGGAGATCCATTGATCTTCATATTTCACTACGACTAGCACTTGACCATACCGAAGTTACGGTAGGCAACTCAAATATCTGGATATCCTATAGAAGATTTTGTCGAGTATCGTTAATTGGACTCTATGACGAGCACCACCTTTCATTTTAAAAAAATCATCAAGATCGGTCCACCCACAACATAAAAAAAAATACAGACGAATTAATAAACTCCTTCTTTCGAAGTCGGTTAATTATGTCGTTTGGTTAGCCCACTCCTTCAGCACATGAGAGGAGCATTAACTCCTCGTTCTGTAAGACAACAGCCTCACAGAAAGAGGCTGTCCAGGCTGGCACACCATCGAGAATAGATCTCACTGTGCTAGATTGAGAAAGATAAGCTTCAAGCTTTCCCTGAAGGCATAATCATAAGCTTGCATCATGAAAAGCTTTGAAGAATACTATTTTAATGACTCGGTTCTTATAAATAGGCCTCGATGCCTTATAAATCCAATCGACAATAGCAAGAAGATCACCGGAAAACCTACATCCGGAACTAACTTGACCACCGAGCTGGTGCAATTAATCGGTTCCTTCAAAATGGTTCATATTCTATTCCAGACTGATTGAATATAAGAATATACTTTGGGAGCAGTTGAAGTGGACGGTACCTACCATTACTTACTATTACCTGCCATTCTAAAGCCCAAGTCATATCCCTTAATAAAGTTTTCCTACAGGTACGAAGTTATGTAAAAGCCATTAAAAGCAAAACCTCTGTTTACCTATTACCACTTTGACTCGTTACCATGTTACATTGTATTATAAAATATTATTGAAACCACTATTAATTGCAATAATGTATACATATAAAATAAATTAGCGTTAGTTCCATGATGATATCCAGATGTATTAGTCGAAAAACTGGACTGTTGGAATTTTCTGGATTCGTCCTTATTGCGAATGGAAGTATTACTATTATAATATCAGAAATACTCGAATCTCTCAACCCATTAACCCACTTATCTAAACTAATATAAAGAGGAAAGATTTGTATCTTGGTATGTAACGAATAAACTCAAAAATTACTGGACTGATTTTAATAATTCCTTTTTCATTAGAAAGCTACATCATCACTGAGTTACATAGGCTATATTTAGAACTAGATTACTATAGAAATCTTTAGAAGTTCCTATTAAAACCAACGCATACGCAACTTTCATCGCCTACGCTCTGAAAAGTATTTATGATAGGACGAAAAAATGTTCGACAATATTATAGAATATATCAATATCTACAAAAAACTATTGTAGTTACGTCACTATAACTACATTTTTACATTTAACAAATTGATAGAAATGCCGATCAAAATCAGACCGTGTTATCCATACCATTTATAAATTTTTATCCAAATAAATAATTTAATATTCAAGACTGTCTCAATACCTGATGATTACTTTTTGAATTATTGAAATCGGATATTCCATTCAAAAGATATCATGAAATTAAAATAAAAATACATGCCGGCGGCGGCCGCCACGCAGCGCATCGAGTAACTAACTCGACGAGAGAGGGGCAGTGCGGGAGAAGGGGGTGCACCATTATGAACTAGGTAGCCGGTCGGCTCTTTACGCAGTTTTTATGCTTCACTTAAAAAGTTCTTTTCAGAGCTACTTAGTTTTAGTATTAGGAATCACACTTTTTCATAATATTTGTCTATTCATGGTCGTTTTAATTATCATGCTTATAACATAAATATCTGTAACTATTTATGTCTACCCGTGCGAAGCCGGTACGGGTCGCTAGTCGTGAATAAATTGGTTACTTGTGTCATTTGTGACATGAGATCTGGGTATATTACGGAAAAATGATTACTTGAAAGCCTTTTTGCATCGAGATAGATAGAATACTCATTATTATACACTACAAACATGAAACTAACGACGCAGAATCAAACTTAATATTATAATTATAGTGCAATTAGGTGACTTTATCGCTTATTAGCATTTTCTAGAGTTAGAAAAATTAAATGAGACTAGCATTGGAATATGAACTAACACACCAGTCGCAGGCCCAGTTATGAGGGTAGCTACAATTTTCTTTAGATTGACATTTTTAAATTCGTTATATCTTTTGAATGGAATGTCCGATTTTAATAATTTCAAAAGTATTTAACAGGTATTGAAACGGTCTTTAATAAGATTAAGGATTAATATGGTGGGGATTATTACAGAGGTTTAATAATAGGGTTTGATTATTGTCGCCACTTTTATTAACTTTTAAAACGTAAAAAAGGAGTTATGTTGGACGTATGATATAACAGACTTTTTTGTAGATATTAATACATTCTATAATATTGTATAACATTTTTTTGTTCTATTATAAATATTTCCCCAGCGCACGCGATGACAGATTTTTTGTGAGCAATTTTTGTCACACCTTGGGATACATTAACGTATTTTTATTAGGTATCCCTATTTTTTTTGGAATGTCATATAGCCTATGTCGCTCAGTGAAAATGCAGCTTTCTAATGGTGTATTTTTTTTTAAATCGCTCCAGTATTTTTTGTGTAAAAACGATACAAACATACATACAAAAACACAAATGTTTCCTCCAACAAGTATTTATACTATAATTATAACGGGTAGTTGCATACTGTTATAGCATGAAATAATTGTAGTGTTTAAATAAATACACTCGTTCTGTTAGTAACGACACACAAATAAAACAATGTTTATCAAGTGTGATACGATAAGGTGAACGGGGTCTAAGGCTACAAACAAATAATGTCTCCATACAAAACACTAAAGGAAAAAACATCAGAATGAAAATTTGTAATGATTTATTTTTAATACAGATTTTTCCTGTTTTGTAAGTATGGAATCCTACCAGTAGAAATAAATATTGATATACTTATTTGGAACAGGAAAGTGAAACCGTAACTAGGAACACGACGTTGATAACTAGCGATTCAACGTTTCGGTCAATTTGGCTATTGAAGTGAATTATTTTTTTTAGCATCCCTGCGATTACCAAGTAGACCGATACATAAATTCATAGGTTTAAACGTGGGAAAGAATGAGAAAGGAAGCATTAACAGTGTTTGTTATGTTCGTGGTGCTGTTTGTGGTCTGCTTCGTGCCCCCTCCACTCGTGTCCACCAAGGCATAGTCGGAATTAACATTAAATCATTATTAGAACCTACAATTATCCTCATGCTGAAATTTTACATTCTTCTCATTGCCATGAAGCCAACATTTTTGAATGCTTCACTTCTAAATAGTAACCTTAACAACATAATAATAAAGGGGGATCGCCTAATGACGTGGAAAACCGTGTCTAACGCTCTGGATTAGATGAAGCAGTCTATAAAAATATTCTTGGCGTATAAGAACTAGAAGGCACACCCGAAAAAACTGAGAAATGGTAAAGCCAAAAAAGGGATATAGTGAATAAAAAGACAAAGTATTTAATATTTGGCATAAGGCAGTGCCATTCTTCCATAAAAATATTTCTTTCCAAGCTATAAATTTAGTAATAATTGGACATTAATAACAATTTTTCTATATACTATACGTGAGTGAATTATTAAAAAAAACTTTTATCGTGCTATTTAGAAATATGTTTTGGAATAAATATTCGATGCTTCTGTTAAAATCCTAAACCGGTATTCAGCGTCTTGTAACATCCCTATTAAAAAAAAACAAAGAACTATAATTTTTTTAGTATACGTTTATTGGTAATGGGTATTTAATTTTTAACTTACCATATCCTATTTCATGTCGAACTGTGTCAGCTTTTACAATAACTGGAGTTTCCTCATAAACTTTACCGCCTTTGCCTTCGTTAACGTCCTTGGCTTGAGGGACATCCACAAAATATTCTTCGAAGTTGTTTTCATTGAAGAAGTTAAAATCAATAGCCGCTCTTTTCATCGTTGGAGTCGCGCTATTAACGATGTCAACTTCAAATTGTAACATTTTGGCGGGAGACATAATTTCCGCTACTGGAGAAGGCTTAACGAACCCGTCGTCAATATTCTTGGTTAGTGATAGCTTTAATAAGTTGTGCGGCTTAGAAGTACCCCCTTTCGATTCATCATTGCGTTTAGGAGTTTCGCAAATAATAAGGGGCGACATCATTTTTGTGGGTGTTAGAGATATATCAGTTTCTAAAGGAGTATTAGAAGGCGTTGCTGTTGCAGTTATCATATTATTGGTAACGTTATCAATTGACTGGTCTCTATTCCCAATAGTAACGTTTTCGCCAATTACTGATATATAATCTAGGCTCATACGGAATGTATCATCTGGTAAATCTAAGTTTTCTGATATAAACAGTTGGTTAGAGCTGGATGTCGATGAAACACGGATAGCCGCACTATCCTCAGTGTCTCTCATATTTATTTGAACAGATTCCATTTTAGTATATAAAATTAGGAATAGCAATTTATGAACTGGTAGTCATTAAAATTCAATGACAGTCATGCATCATTGAATAGCAATCATCTATCTAGGTATTGTGTCCTTGAAATTATCTAACTGATCGATAAGCGCAAGAATTTGACATCACTGCTCAATTTATGCACACTAGCGCACCTTTAATCACATATGTGTGCATCTGTGAGCTGTCAAACTAGTTTAGGCGGCTGGGTTTCGTATGCAACAATAATACGCAAATAATAAAAGAATAGAGTACAAACAATGACAATCCCACAGGTAAAATCCAATAAGAATCCTTTTTAACAATCTTGACACATATCTAACAATGAAAACATTATCGCGCCTTAGGTCCGGCTATAAATAGCATTTTTATCGTCACTGGCACTGATTTTCCCCGCTCTTTTTATTCATTCACAAACACCGTAGTATTCATTAATATGCATATTACAGTCAATAACGCAAAAGATTACCCTCACTAGTGGAAGTATATGTTTATTTTATGTGTGAATATGAGTTATTTAATGTTTTAAATGCGAGATGCGGCGCCCTAACGCGTTTCACGGACAACTGTTTGACGTACTAATGTCAACAAACAAATCATTGGCGTCGGACGAAATTGAGGTTTTCGTTCGCGGTATTAAATGAAGATAAGGAAAAGATACTTATTGTCCAATACATTTTAACATTTTTAATTACGACAGATAAAGCGATCATTAAATTGGTTTCAAAGTATATTTTCACTTTCGATTGTTCTATATAACACTTCAGGTGCTGAAGTATAAGATGAAAATAGTGTACGATATTATTGACGATTCATAGCACCACTTGTTGGGTGTACTGTTCATGGAAGGAACTGTCAAACATCAAGACGTA
The DNA here is from genome assembly GCA_015832385.1 of Elymnias hypermnestra. Classification (NCBI taxonomy): domain Eukaryota; kingdom Metazoa; phylum Arthropoda; class Insecta; order Lepidoptera; family Nymphalidae; genus Elymnias; species Elymnias hypermnestra. The sequence continues at coordinate 667,952 of JACTOM010000075.1, read as the reverse complement.
CAGTTGAATATAAGTCTTAATGTTTCGGTATAAGATCCTTTTTTATTTGTCTTCAAATCAGTAGAAATGGAGTAGACAGCGCCACCTGCGCAGTATACGAAAGCCAAGGTCAAATTGATATAGCCGGATAAAGATTTTTATAGGTTAGTTTTTGATAAACACTAACAAAATCGTCATTTGCATAGAGCGAATGTTGTTGTAGGTGTTTCAGAGGCCACGTATTTAGTAAATGACAACCGAATTTGTGTACCATGTAGAGTAAAAAGATATAAAATGAATCTTTAATTGGTGTTATCATTTAAAAAAACTAATAGGTTTTTAATAACCTTTCTTATTATTTAATGAATAATGCTTGCCATCTGCCGAACATTATGATTATATTTCTTTAATAAAAACAAAACCGGAAATTAATGTCTTAAAATACTGTTGTATCTGTGGTTCTCATATTTAGTCCTTCCTTTTGTTTTTGTTTTTTTTTGCAATTGTAGTAATATTGATTTTAAACAGGGAAATAAAATACATTTCTTTATATGTAAGTATTTAATTAGTATACAATCATTTAAATTTCTTTTTCTTTCCGCCTGCACCTGTATTGTCACCACCTTTTCGTTTCCCGCCCTTTTTGTTGTCCGCCATCTTGTTACCTCTAAAGTTATTTTTTTTATTCCTTGCCTTTCCTTTGTGGCCAAGAATTTTCTTGTTGTACCCTTTGATCCAGCGATCTCTCTTTTCTTCCCAAGCAAGTTGTTTAGTGCTTGCATTATCGGTGTTTGAAACCGCTTGACTTGAGCCTTGCTTTTTATTTGATGCTGTTTCTTCTAGTAGCGTAGAGAATTCTTCTGCTGATGCGAATAAAGAACCAAGATCGTCGCCGCCTGTAAAAGTATATTTATTATTTCTGATTTAATAAAATCTTTATTTATTTATTCTGTAATTATAAAGGTTTCTCAATATTACCATCGGCTCCTAAACTAGGAATACCTGTATCTTTGGGGTCAAACACTTTCAGTCACATTATAGAAAACATTGTACATATAGTAAAATAAAACAATAATTACAATATATTTGTAAATGTGTAATTGTAGCTTGTGTGTGTGTGTTTTACATATACATGTACAAGGGAAAAAAGAATTTAATAGAATTTTAGTAAATTATCAAAATAATTCATCAGTGCTTTGGTAATTTAATGTTTTGTAATAGTTGTTAAATTTATTTATCAACCAAAATTACTTTATCTTCTATTTTAAACAAAACAGTGAGACAGTTCAGTTGTATAAAAGAAAAGTTTTAATGTCAATTACTTGCCACATTTATTTGTGTTTATCATTTACATGATAGGTCAGTAATAGCATCTTATTCATATAGAAATTAAAAAGCATATTGTAGAATTTTTTATTCATAAGATCTTTTAAGGGTACAATATGTTTGTTAATTTTTTACCTTTAATCTTGAAGTTATTCTTGACTTTGGCAGACTTTTTCCCAGGTATATCTATATGGTCATCTCCGTCGCTATCTTCAAGTCGTAATTCTATTAATGAGAATAATAATTACAATATAGATTTTCTTATAAATTTGTACGGTATATCGATAAGCTTCGACTGCTGATAGGCATTTTATATTGTCTGATGAAATATTTATGCGTGATTCTAGGACCGGATTCAAATAATATCCTTAAAAAGTTAACAGCAAATTTGGACCGCTCAATATTTAAGTCTGTACACCGCAATCCGAATAAATAGATTTCATTTTCGATTGTAATTACATTTTTTACGTTTAATTTTAGTAATGGTAGTACTTTAAATTTTAAATACAATTTCTTATCATTGTATGGTAATTTACTTGAGAAAATAAAAATTAATAATATTATAAATGTAAGACATGTTCAGCTAAATTTTTTTAAAATGTTTACTTACCATCTTCTTCACCAGAAAGCTGCGGCTCATCATCATCACCAGATATATCCAATTCGCCATCACTACCATCTATGGACAAACGCGAATGTTGGTAAGTTATGTAGTTTTATAAAAATAATATTAATAATTATCTATTACATAGATGGTATAAGATTATCAAAACACTGAGCAATTCATATGTTGTTAAAAAATCTTATTTATTGATTTCTTATCCTAAGTTATACAGTTATAGTAGCATAAAGTTGTTGTTCGTTTAAAATAGTTATGGGATTTATCGTATATCTCTGATTCAAACTATTTTTAATATTCCATTAGTAAAAGTTAGCATCCCTTTAAAATTTTACTTCTTGCAGGAATATAACAGAACTTTACTTGAGGATTTCATTATCACCGAGATTGTAAAAGTAATACCTTCATCTGCAATGTGATCATCTAAATCCTCTTCAGCGTCATCTTCACCTAGTTCATCATCACTTTCCTGATCTCCTTTCTTGGGACGTTTCTGTCTCGCTGATTCCATCTCCCCTAGGTAATCTAATTCCTCATCTGATTCTAAAATGAAATTATGAAAAACAGTGTTCAATAAGGATTCACATAACATTGTTAAATTGGAAAATGAAGAATTAGTGTGTTTCTTAACAAGTGGAAATATGGAAAACCTGTTTTCAGCAAACTTCCTTATTACGCGTTGAGAAGCATGAGTGGATTAAAACTGAATGACAGAGTAAGAAATAGTGTGATAAGAGGACGTTGTGGTATAAAAGAAGATGTGGTGACTAAAACTGAGAAAGGTATGCTTAGGTGGTTTGGGCATGTAGAGAGAATGAACGAAAGGAGACTGACAAAAAGGATTTATGAGTCAAGAGTGAATGCGAAAGTTGGAAGGGGAAGACCAAGGCGAACGTTCCTGGACCAAATCCAGGACATTTTAAATAAGGGCCAGGTCAAGAGTACTCTAAACCGACGAACTTGTATGAAAGGTTTAATGAGAATGAAAGAAGCGAAGGAGATATGCAAGGATCGTGGCAAGTGGAAGGATGTTGTCTCTGCCTACCCCTATGGGAATAAGGCGTGATGCTATGTATGTATGTATG
>JACTOM010000075.1:509885-662102 GCA_015832385.1 Elymnias hypermnestra | reverse complement strand
GCATGGCTTTGGAAATGTCCTCATACATAACCTCTACATCATCATCTGGATGTGATGATGTGGGTGCGTAAACCTGGATGACCTTCAGCGAATACCGTTTGGTGATTCTGAGTATCAGGTACGCTACCCTGTTGGACACGCTGTTAATTTCTACAATGCTGATGGAAAGTCTTAAATGAAACAAAAGCACAGAAAACCTAAAATGGGTACACTTAATTTCTTGAAGTAGTATTAATAGGAATGTATTGTAATTCGATTTTTTTTTGTGGCACCAGTACTCGATTCGCCAGCGATGGTCCTACGTTCGATTCCCAACAAAATAGATTTAGTCTAATATGTCTGAGATTGGGCTGGTGGGAGACTTTGGCCGGGGCTAGTTACACTGCTTCTTAACTAATTAGCGCTCTTCCATCTAATATTGCATCAACACTAATCATCCTGTGAGATTACAGTCAATACATGGAATACATTTAAGTCTAGATTTAGATCTATAGAGCGATTATTTTTTATTTGAAATTAAAGGATTGTTTCATACAGGTTCAAAAACGCGGGCTATTAACGCTTGTGGTTATTTTTACGAGACTTAATTATCATATTAAACGATATTTATTTCAGTCCGTTTCAATACGTATAAAATACTTTTTAAATTAATAACATTGGACATTCCATTCTAAAGATATAACGAATTTTAAAATGTCAATCTAAAGATTGTAGCGAGCCTTATAACTGGACCTGCGACTGGCGAGTTAGCTCATATTCCAAGAATACCAATGATTTTGTTTTGCTGACAGATTAGCCCTTGACTGTGATATCACCTGATGGTAAGTGATGATGCAGACTAATATAGAAGCGCGCTAATCTGGTAAGAGGCTATATACCCCTTACGGTTTCTACTCAGCATCGTACCGGAACACAAATCTCTTTGTTTGGCGATACGTCTTTGCTGGCAGTGTGGTAACTAGCCACGGCCAAAGACAAATTAGAAAATACAATTTCCTAAATTCGTCCTAACGGGGATCGAACCCGGCACCTCTGTTAGCAAAGCGAATACTCGCACCACTGCGCCAGCGAGGCCGTCAAATGATACCCACCGATATACCTATTCTGTTATTATTTTTATCAAGCTAACAATTACTAGAGCAATTGAAAAAAAACCTTTATTACCTCCTTGTAATCAAGAATTTTACAATACCTGTAAAGTATTTTTAAATTTACTAATGTCTGACATTTTCCGTGAATGATGTTGCGAATTTGAAAATATATTAAATAGACATATATTCGTTTTAAAGTGAAATTTGTATATTGATTAAATTACGAATGTGTTTATCTAATAATCTGAAAGGACCTGATGAAAAACTTAATGAAACTTTAAATGTTAACGAAAATAAATCTATAGACTTTCCACTGTCACGAGATCAGTATCTACGCGGGTGAAACAGCGCGGCATTGCTAGTAAAGTATTTTCTCGAGCAATGATTGTTCAGTGGCCACACTTACCGTGTATTAGTTTCTCTGCAAATAGTTTGACTGATGGATGAAAATGTTTGGCCAACGGCAGCAGTTCCAAATACGCCGTACATTGGGCTCCGGTGTACGAGGGGTTGCGTGCAAGCGGGTTGTACTCTGTAATAACCTAAAAAAAAGTTATGTGTGCAATTCATACGTGGTAGAAGTGAAACCATCAAAAATTTTGGCTTCAAGATAATGAGACGATTGTAAAATTTCGGCAAAATCTAGGTTTTCGTAATGATTCCATTTGAACTCCCACTATGGAGACGAGTGGAGGGGAGACGAAGCACAAACAGAACCCCGAACACAATAAACACTATATAACGCTTTCTATCTCATTTTGTTTCACGTTCAATCTTTATGTGTATGTCTCCTTGTACTGTTGCTGTTTCGTTTCATCGACTTTCAAATCACAACGATGCTAAAAAACTTTTCACTTTAAAATCCTTTTTATCTAAGATGAAAGAACCCTAGCCAGATAATTTAGCTCTAAAATCTACTTTTACACTCACGCCCGTTTATGCATATTTATATTACACATAGATAGATTTATAATAATTACTTATATAGAGATATAAAATAATACTATTATTATTGTTACTTAGACTAAATAGATTAGACTAAGTAATAGTCTGTGGAACGCAGGCGCCATCTTTGTATCGGCGTGGGGGCAGAGTCAATAAGTGGCAGTCCGGCCCGTCTCTCGGCAGTTCTCGAGCGGCGGTCGGCCGGAGTGGTTGTCGCGTTCCTAGCTATTAGTGTTAATGAGTTCGTGTAAATTGATATCGGGAACATTAAGTAATTGAACATTATAATCAGAGTTAATTAATAAAGTGTTTGATTGCACCAACATTACCCACAAACGCCCACAGAATAACAAATTAAATAATGGATCCAATTAATAAAAACTTCTGATGTCGGAGGAGAACACTACGCCCCTGTGCATTATGCTTCTCCGTTCTCTCTTATTCTCCGACATATATATATATAATCTTTGACAATAATAAGCGCCCTGCCGAGAATTGACTCTAGGATCTCAAACAACTTTCATCATATAAAAAACAACTTCCAAATGTATTAAGTGAAATTTCTTCAGGCGCATGAAGGTAATTTTTTTACGGATGAAACGCGTGAGTAGCGTCACCAAGATGTGCAGCGTTTTTTATGCTAATTCATTTGAAGATTAGATGGTTTTAATATTTACATCTAATATGTGACATTTAAATTTGCCACTCGCCATTTAACAATTTAACACATTATACTATTATTCATGAAACAAATTCAAAATATTTCATAAATTCTCTATTTTAAATTTGAAATTCAAAAACAAAATTTAATTAATAATTTGTAATATTGACAAAAAACACATGGCGTTTTTATTTAACATTCAATAAGTTATTTGTATTAATTTTTTAGACTATTATATACGACGCTTTTAATTTTGAATGACAATTAAATTTCTAACATACCTTCCTTTCTCCCTCGTAGAGGGAGGGAAAACTTTTAGGAAGTTTCAGATTTGTATAAATATTAACAAGACTTAAAAATTATTTTGCCAAAGACGTTTCACTTCTGACATGTGTACTTTGTACGCACGCACTTTTAATTTTTGTATTATAATGTTATTTTCATGGTCTTTACACTTACTTTATCCATGTTAATTGTTTTCTTTAATTGTATTTTAGTGGTGACTTCCTTGACTTCTTCTTCTTCTTTGTCTTTCTTCTCTTCTGTTTTCACCTTCGCGTGATACCAACCAGTTACAGCAGCGGATCTTCGCTTCTTCGGCTTTATGTTGCCTTCATCGTCTATTTTCAAGTCGACATATTTCTCTTCTTCGTCGTCATCTGGAAATTAAATCGCTGCTGTAGATGAATAATGACACAATTCAAAATTGTAAAATAGTTATTTTTATTTAATATAAAGTTGTTACCTATCAACAAATCTCTCTTATCTCCACGTAAAAGATCAATCTTTATTTGTTCTGCCTTCACTTCTTCTGTTTTTTCTTCTATGTTGTCTGTTGATTCAATTGTTTCATTTGCAACATTGTCAGCATCTTCTTTAATAGCTTCTGCATCTTGCTGTAATGTAGGATCTTCCTTAATTTTCTGTAACAAAAACAATTCTTACCCATGTATATAAAACACAAAATCGTATGTACATATGACTGATTTAGATTTTGAATCCACCTAAATTAATGCAAAATGTTATCACCTAATCCGGATAATTGTGGTGTTTAATTGTATATCCATAGGTCGCTGGTTCAGATCAGGCTCGAAGGACCAATTTTCAGGACTATCTCGAATTTTAACAGATAATCTTTCTGATTATAACTATGTTTAAGTAATTGTACTGTACTTAGTTATTGTAATAACAGAACGATATAAATAATAAGGCTTGATTGGATGGCAATGAACCACTTGCTAGTTGTGCATTTAACTCGAATCTAAATTAAAAAGTATGTTGAATTTGTAAGTAATTGTAGTTTTTAAAACATTAAACTTATTCAATAGTGTTGTATGGTTATTGAATTATAAATAAATTACCTCTTTAACTTCCCTTTTCGCCCAAACAAGTTTCATGGCGTCTTTTTTCTCGCTATTCTTAAGTACTTGCGATATTAAGAACAGCATACCACAAGATTGTGCCGGAGTCATGTAACAGCAAAGTTGTAGCAGTCTCTTGATGAATGACGTCACGCGGTCTATATTGCTGTCCTGCTTCAACGACTTATAAATGAGAGAGAAGAGGAGAGCCGAGTGCGTTGTATTGAAAATTTCCGCGTTCGTTAGTTTACGGTAGAGGGCTGTGTAGTATCTGAAATAAAGCAATTTTACTACACTATAGTATACGTCTATATGGGTATGTTTGTGTAGTGTGTAACGCTAAATTAAATTGTTAATTTTACAATATTTAATTTTATGTAAGTAACGTTTTACACCTACCGAAATTAGACATAAAACGATTAGCAAATTGCGCAGTCCATACCTTAAAATTTTGGTATCCAAAACGTATCAATTCTCCTGACTGTCAAATCAAATCAAATCAAATCAAAATAATCTTTATTCAAGTAGGCTCAAAAAGCACTTTTGAATCGTCAGTAGTCTGTCCGTTGGTAACAAATCTATCATTGTCAAATCTGACATTATAAATCGCGTGTATTTTAAAATAGGTGACATTATCTTTTTTTATTCTAAAAAGTGTTCTTCAGTACGCGCCCGGACGGTCAAGGTGACATTAAATAATATTTTTTATTTAATAATAGTGTAAATTTAAATTCACTGCTTATTTGTTCGTTTTAAAAACAATACTTCATATATTCTCTTTTCTAAGTTCAAAAACTTTAACTTTTTTCCTTATTCCCTCCCTCGAAGTCTCGGAAATCTAAAGTTTTAAATTTGTATAAACATAAACAAGAGTAAAAATTGGTTTGCCAAAGAAGTTTCACTTCTGACATGTGTACCTTGTACCCACGCACTTTTAGTTCTTTTCATCTAATAATACTGTAAATTTTAAATTATTCATTGCTTATTATTTATTTTCAAATGGATTTCTCTAATATGGTCCTAAAAGGTTATAATAACGTTTAAATTTTCATGTAATGGTATTGTTCATTTAAATTATTCACTGTGTATTATTTATTTCTTAACAAGCTTTCATAAGCGAAGCCTTTTATTTCTTTCATAAGCCTTTTATTCAACTGCTTTCTCCAGTAAGCTCCGAGACGGTTGTGATGATATTTAAAAGTTAATATTTGAATTTAAGTTATGGACTGCCTAATATTTAGAACTTACCTATCAGAGGTGCCTTTGGAAGCGTCACTGATGTGATAGAGTAACGCTAAGGCATGAATCGCCACATTCAAACTGGCTAAATGTACTAGCTTGTGTATGGCGTCCACGTGGGCGGCGGTTTCGGCCAATCTCTCCTTGTCAGCAAAAGGGTACGCGCGTTTGACTCCCGTCAAAATTGCCGACATTAAACGGGAGTCAATTTCACCCTGGAATTAAGTCCCAAGTCCCATTAGATACACACTTACATTCATAATATAATCAAGATACAGATTTTACTCTACAACTAATATATATCTAACCAATACATACATACATAGCATCAGGCCTCATTCCCATAGGGGTAGGCAGATACAACATCCTTCCACTTGCCACGATCCTTGCATACCTCCTTCGCTTCTTTCATTCTCATTAAACCTTTCATACAAGTGCGTCGGTTTAGAGTACTCTTGACTTGATCCTTATTTAAAATGTCCTGGATTTGATCCAGGAATGTTCGCCGTGGTCTTCCCCTTCCAACTTTCGCATTCACTCTTGACCCATAAATCCTTTTTGTCAGTCTCCTTTCACTCATTCTCTCTACATGCCCAAACCATCCAAGCATACCTTTCTCAATTTTAGTCATTACATCTTCTTTTATACCTCAACGTTCTCTTATCTCACCATTTCTTACTCTGTCGCTCAGTTTTAATCCACACATACTTCTCAACGCTCTCATCTCTACCGCATTTATTTTACTTTTGTGATTTTTCTTTTCACGGTCAATACATAAGTGTTGGCACCAACACTCCTGCATGCACAGTCAGTCTAGCCCTTTGAGACACCATCTGGCTATCTAACTAATACATTTTTAAATTACGTAACTACATTTGGCAAATTTAAAAATACTGTACAGTTACTGAAAAATTCTTGATTTCAAGGAGGTAAAGAAAGAATTATTTTACATAGCTCCAATAATGTTTAGCGTGATGAAAATAAAAATAAAAACAGTATAGATATGTTGGTGGGTATCATTGGTATCCTTTTAATATGACCTAACTCACCAGTGGCAGGCCTAGTTATAAGGGTCACTACAATTTAATTTACTTCAGATTGACATTTTTAATTCTTTTCATGTTTTGAATGATATGTTCGATTTTAATAATTCAAAAAGTATTTTATAGATATTGAACATGGTTTAATTATTGACCGCACTTTTATTAACTTCTAAATGTAAAAAAAGTAGTTATAGTGGCAAAATTCCAGTAGTTGGACATTTGGCATCACAGACTTTTTTGTAAACGTTAGTATTTAATATTGTAAAACAATTTTTTGTTCTATCATCAATAGTTTCCGTAGCGCACGCGATAACAATTTTTTTCACCCCTAGGGTTACATTAATTAATTTGTATTAGGGAACCCTATTTTTTTTAAGTAAGTAATATAATGGTGAAAATTTTTTTGCAATCAGTCCAGTAGTTTTTATGTGAAAAGGTTACAAATATACATACAAAAAATCAAATTATTTCACTTTATAACATTAGTTTAGATAGTAGTAGACTCCCTATATTCTTTTTCTATTTCTTAATGCAAGACTCTTGCCAAATTAAACTCAATACCCAGTAGGGAGAATTTAGGAAATTGCATTTTCTAATTTTTCTGAGTCTGGACTGGTGAAAGGTTTCGGCTGTGCATAGTTACCACACTACCAGCTGTACTAAAACATACCGCCAAACAATAGATTTGTGTTCGGGTACCATGCCGTGTATAAACCATAAGCAGTAAATTGCCCATTACCAGATTACCGCAATTCCATCTTAGATTATATCATCACTTACCATCGGGTGAGATAATAGTCAAGCACTAACCTATCAGCCAAATGACTTCTGTCGCAATGTCCAATAGGATCGGCAACTACTCGGTGAACAGCTAACCTTCTTAATAGAAGCCTTGAAGAATGCGAAGTATATTCTTATCAAGTTCTCCGCTATCTTGTTGTCGTCTTTCCCGAGGAAGAATTGGTTCAGGAAACACACGCCGTAATATTGGGCACGGGGAGATATATTTGATCTGGAATATAATTAAAAATAAAATATCAATGTCGGAGAAAAAGCATAGATCTCGCCGACATCAGAAGTGAGATCACTATTGTGGAGATGGCGTGCCATGTTCGAAAAACTGAATTAGAACCTGTGAGCCGTTATAATACCTGCAGATGCTGAAAGGCCTACCATGGCGGTTTACCTATGTTCCTATTTTTTTCCGAAAATCCCAGTTCTGATGACGGAGAAAAAATAGTTCCCGCATATATTTTATTGAACAAAATAAAGTTTCTTGAAAGTGTGTATTGAATATGTTTAAGTTTATTGTGATAGTGTGTGTGTAAATGTGTTTTATAAATATATTAAGAATCTATTTATAAAGAGGTGGTTTGGAAAAAATTGCTTGCAGCAATAAGACCTTTGCATGATCCTTGCTTAAGTTTTTTATTTTATTTTTTTATATTTCCTGTACATATTTGCGTGCAATAAAGTGTTTTTATCTGTATCTGTTTATGTGTGAGTGAGTGTGTTTAAAAAGCAATAGTACAGGAATATTTCCAAATAAAAATCATAGATTTGATATTTATAAGTCTTTTTGTTTCCTGATAGTTTTGATAAAATGTTTTTTATTGCTAAGGGAACAAACAAATTAGTGATTGGCAATAAAAATTAGTTAAAGAAAGGTACCTGAACAACATCTTCTCTATTTCATTGAGCACCACAGCCTTCATGTTAGGGTGATTGTAGAGAAGCTGGCAGAGGTGATAAATCACTTTAGATGCAACAGTTTGGCTCGGATCACCCAACTTATTTATTATATTCGTTAACAGCATCTATTAAATGTAAGCATGCAATTTTAAGTTCAGTTAAAATCATTCATTATATGTGAACTACTTTAGTAACACATCTGTTACTGTTATAAAATATCAGTTATTGTTACTGCTATTTTGAGATCCTTTTGTTAATTTAAAATGTAATTGAGTTAAAGTTAAGAAGTATTTTAATACATCAATAATATTATAATGGGAACAGAATATATACCTTCTCTCTCTCAGGATGGTGCATCAGTAGATAGGACATTGCACTGACTGATTTCTCTTTGTTGGCATCCACAGAGTCATGTGCAAATTTGTTCAATGCTTCCACATATGCTGCAAGTATACAAAATATAGCTACTTTGAAAGGATAATAAAACACTTCGAAAAAAAAATAGGATAAATGATCATATATAAGATACATGGCAAAACTATTTTATTTTTTGCAATCATTTCTGAAAAAAGTAGCATAAATAATCTGAACAAATCCAAGCGTGTGCATCGTCACACTGCCAATTCATATACAGCTGTTACAGTGGTTCGAATTATATTTTATTAACTAAATCTAAAATTTGTTTTCTTAACATATTCTTAAATACATAAAATTGTAATAAATATGGCAGATAATAGTGGCTGCCTGTGTAGTCATATTATTATTTTCTCTTTTTTATTAATTTTTAATTATTCATAACTGTCGCGTTCCTAGCTTTTTTTGTTAACGAGTTTGTGTCAATTGATATCGAGAACATTATAATCCGAGTTAATAAATAAAGTGTTTGATTGCACCAACATTACCCACGAACGGTTAGGAATTATGGATGCCATTTATGACGACGTCGGCGGAGAACCCTAAGCCCCTATGCTTTCTGATTTCCTTCTCGCTTCTTCTCCGACATATATTATAAAATATATAAACACTAGCATATTTAGGAGAACATACAAAAATATTTGATATCAGTATTAAATAAGGTTGTGATACTGATATCAAACCTTTATTTTTTTATGTATATATATTTTATATAAGTTGAGATAAACTAAAGTTAGGTTTCTTTATTAAGTGTAGGAAATTCTTTTTTCTAATTTATTTCAAACTGTTGAGAGGTTTCAGTTGAGGCTAGTTGACCAAAAACATGTCACCTATCAAAAAGTTTTACTTTTGTATGATGTTATGTAGAAAGCATTAAGAGGCATATTACTTCTTACCAGGTCAGCAGCTTACCATCTTAGTCTGTATCAACATTTTATTTATTAGGTGATATCTTAGATGGGTGCTAAAATGTCTACAATGAAAACAATGTTTAGCAACCAATTAGAATAGTAGTAAAAGTAGCAGCCCATAAACATCCCACTGCTGGGCACAGCCCTCCTCACTCACAGGAGAGAAGGTTATAGATATGAATAATTGGTATACTCTCCAAATTTGTTATAAATAATTTATATATAGAATGAGTGAATGCTCAATGATAGAATGTCTCATACTACTTCTGCTATGTCAACTTACTTCCATAAAGCTCTTTAAGCTGATCCTCATAGTACCATAGCTTGAGTATGTTCCTCCGAGCCTGTTTATTCCCTGAGGTCATCTCATCAATTTTGTCCAGGGGATGTTGCTCGAAAGTGCGTAATTTAGTATTAGGTATGAGCAGTTCTGAGATTAGGAGCTCTGACAATGCATCTGAAATTTATTTATTTGTAGATAAGCATTTCTCTTTTTGTCTGTTAACTGTTATATCATCATCTAATTTTACAAGACAGTAAAAGATGCCAATCATTGTTAAAGTATAATAATATAACATAGTGTTTAAGGAGGGATGTATAGTCCTACAGAGTCCTTTAAATATATATTAATTGAAATATCTCCTAAGATATTAATTTACTAATTAAGTGCCAAAGAATATGATAATGTATATGAAATGCTTACGGTGACTAACACATGGAAATTTATAAGGTTATTGTATGTATGTATATATAATCACACAAACATGCATGCACACTTACACACACACACATACACACACACACACAGATATATATAAATGAACTAAAACAGAAGAAAGTGACTGAAATCTGAAAATACAAAATTATGGATTTATAAAAAAAACCATGAAAATCAGAAAAATGGTTCTCTAGGAAGTTAGGTCATTATATGAACACTTACCAATAATTACAATACCATCCTTCTTTTTAGCTGGTTTCACACTATTTATTAAGTTTCTTAGGGCCGTCAAATTGTAAATAGGATTGTCCTGGAAAACAAATATTATTCAGATATAACTTAAAAATGCAGTCTTTATATAAAAAAAATTCTAATTGGAACAAAACTGTGAAAATAAAGCTGTACACAGAAGTCATAATGGCCTAATATGTTGTGTGAATTCTTGTCTACTTTCAACATATTACACAATATTTAAGAAATAAAATAAATTAGGTATTCACAGATTTATTATTCATAGAGCATAATTATAATACATTTGAATCTTTGGCTAAATAATTACAGGCTAGTTCATTTAAAGTATAAAATACTTTATCTGTGTCTTAAAAGCATTATAAATTATACAATATTTGAAATTATATCTTGCCAGATCCTATATGATAGAATTAGATAGCAAACAGCAAGTATATAGCATATACCTGTATTAGAATAGTTGCAGCTGCAACTCTATCACCAATTGTTCCTTTTGTTAGCAGTGTTTTAGCCCATTGGTGATCTGATGAGCTATTTTTATTTGTTTCTGGAGGAAATACAAAATCTATTAAAGTTCTATAACATAGTTCCTTGCAACATATTACACCAAACATATGATAAGCAATCCTAATTTATTATTTACTGTACTGCTGTACAGTAATTAATAAATTAGGATTCAGTTACAATATTAAAGTGCAAATAGAAAGTAATAATTATTGGATTGCTTCATTTTTCTACAACCAGCATAAATTTTACTATGGCATCCAAAACAAAAATCCAAATATTGTATATATTAAAATAAATAAAAAATTTAATTGATTCAAAATCCTTATATGTGTAAATTTATTTTATTAAGTTACCAATATATCTCACAAGTATGTGAAATACTATATAATATTAATAAACTCACTATTTTCATACGCTGATGTGTCTCCATGTAAGGCACTGTTGGCTTCTTTCCTCATTTCTTCAACTTTTTCTGGTGACAAGTTTGCACCTTTGACTGATGGCTCTTCTGGCAACTGAAACAAATGTTTAATGTTAACGAAAGTAGTTTTTTAACATTATAAAATGCAATGTAAAACCTTAATTAAATTATCTTGTAAATTTAAAGAGAAAGAAGTAAACCATTTACCCAAAAATTTCAAATGATTGTGCATGAATGTAGAATGATTGAAGATAGATAACAATCTTGATAGGTATAAATCGATTTTTATTAAAATTAAGGCATATGTTGATTTCTACTAATTACTTTAAATGTTGGCAAATAATTTTATTTATGTATGATATGTGGAGAACACCTGAGTACTAAAATGGATATTATGAACAACTCAGATATATCTATAACATTTTAAAATACTTTAATCATACCAACTGGTTTGGGTAGTAGGAGTAGGCTCAAACCATACTTCCTTCAAGTGCGGAAAACTGCATAATGCAAGAGGCTATTATAGAAATAGGTTTAAACTTACCTGCTGATACCATTTTTTTTTATCCCCATACTCTAATGTTTCTGCAAAATGTTTTGCTATTCCATAACCTTTTTTTTCGTCGGCATTTTTATCTACTTTTCCATAATTAGTATATGCTTCATCGACTAATATATTTTCTTCAAACCGCTTGTGTTTCATTTTGATTTTTATTTATTATATCGGGCATTAAATTAGTATTTTTACTATAACATAACATTAACACGTGAAAGATTGACAATAAAGAGATGTCAAATTTCAATTGGATTTTGACATAGACTTGTCAGTAAACTCAATCCAGAGTATAGAATTTATTATTTTTTAGCCAGGGATTTAATTTTTTGACAATTTAGCCTCGTATACGTGCTTTAAGAGTATTAAATATCTTATTAATTTGAATATCTATTTTATTTTATTTTTAAATACATAACAAAAATCTTTTTTACATTTAATCTTACGATCTCTTCGATCGTTGATATATGTGAAAAACGTAGCAGGATAAATATTTAAAAATAAAACAAGAACTCTGGCATCAAAATATGTTTCTATACACTTACTTCACTGCTTGGCACGCTGAGTATTAGATTTGAGCATAATGTGGACGTTACGAGTATCCATCTACATGTCTTACTTTCTCTGAGTTTTTTAATTTTTTAACTTGCATGAAATACTCTCTGGCTTCAACCGATGGACGTCTATAGCTGGACAACGATCTCATAAAATGATGCCCACTGAGCTCGAATTTGTGCCGCCTGGCTCCAGTGGCTAACGGTGACTCTCTTTATATCGTTGGCCCATCTTGTGGGGGTCTGCCAAAACTACGTTCGGATTCCGGTGCGGGGTCGCCATTCCAGCACCTTCGGGCCCCAACGTCCATAGGTTCATTGGACTATGTGCACCGTCCATTGTCACTTCAGCTTCGGGATTCTTAGGGCTATGTTGGTGACATTGGATCTCGTCATTTCTGATTTGATCGCGTAGAGAAACTCAACGCGTAGCCCCCTCCATGGCATGCTGTATGACTTAGAGCTTTCGAATTAGCCCAAATGGAGAGATGAATCATAATTTGACAAGATAGGATAGATTACAACTTATTTTATCCTCGTTATAGACAAAATTAAGTTAATTATAATATTGATGTGAAACAACTATAGCCGTGTAAGACAACGCATGGCATGGAAAACCGTCGCTACATTGCCCACTTCCTATACGGTTCGGTGATTTGCCATCTCTCTCACCGTACTTACCTAATATCGTATATAGCGTTTTATTTCCTACGATACATAAATCTAGTGTCTGAAATATAAAATTTGGACGTTTCACATCTGCCAGGCGTCCCGTTACGGACAGGTTTATTTACATTTATTTAGTTTTACATGTTTTACACAAAAGCTAAGAATTTTTAATCTATAATTTAATTTATAATCTCCTTGCTGTCAAACCGACCAATTGCTTTTATATTCTATAGTAATTGATTAAAGTAAAAAGTAGTAAATTCAAGTGGGGTGTAGTTAAATTTTTTTGTGAATAAAGTGTAATTTATATAAATTACAATTAGAAATTAAGTAATGGATGACCAAGGCAGGAAAGTTATTGTTTGTGATAACGGAACTGGTGTAAGTTTACTATTTTATAGTGAAATTTTTCATTTATTGTGTACGTGATAAGGAACTGATTCATCATCAATAAATTGTTAATATTTCAGTTTGTGAAATGCGGATATGCCGGTAGCAACTTTCCAGCTTTTATTTTCCCTTCAATGGTGGGAAGACCTATAATTCGGGCTGAAAATAAGATCGGAGAAATTGATGTTAAGGTATAAATGACTAATTTCCTGTATTACTTTTATCAGTAGTTAGTTATATACAGTATGTTACTCTCCATTAAATATTTATGTCTATTAAATTATTAGAAGACTAAGTCAAATACTGCCTGAATCGAGGGACTGTATGATTGCATATGATAGTTATTAGATTTTAAAACCGATTGAACACTTAAAAATGCCCATCTTTAATAATACATATAATAAAAAAAAATGCTTTATCTTTACCTAAAAAGTATATACTCATTGGTCATAGAATTAATATATTTTCCTTAGTGCAGATTATTTTCATAAAAGTGTCTTTTAACTTTTACTACTTTAACATGGGTACATGTAATATTGTATGTAGTATATAATGACATCAAATTGTTTGATTATTTAGTATGTAATTTTAAACATATTTCATATTTTACAGGGTTATTGTGTAAGAGTAAGTTGAATAAAGTTACATTTGATTGACAGCATGTACCTGAAGGTGTTGTTTTAATTGTGATTTTTACTTCAATTTATTTATGTGATCATTGTGCAGTATTAAAATTTTAATTTATATCATATACTAAAAATATCAATGTCAAAAATTATCAATATTCTTTGGCAGTGTACCCCAAGATGTTATAACTGCAGTGTGTTGTTTAACGACTAGTTATAGAAGTTTATCTAATTTATTTTGAAACATTTAAAATTTCTCACAACTGCAATTTAATGTTAAAAGGTTAAATGTAATCGTTTTATAACTGTTAAAGAATGACTATTGGATATAAAATTTCATTGAATTCATTTTATATGGTTTTAATTCTCCAATAAAACTTATTGTATTTGTTATGTCTCGCCAGTATAAGCATTCCCTACATCGAACAACTTATGCAAACCTAGGTAAAAGGATTTTGATTTTATTTGATACTTGTGTATGTGCTAAATTAATATTTCATGCTGTCCAGACGTTTGATCCTGAAGTGGTGCAGGTAAAATAGGAAGTTTTAGATGGACATTTGCTTCACCTTCTTTTTTTTTATGCAGCATATATAGACAACATTGAACCATATATTTCAATAGGATGCTTGGAACTATTTAGCTACAATTATGACAAGTCTATTGACAGCAAACAACATCATTATTTCAGAATTCAATTTATCTAGTTAGTCTAGTCTGTGATAAGCTGAGAAATTGAAATTACTTTATTGTTATTTCTGAATAATATAATGCAATTATTAAAGCACACCCAGCAATCATATAGAATACTAACCATGCCTTGTGGTAGTGGAAAGTCTGCTAAGTCTGACTATGGATTTGTTAGAAGTTAGAGAAATTTAACTTCACTTAGTTTTTAATTACTTTTTCAAATTGTTAGATACATACCTACATTCATAAGCTAATAGACATACAGATTTTACTTTACAAAAAATACATATCTAACTAATACATGTTTCAAATTCTAAATATTAATTATGTAGACATTAGTCAATTTTATAATACTCTACAGAAATTGAAAGAATTTTTAAATTGGGTCTTTAGTTTTAGCTTGATTATAATGAATTGTTAAAATTAAAAGTTCAAATGAGTGTATGTTTGTTTTCTCATTACAATTTATTCTATATCAATTAGAGTCTGTGCCAACAATTGATCTGACCCAACATCTAAACCTGGTTGGCTGACTAGTATTCAATGATACAGTCTGACACCATAACTCTATGATAAGACGATGTGAAACTTACTTGCTGTGCTTTGATAATTACAACTTCTTTTCAGTGTAATTCAATTTTCTTTGCAAAACAATTTTTTTGTAAATAGCTCTACATGAATATTATTTTTCATTTTTTAGCTTCATGATTAGATACGAGAGTACACTATCAAAAATCTGTTTTATTTGCGTATAAAGGTTTATGTACCTGGAGTGTTTTATTTTGTATAAAGGCCTGACCACTTGTGCATTTACAAACATAATAGCATCCGCGTTGAGTTTGTTTTTACGTTATTGTTTCTGTTCTTAATACACTAACAGCAAGCATATCATATATCATTACATTTGAAGGGATTTCTTTTAATTGCTCAATTTTTCAGGATTTAATGGTCGGAGATGAAGCTTCTCAATTAAGATCAATGCTGGAAGTCAGTTATCCTATGGAAAATGGAGTAAGTTGTGCTTTTATTGCTTGCTAGATGATAAAATGGTAATCAGCTTTTGTTAGAGCTTCTTATCAGACTAGACCAGACTTAGATAAGAAAATTCAACTATCTAAACTTACCTTTTAGGAAATGGAATACTTCATTACTGTTATACATTTTATGTTATTTTTTACAGTTTTTATATTAATTTGTTTACAGTTTGTATTAAATGGATAACTATATAATAGATAGTTTTCTTTGTTTCATTAATAATGTATAGATTTAATTTTTTATTGTATATATCACACCTTTTAAATATGTAATGTTAAGTTACTCTTGAAGTAAATGTTTTTTCTTTTCAAAATAAAGATCTTTAAATCTAAACTTTAAATTCCACATGAAGTTCTCCCCTCACTTGGATAAAATCTTAGATCCACTTTTGCTTATAACATACTTCTAGTGTTCTGACCTTTCTATGGTTGGTTTTTCAAACAAGTAAGGAATATAAAATAGCCTTTTAATGTTTTCTCTAACAACTGAAAGATAATAAATTAATTGATACCTGTCAGGTTGTACGTAACTGGGAAGACATGTGTCATGTTTGGGACTATACATTTGGGCCCAGCAAGATGAATGTAGATCCACGAGAGACCAAGATATTGCTCACGGAACCACCCATGAACCCTACTAGAAATCGGGAGAAGATGATTGAGGTCATTAACTTTACCCACTGAATTCTGCATTTCAACATCAGTTTTATTTAAATATGCTGTACTTTTAAGTGACAGATAGTTTAGATATTTAACTATTTATATATGGTTATTTTTATAGAATTACACCATGCTCCCTTTTCATATTCATATATTGTAGATCAGGTAGGTCTGTGTAACAGAATCATAGCATCTTCTTTAACAGAAAAGGCTAAGGACATGTGTGATAGTTAGGATTGTTTTAAAATATTGTATTGTATCGATTATTACGTATTTTGACCCAGTGAGGAAACTCATTTTTAATAAATAAATATTTTAATAAAAAAAACAGAACCGCCTGATAAACAAAATAATTGCGTATTTTTTTAGAGTTTGCGTATTCTTATATTCGGAGTCGGCGTCCACGTAGGTAGGTGTGTCCCACGTGTCCACTTGGCAGCTCCCGCGCCATTTCCACCTATTGCGTGTATATGTAGGTACCTTGGCTGACACCGACTCCAAAACAAAATGGTACCCTACGACAAGCACCACCTTCCATATAAAAAAAGAATCATCAAGATCCTTTCACCCAGTCGAAAGATATGAGGTGACAAACAAACAAAAAACAGACGAATTGATAACCTCCTTTTTAGAAGTCGGTTAAAAAAACCTGTTATTTTAAATTTGTATTTTATTAAGTAAAATAATTGATGGTTTAGCCACGTGGATTCTTGCTGAGAGTACCGTGCACTCGATTCCTGGGCAGGCCCCACCTGTGATATTTAAAATACAATTTTGTTTAAAATTCGTCGTTACGGTGAATACGTAGATCTTGAGCATAATCTGTACATCCTGGAAGCAGTTCTGGCATTGATGTAGTCTATAAATTCCCATTATCGCTGCTTGGTTCTTATCCTTTGTCAATGAGGTTTTAACAAGCGTCTACTTATCGTCTACTGTTGTCTATATCTTTCTATGATAGTGTTCTTTAAATTATTTTTAATAATATTACCTGCTTTGTTGCTCTTTTTTAGTTTCCTGAAGTTAATTTTAGTAATAGATGCTTTCCTCCATTAGGTAATGTTTGAGAAGTACGGATTCGACAGCGCTTACATTGCCATCCAAGCTGTGCTCACACTCTACGCACAAGGACTTATATCGGGAGTGGTGGTGGATTCGGGTAAGTTAATGGTTTACTCAGGTTGACATTCAATGTGGAATGTTGAAAATTATATACTGTATTCTTACATTCGGTTTCACTATGTACACATACGAACGCTTTTACACACTTATACAAGTATGCATTTACGCTCGTACGCACTTAGACGCATAAATATTTACACAATACGCATTAACAGATGAATGCACTTACATGTACGCACTTGCACATGTACGCACTTGCACACGTACGCATTTGCACATGTACACACTTACACGCTTACGCACTTGCACGTGTACGCACGTACGGATAGGTACAAACATATATGTCCACATAAACACTTACATTTATATATTATTTTTTATTTTATTTACAAACAAACTAGGATTGTATGTTTTTATTGAATGTTTTACTTGGGCAGATAAGATTCTGATCAAAATCAAAATTAAAATATACTTTATTCAAGTAGGCTCAATAAGCACTTTTGAATCGTCAGTAGTCTGACCGTTGGTGACAAGTCTACCACCGGCTCGGAAAGTTGAATCCGCTAAGAAGAAACCGGCGAGAAGCTCAACGGTTACTCTTTTAAAGATAATTTTATATGCTAAAATGTGTAATAAATTGCTTTTGGGAATCAAGTCCAAACATTTCTAACGCTTAAATAATCTTCAACATTCTAATATGCCTTTTGTAAAAGGATGTTTTTAACATATTTCTTAAAATTATGTGGAGGCAAATCTAAAACTGATTGAGTTATCTTATTAAAACCAACCCAACAAGTAATTTCTGAACCTTCTTCACTCTAAAATATGGAATTACAAGTATGTTTTTATTTCTTGTATTAATATTGTGTATTTCGCTTTTCTTACTGAAAAAATGTATATTATCACGGATATATAAGATATTATTAAATATATATTACGACGATACTGTGAGAATTGATGTTTCTTTAAATTTATCACTTAGAGAAGCACGAGATCCTTGTTGATATATGGCCCGTATTGCTCTTTTTTGTAAAATAAATGTAGTTTCAATGTCCGCCGCCCTACCCCATAACAGTATGCCGTAAGACATAATGCTATGACAATTAGCGAAATACACCATTTTAGCAGTTTCAACATGAGTGTATTGTCTAACTTTTCTAACAGCAAATGCAGCGGAACTAAGTTTACTTGCCAGAGAGGGCTGGGCCCCCCACTGAAGCCCAGAATCTAATGTTATACCTAAGAATACTGTAAATTTAACTTTCTCAAGTGGAATATCATTAATTCGAATATTTTACACATTTCTGTTGCATTGGCAAAGTGAATTCTATTCTAGTACTATTTACATCGTCGAAATTTTCCTTATTTCTATCAATCTTGAATATCAAGGACGTGTCATCAGCAAATAGCACTATATCACATTTGTCTTTCACATGGTACGCTAAATCATTTATATATATTAAGTATAGAAAAGGGCCAAGAATTGATCCTTGTGGGACACCCATTCTTACTGATGATCCCGATCTTGTTTGGTTTACCAAGTTTGATGAAGTGATGGTGAGATTACAATCGAGTGCTAACTTTAACTAGTTAAAATATTTTTTCTTCTTACAAAGGCGATGGAGTGACCCACATATGTCCAGTATACGAGGAGTTTGCGCTACCTCACTTGACCAGGAGATTGGACATCGCTGGAAGAGATATAACGAGATATCTTATTAAAGTGAGTATTTCAATTGTTAAAATCATACAGTAGCCTAGGTGAACTGATTCTGAAAATCAAGAATAGAGGCGAACGCAGAAAAGAGCACAGCTGTGCTCTTCACCGGTAACAAGAAACCAGATCCACGCGATATGGAAACAATTGAAATCTTCGGCGAATGGATCCCTTGGCAAGGCATAGCCAAATATCTATAAAAGTGAATTGCCCTCTTCAATAATGGTATATAATGTGCAGTCCTTCCAATCTCGATTGCATCTCATTTACACGACATAATAAATTAAAATAAAATAGTTATAAATTCTAATATCTATAAAGGCTACATAAAATTAACAGTTCATTTAAATTTTCTATAAAAAACACTCTCAGAAGTCGTCTTAAGAAAGTCGTCAGTCGCTAAAGATTAATACTTAAATAAAAGAAAATTAATTGAAAAATCATACTATTATTTGAAGTGTTACTTAAACAATAAAGTGTGGGAGTGAATAAATTGCTTTCAATTTATCAGGTTTACTAACGATAACTTACACTGATACATATACATATTTTATAGCCTAGTTTTTATATAAATGTAGCAATCACTTAAAAGTAAACAAAGCAACAAAAATAGTTTATAACCTAAATTAAAACAACCTATAGTTAGCAATATAGTACTACGAAACCTGGAAAGTCAATCTGGGTAAGGGTGAGTTTGCACCGAAGGGGGAGGGGGGGGGGAGGAAAGGGGGAGAAAGTGCTGTTTTGGGTCAACAATTACTTGGGTCACGGAAATTAAGATTACTTAACAATTGAGGGCAGTCTATTTTACCATTTAAAGGTTATATGTGAACAACAAATCTAAATGGATTCGACGATTTTTTAAAGAGTGTACCTCGAAATGTGTCAGTCGTTCGCGATAAGAGAAGTCTCTTCTGCGTTTTCCAATGCTAGAGGCCAAGCACCAAAGAAACCTCGTTCGGACATGTTCTAAACGTAAGATATGTGTAGCATAATGGAGCCTCCATACTACAGAATAGTATTCCATTATACTTCTGACTAAACTGTTTTAAATGAGTATTTTAGTTCTAATGTTTTAAAAAACTTTTGAATTTCTGATAACTAAGCCAGGCATCCTGGACGCACGTTTACTTACTTATGTGGGGAACGAATGTTAACTTTTGATCAAATATAACTCTTAAATCTTTTACAATGTTTACCTCCTCTAGTTTGTGATCGTGTATATTATAGTCCCATTTGATTGTTTTTAATTTTGTTATAAATTTCATGGTAAGGCATTTCTTAGTATTTAATGTCCTATTGTTTTTTTTTGCACCATGTTAGTAACTTATCAAGGTAATTTTGAAGAAACATGCAATCTCTCAAAATTTTTCTTTTTAAAATAAAATAAATTAAAATGTATGTTATATGTAAAAAAGTATATCTGGCTCTGTTCATTGTTGATTCACAGAGGAGCGCTCAAAGAAACCCTATTAGTTCTTAGATGTTCTCTAATATCATCATCAGCTGTACATTGAATCTGATATTTAAATAATAATCGTGGGTAAAAAAGTGCTATAAAAGTTTAGCTGAATTAAGAGTTTTTGATTTGAATTTGAAACTTATTGCAGCTGCTTTTGCTACGAGGCTATGCCTTCAACCATTCGGCTGACTTCGAGACTGTTCGCATGCTGAAGGAGAAGCTTTGCTACATCGGTTACAATGTGGAGCAGGAGCAACGACTGGCTTGGGAGACCACGGTCCTTGTTGAGCCCTATGTGGTACGTTGACACATCTTAAATTCTTCTTACTTTGTTGCAAGTCAGTAAAAGCCTTTTAACGTCCCACTGATGGGCACAAGTTTTTCCTACACTGTTCTAAGAGTATCATACTATGCAGTAAGCGTTACAGTCAAACGGTAACATTTATGCATTAAAAAATATCAATTAATTTGATATTTTGACCCACAGCGCTGTTTTATTTATTCACTTTATTATACACCAAAATAAATAGACATATCAACTAGTGGCTAAATAAAAGGCGGTCTTATCGCTTTATAGCCTTCTCTTCATTCTGTTTATACCAGAATATACCAGAATTGCTGCTAGAATGTGCAGGTTTTCGCACTATGTTTACCTTCACTAAATATTGATGAATAAAATTTGATTTTAAATGATCAACAGTAGTGCTCTAATTTAAAATTTTGATTATATTTAAATTGCAAATCATATCACGATAGCTTTTGATGTAATTACAGCTTCTATTGGACCTAATTGTCGATTTTAGAATCAAATAATAAAAGGCATTTTACTTATATGTATGTATATTACAGTTGCCAGATGGGCGTGTTATAAAAGTGGGTGGAGAAAGGTTCGAGGCTCCGGAGGCGCTGTTCCAGCCCCACCTTATCAACGTGGAGGGGCAGGGTATCGCTGAACTGGTCTTCAATACTATCCAGGTACATGCTGAAATTTTGTCTGGTTAAATCCGGCTCGAAGGACCATGTTTTGAACCAGCGACTTATGCATCTAAAGTCCACAGAAACTGGTCCTGAACAGTCATTAACACAACATTTAACTCTGTATGTAGTGTTTTATGATGCATAAGCTCCTCAAACAATTTTTTTTGAATCTTGGTAAAGATACTTGGAATCTTGGAGATTCATAGTTTAATTTTTCTTACGAATTAAAGATGAAAATTCGTATTAAAATTGATTTTTATAAATTTTATCATTAGTTATATTGATCTTTAATGTGAAAACCTACAGGGAAAGTTTTTAATTAATTATAAAGAGTTAGAAAATCCAGTGCCTATAAGTACGCAAGGGTTGGTCGCCATGTTTGTGACGTTGTAATGTTTCGTATTTACGAATAAATTAACAAACAAAATCATTAGATTTAGATAATTAAATTCAAAACATTGCACTGTGAGGAGAAATTAACATTGTGACATTCTTATAATTTCGAAAATATTTTTTTTAATTTAATTATAGCGAAAAAGTCAATTAGGTTTATAAGATACACTTTTTCGTTAAAGGCTGCTGATATCGACATGCGCAACGAGCTATACAAGCACATAGTGCTGTCCGGGGGCTCCACCATGTACCCGGGGCTCCCATCGAGGCTGGAGAGAGAGATCAAGCAGCTCTACCTCGAGAGAGTGTTACGGAACGACTCCGAGAAGCTTGCAGTGAGTTTATAGTCTATTTTATAACCTATCTTACCAATCGTATTGAAAAAAGACTTCATGATATTCAAGGTTTTTTATTATCGACAGGTTAGTCCTGATGGCATGAGATGATAAAATATATAATGGTAGCGCGTTAATCTAGATTCAGAAAGGTAGATAGATATATTTTTACATATGGAATTATAAAAATATTCTGCGGCTCTTTTTATAAATCCCTTTAAAAATTGATCCATTGCGCCATCATGACTTTCTTATAGCTATACATAAGCGAGTATAAGCAAAACATATATTCATTTCTGGCTTCACTTCTTGGTGTCCTGGGTTCCAGCAGGTTAAGTTTAGGAAATAGTTTTTTCTAATTTGTCTGAGTATTGACTGATGACTGGCTTCGGTCATTCAGTACTCTTTTTCTATTACTGTGGTGCATAATTGAATCGCCTTTTCAGAAATTTAAGATACGTATCGAGGACCCTCCCCGTCGTAAGGACATGGTGTTCATTGGAGGAGCAGTCCTGGCTGAAGTGTGCAAGAACCGGGACAACTTTTGGCTCACACGGGCAGAGTACCAGGAACAGGTGACACATTTACTTTATTTACAAGTTTTTCAAATATTATAACATCGTAATAGAAAGTCTACAATATTTTTGTAATAGAATTGTGTCAGTAGTATTGTAACTTATATCCATATTGGAATGCAAACATCTAATAACTCGCAAATTATTGTTTTAATTAAACTTTAAGAGAATGCCGCGACAATACTAGGCGATAAAATATAAATATAATGTTTAAAAATGACTGAAATAACACTAGTCAATAAATACTTACGTTTTATAAATCGATGGTAGCCGGATGCACGCACTGCAAAGCATTACTCATTGTCATGTTCTACCTGAGCCAAGCGTGCGAGTGACAGCGTCGGACGAGCGATAGAGAGGGGCGATCGGCTTATGCCTTCGACTTGTGACGCATCTAGCGTAGGATGTTATCACGTAAAATTACCTGTAAACAGATTTTACAAACAACCAAATTTGTTATTAAAAGTTTTGTACTGATGAGTAATTTTGCTTCTGCGCGTTACTACATGTTTGCATTACAGCGTCAATGGACAGAATTTAAATTTTACTACATTAAAAAAAAAATGTTAGGTTTCGGGAAAGGGGGGGGGGGGCGAAGAGACTTAGAGAGTTATACGAAGATTCTTCTGCTCTATGATGACACATCTGGGCTACAGATACGGACTTTCAAAAAACAATATAATAGAGATAAAAATCTTCAAAACTATTAATGAATGGTCGTTTATACATTATTTTTATTTATTCCAGGGTCTATCATGTCTGAGGAAACTCGGTCCGCGAGCAAGTTAATGACAATTCTATTGAGGTGCTGTATATTGTAATTCTTCACCGACTTAAGTTCGCAATACTTATTAATGATATGAACTGTATTATTTGTTATATTAGTCTTGCTGTTATAAATAAACGTAACTGTATAATAACGTGTCCGACTTAGCGTGTATATTTCGTAAGTTTGATAACGTTGATAAATCTTATTGAAAACTGCTGAAATAACCACTTGCACATCCTAATGGTTTACTCCCAATTGAATGAAAAAAAAAATGATATCTTATAGATAAATATATACAGTAATAGAATGGCACAAAATTTAAACCGCAGTTATTGGTCTAAATCTTGTTAATTAGAGGCTCTCCCTAACCTGTACCAATTGCTACTTCTCTAACCTGTACCAATACAAACACATTAATTAGTTTTACGAAGGTATTTCGATAAAAACTAAAGGTGCGGAGCTCCTTAAGGCTAAAATGTAGTTTTTACACTGCCATGGTATCAGAATGAATTAAAACTTAGCCCTTGGTCTCCCATAGCATAAGATTAATTTATTCTTATGAAAGAATGAGCACATTGCAAACAGAAAGGACTCGAAGTGGCAAGAGAATAATAAGAAATAACAGATAGTTGTATATTAGAATCACTACATAGACCAATTATAAAAAACTCTATGGTAAACCATAGACACAAATACAATTCACCCTTTTTCTATGACCGAGCTTCAAATTCTTCACTGTCATCGCGATATAAGCTGAAGAAAGAAGATATCGAAATTTATTTATTGTTACAAACTAAAGGAACAGTCCTATTTAGCAGCAAATTCCACAGAAAAGGAATTCATATTTAGTAGCATACTGCAAAAATAATTAAACTTTTTTAGATTATTATAAAAACCAGGAGAGTCCTTTTTAAAACGCGGAACGGAATCTTTGAGCGCGATTTTTAGCTATCTCCAGAAGTCTTAACTAATTGGAGACTTTGCATACGTATTAATGCCAATGACAAAGCAATAATTCGTTAACAACTTCCCATTATCCTCGTTAGGGCCAGGATTTATATATTCTTTTGATAGATCCTCTATAAGGGAGTGAAAGGGACAGAGCTAGCTCGCGATCTCCCGCCGACAAAGTACATTATTGGTCAATATGCAAATAACGAAAATTAATTATATAAACAAGACCGGAACTCTAAAAAAACACGCTTTTATAGCAAACCAAACTTTTAATAATAAGTTATAAACAGAAGCATTTAATTCAGAGTGTAAAGCGTGGGGTGCATTTCACAACATTCCCATAACTCTTTTCATAGTTGCCAATAGAATGATTGTAACCTTTAATATGTCAAGTACTACTTTGAAGTAATTAATTATTGATTTTATCACCTTCTGCTACTGTAATATAAATTCTTTGTATTACAGTAGCAGAAAATTAACAATTATTTTCTAGTTTTTAATTCGGTTTGCTATAAATGAGTGTTTTTTTAAATACTATTATTTATTAGTTGCGAATTGCGAAAAGAATTATGGACAATGAAATGAAGGAAAATGAAATGAAAGGCCCTTTTTGCAATATAAATATTATCTTTATTGGCATATTCCAGAAATGAAACCTTTACATTTTTTAGTGGTTTATATGATAATAGCCCCTTTTTAGTAATCAAAATGACAATGTTAGGATTTTTTAAGAGACTGTAATCCACACATTAACAGCCACATAATGATTTTTGAGAAAAATGTTACAGAATTGTATTATTTATGTTATTGATGCATTAAAATTGTTTAATTTTTTTTTATCGTAAGAAATGTAATGACAATGTAAAATAAGCTACTTAGTTAACACGAAAATTATACAATATTTATTTTCCATTTATTTCCTGTTATTTAAAGACTTAATTTGCATTTAATTTACTTGTTTGTTTGAATTATATCCGAATATATTTGTCATGTTCGAATAGACTATGTAATGTATAAACAAAATTTTCTATTGAACGTATTTTATTTTATTTCCATCTAAATTGCTAGCTTTAAAAAACTTTATTTATTTATAAACTTTATTGCACAGAGTGCACCCGCTTAAAGCTACAAAGCTTTCTATCAGCCAACCTTTCTGGTTTTAAAAAAGTCGTTAGCAGATGTGCATTACAGTGTTAAAGAAAAAATAAAATGAAATATTAATAATAATTAGAGCTAGGTGTAAACTATGACATGAACAGCGGTGATAGCACCACCATAATTAATTAAACAAAAAAGTAATAATAGTTATACCTGAGGTCATTAAAGCAGTGTACTTCCAAAATATGCCATTTTAGTTGGGCTTTGAATGAATATATTGAGGTGGCTTTTCTTATCTCTTGCGGCATCCTCAGTCTGATTCATCCGGGACACCACGGATGGATGCGAAATTTGACCCCTGGTGCTTCATTCATGGATGAAGGTGGTTCCGCTGGGTTTTAGTGGGTATTGCGAGGTCTGTTTGTTCGCCGAGTCCCACACTCCTGACACACGGTCGGGGCCAGTGCATAAAAGCATTTCCCAGCTAAAAAAAAAAATCTTGCGGCACCTCATTCCACAGACGAACTGCACTGACTGTAAACGAGTCATGTTTAAAACCTGTGCGATGAGCGGGTGCAGTCTTGCAGATTGCAGCTCTCTTTCATGCACGTTTGAGCAGAAGCTGAACCTTGCTTGAAGGTAGTCCAATAGCAGCAGGAAAGCAGACAGAGAATTCTCAGACATCTCCTTTAGCGGATTGGAAGCCAGCCCAGCGTCGAACGATAGGAAGATATGTGGGTGAATCTGCAAAGGCCAAAAATGAAGCGTATGCGTATTAAGTAGACGATCAAGTTTATTGAGGTATGCTTCATTTAGGTCAAAATAGGTCAAGTATTGGTAGAAGCAACATCTGTGTTTTAGCTTTTACCGGAAGGAAGTTTTTCAGACGTATAATGGAATGCAAAGTTGCGTGAAACCTAGAAATTTCCTTTATCTAAAAAGACCATGTTAAAGAAGAGTCGATAAAGATACCCAGGTCTTTAACAGTGTCCGAGAAAGCTATAATGTTATGGTTAAAAACTATTTGACTGCGTGCGAACCTTAGCTATTTGACGAGAAATACCTACTATTATAGCTTGACTCTTAGATGGGTTTATGGTTATGCCATACTCTTTAGACCATTGTACAATGCGCATTAAATTCTGATTCAAACATGGTATGGCTATAGAGCTGTAAATCATCTGCATATAAACGAAATTGACAATCAAGTATAGCGGTAATGTAGTCTATCTATGAAAACAGAACAGCAATGGGGACAGAATGCCACCTTGTGGCACACCAGTTTCCAAGTCTTTCCAGTCCGAGCATTCAAGGCCATTGCGAATTGCTTGACTTCCACCACGAAGATACGAGGCAAACCATAGTAACACAGATTCTGAGACATTAACTCGCGATATTAGCGCTAGCAAAAGGTCATGATCCACCGCATCAAGAGCGTTGCTAAAATCAATAAGCACCAGAACTGTCACTTACTCTCCATACCTTCCCTAATATCTTCTGTAACTTTAAGAAGCGTCATCGTTGTACTGTTTTAAATCCAGACTGGAATTTATTTAGGAGATTATAATTAGAAAGATCAGACAGTTGACTGTGGATAACGTACTCAAGGATCTTGGACAAAAAGTGAAGAATTGATATAGGACGATAGTGTGTATGTGAAGTGGGAACAGAAACTTTAGGATGTGGAAGAATATATGCCTTTCGAAATAGTGATGGAAAACTACTAGTTGACTAAAGAAAAATTATTGACATGAGTTATAGAAGGTAGGAAGGTAGATAATCCAAAATATTCATTATCATAACACGTCCCATCCGACAGCCTTTGATGTAAGTCCAAACAGGTGTTTTTAGATTTGCCTACAATCTACTAAGGTAAAATCAAAAGTGGGAATGTCAGGAATAGGTGAATTATAAATCTCAATTATGTACTCATTAAAGATGTTGTGCATTGATTAATAACAATAATAATTCATTTATTTCAGACAAGGAAGTCCATAAATATATTAAACATAAAATAAAATGTCACAATTACAATTAAGCATTAAAAAATTGAAATTATGTCAAATATTATTGAGAAGAAATTAAAAATTTATAATGATTGCATTTCATGCCAAGGAAATCAAGGGGAAAGATTAATAAAAAACTAATATTTCGATTAATTGTTTATTAAAAAATCGCAAATGCAAAAATTCCTTCCATTGATACATTGCCTTAATGCGCAATTATGTAAAAAAGTACAAAATAATAAAAAAAAATGACGCAACAGTCAGTCAGTATCACATAAGTATAAAAATAATTACAAAAAAGCACAAATTGCTTAAAGTAGTTACTTGATTCAAATAATTCAACTAAACGATATAATTTAAAGCTAGTTAATGTAATGAGTCTATGTCGTGTGGGATTTACTCGTATATAACTATCCTCGAGATTAATATAATAAAAATCATTATAGACAGACACACACAAACATACTGGAGTGTTTTGACACTTCTTCATGATAAATTAGATAGACTTAGATTTCTATCTACATATATGGACATAATGATCAATCAGCGTTCTTTCTAGCATTTAATATCGTTTAATATGTAAATGGAGTTATTTTTAACATCTGTGGCAGTATTTATTACCTATTTAGTGTTATTCAGTACGTGTCTGGTACAATTTAGTATCTATTTGGTACTATTATTGAGTATTTGGGACTATTTAGTATCGATTTCATACTATTTAGTACCTGTTACACAGTGTTTACATAAACTACCTATTTAGTGTTGTTTAGTACGTATTTGTTACTATTTAGTATCTATTTGGTACTATTGAGTACGTAGGTATTGGGTCTTATCTAATTTAGTACCTTTTAGCTACCTATTTAGTGTTATCTAGCATGTACTTGATATTATTTCATACTATTTAGTACCTGTTAGGCAGTATTAACTACCTATTTAATGTTGTTTAGTACGTATTTAGTAAAGTAACAGCCCATTAACGTCCCTGCTGGGCACAGGCTTCCTCGCTCCGAGGAACGAGGGTTTTTAGAGCATAGACCCACCACGCTGCTCCACTGCGGATTGGCAGGCATAGTACACAAGTGCACTCTCTATTCCTTCACTCTCAAAGTCCGATGTGACGGGAATCTGACATGATCGGAGAGAGTTCAGGCGCAGGGCCGACGGCTTAACGTGCTCTCCGAGGTACGGGGGTGGATCACACCGTCAACTTCGGGCAAATATTGAGAAAATCTTAATAGAAAACCTCGAACCCAGGACCACATGTCTGTAGTCGAACATGTTAACCACTAGACCAATGAGGCAGTTAACGTATTTAGTATTTATTTGGTATTATTGAGTATTTAGGTATTTGAGACTACTTAGTGTCTGTGTGGTACTATTTAGTACCTCTTGTAGTATTTAACACTTATTTAGTCCGTATTTTGTACTATTGAGTACGTATTTGGGGAATATTTTGTATCTGTTTGGTATTTTATAGGTACCTACCTATAACTCTTAGGTTCAGGTTTTGCTAAATTTAAATTTATAGATTTTAGATAAAAAAAATAATAATGGAGTTACATTTAATGTCTAACATTTAAGAATCGAAATATTTTACCTATTTTATCATGAATAATGTCAAAACACATCAAATTTCCATATTAAATAAAAATAAAGTAAGCCAATACAATAAAAGCACCATCGCGACGCTTCTTAAAATTATTTTTATATACTAAAACATTCTTTTAACGACATTCATTACAAACGCTTTTTAAACACAGTTACGAAGTTTCCACATCTTACTCAAGCGAATAATGACTCGTCTAAAATAAAGGAACTCAAGTTTTATACAAAATAAATGTAAGAGAAACACTAGTTTAAAAAAGTCTATACATTAATTAAATACAAAATTGACACGAAGATAAAGCTAATACTTTATAACGTAGTTGCCAAACACTGCTGTACTTAAAATTATGGAAGTTTCAGTCCATTGATGAGTGAAGCTTTGAAAGGGAAAGGAATGAAAGTGAATTTAAACAAAACGAAAGCTATGCTTTTTGAACGACATGAATCTATGCTGAATGGCAATATTTTGATAGATGGGGAACAAGTGGAAGAGGTGAAAGAGTTTGTTTACTTGGGATCTAAATTTACAAAAGATGGTACATGTGAAAGTGATATTGAAAGGAGAGTAAATGCAGTGAATATCGTAAATGGTGCTCTGCACGCCTTTATGAATAGCTAGATGGTGTCTTAAAGGGCAGTGCATGCTGGAGTGTTGGTTCCAACACTTATTTATGGTAGTGAAAGTTGGGTATGGAAGAAGAATCACAAAAGTAAAATAAATGCGGTAGAGATGAGAGCGTTGAGAAGCATGAGTGGATTAAAACTGAGTGACAGAGTAAGAAATAGTGTGATAAGAGAACGTTGTGGTATAAAAGAAGACGTAGTGACTAAAATTGAGAAAGGTATGCTTAGATGGTTTGGGCATGTAGAGAGAATGAATGAAAGGAGACTGACAAAAAGGATTTATGAGTCAAGAGTGAATGCGAAAGTTGGAAGGGGAAGACCAAGGCGAACGTTCCTGGACCAAATCCAGGACATTTTAAATAACGGCCAGGTCAAGAGTACTCTAAACCGACGAACTTGTATGAAAGGTTTAATGAGAATGAAAGAAGCGAAGGAGATATGCAAGGATCGTGGCAAGTGGAAGGATGTTGTCTCTGTCCCTATGGGAATGAGGCGTGATGCTATGTTTATTTTTGGGGTTAAAAAAAAAGAAATAACAATCTCGACGACAAATAACATGTTTACTCTCTCTTTTTCTTTTAGATAAGACTTTAGAAAGTGATAAAGTATTTTGTTTCCATATATAAAAGTACTAATTATATTATTTTTGTCAATAAAATTAATGATTTTAGATAATTTATTTGTGTCTAATTCAATATTTTTTTTTTATTTCATTCATATATTTCAGACGGAACTCGACTTGTAATGAAATATGAACACAAATTGAAAGTGTATGCGTACAAAGTTCACATGTTAGAAGTGAAACTTCGTTGCAAATATTAAATTAAATTTAGTTTTTGAATTTAAAATATTTTATGAAAAATAGTATTTTAAATTATCAATTGTGGCAAATTTAAATGCCACATGTAAATATTAAAACTACCTAACCTTCAAAGGAATTAGGATAAAAAACGCTGCATATCCTCGTGACGCTAATCACGCGTTTGTTCCGTAAAACGATTTAGTATAAACTGTAAGAGACTTTTATTTATATTANTGATGCTATGTATGTATGTATGTAGGGTTATGAATGATATTGCACTTAGCGACGTCCTTTTTACATTTATCTAAAAAAAGGGCATAAAAAATAAATAATTCATAAATTGTCGTTGTTGTTTTTCTTGCCCTTATCCCACTAGTTGGGGTCGGCATAGCATGTTTCCTTTCGCCATTTCACTCTATCCGCTGTCACTTCTACATTCACACCCCTTACACAGATATCCTCTTTCACACAGTTCATCCACACTTTTTTTGGTCGCCATCTGCCGGCCTTGCCGCTTACCATCATATTTAGGGCCCCCTTGCATACATGGCTATCCTCCCTTCTCATGACATGTCCGTACCAGGATAGCCTTCCACTCCTTATCTTCTCGGTCTCTGTTGCTACTATCACACTTCCTCTAGTATACTCCTAATCTTATCTAATTTTGTTTACTTCACACATCCATTTCAACATTCGCATCTCCGCTGCATGCAATTTCCCTTCCCTTTGGTGGCCCAGCACTCTGATCCATACAGGATGACAGGTCTTACGATCGTCTTATAAATTTTCCCCTTTAGTTTAAGGGGCATTCTGACATCGCAAAATTAAAATAATTCATAAATAGAAAAGGTATATTTTAAGTACGTCAGTGTGGCGATGTCCTAATGGGGTTACCTAAGTTTCTGGCACTACATATAACTAACCTACGGCTGTCAGTTAAACCGACTAATAACTACTCGATTACAGCTAATAAACTAACGCTAAATTTAAACTAAAATTATCATTCACAAACAATCACTAAACTGGCTCGAAGTACTAAAAATGCATCACTAAAATTAATGATTTTAATGTTAAAATATACTGAATAAAATTAATGCAGTATTTTTCTTAAATTTTTCCATACAGAAACTCATTTTTTAGATATAAATAAAGAATTAATTTGGTTTCTATAAGCATTAATAGAAACCCGATTGATACTCATTTACTATAAATAGAATGGAGCATTAATATGTGGTAATTGTATGTTTAATCTTTTTTTCCTGCAATATAAATTGTAAACAGCTTGAGGGTAAACTTCTAAATATATTTCAAAACGAAAGTAGTGAAAAAAACTTAAAAAAATTGTAACATTTTTTGCAATTTTTTCAAATTTTTTTTAAAATTCAATATTACAAGTGTTGATCATAATTGCGAATTAATAAATAATATTCTAAACCCTTATCCTAGGTCGTTTTGTCCTAAACTATAAATGCAACTTCTGGTATCGTTTATAATGTACAATTTTAAATACTTAAAGAGCCGAGCAACGATTGTGCTTATTTTTTCATCAAATTTAAAGTGTAAATGAGACACAATATAAAGCATTTGATGTTTTCTTAAATGATTTAAATAATTTTGCGAATATTATTATAACTTATGAATAGAATCAACATTACACAACACACATCTCAGAAGTGAAACTTTTTGGCGAACTAATTTTTAAGTCTTGTTTATCTAATATATAAACCTGTCATAATGTTAGTTACCGTACTCCTTCGAAACAGCTTTATCGATTTGTACCAAACTTTATATGCGTATTCAGTAGGTCTGAGAATTGGCTACTATCTATTTTTCATACCCCTAAGTGATAAGGGTTGTTAAATTTTTGGACGAAATTTTTGTTTTTATTTTTTTGTGATACAGCACACAAAAATACATACAACCCTAAATTTTGACCTTTCTATCACCAACTCCTATTTTGTAATAGCGATATTAGTAATTATATGGCAAAACAAGGTTTGCTGGGTGAGCTCGTATTTATACAAATCCAAAACTTTACATTTCCAAGACTTAGAGGGAGGAAAAAGGAAGATTTTTTTAGGAATTTAATTTGTTTGACGACGAATTGTAAACAAAAATGCCCTTTTTTTGTCAATTATTAGAAGTTATTAATTAAATATTGTGTTTGGATTTAGAATTTATGAAATATATTTCATGAAAAATAGTATATTAAATGATTAAATGTCTAGTGGCAAATTAAAAAGCCACGTAAATATTAAAACTACCTTCAAACGAATTAGCATAAATAACGCTGCACTTCTTCGTGACGCTAGCCACGCGTTTTAATCGTAAAAATTTTACTCTCATGCGCTTAGAGAAGGTCCAGGAGAACAAGTGCCTACGTTCGAGTACGTCAGGAACGACGTTATCCATCGTGATACCAGGACGCCCACCGTGGAGACAGTACCAAAGAACGGCAAACACTGGGCGTCCTCTGCCTCGTGAGCTCCTGCTGTCACCACCACCAGCCGTAGGTGATAGCGGCGAAGATGACGCGGAGCAAAAACACCCGGAACACACACCACTCGGAATTGACCAGGATGGACCAGCCCGTATAAAATATGGGCAAAAAAGAGTACCGGGCATTTACTGAATGCCCGAGGAAAGATGGCAGGGCAATGAGGCCCTGCCCCGCAGAATGCTGCGATGAACCCAACGACAACCGCTCAAAGAAATTTCACTTAGAAAATGATATATTACAAAAGAGAATTATTTTAAATTACATAAAATACATTGTTTTATCGCGAATGAAAATTGTTATCAAGACGAGAATTTCTTTTTAAGTGAAGTGACTTCACTTACATTTGCTTTATATTGTATCTATTACACATAAAATTGTAGAGTATTGTAAAATCACAAGTATTATAGGAAAATACTTTTAAAACTTACCCATCTTGTATTTTATACTATTTTAATCCAGAAAAACGTATTCAAACATTATGAAATGTGAGATATTTAAATTTTACATTACTATTGGTTAGAATTTAATACGAGTATGTCACAATCGTGCTAAAGATAAATTTTAACGAATGTATTTTTTTACTCTTATATCTAGTTAAAAAAATTACATCTAGTCTTACAAAAACGCTATTATAATGTCGATATTAATCGCCTAAAATACTTAAGAATTTCGATTCAATCCGGACGAAAGATTACATTTAAATTTCGGACGAAAAATTCTAATCTAAATAACAAAATGCCTACACTCAGTCTTATATCCTAATCTCATTTATTTACAACAATGGCAGTATCGCGTAGCTTCAGTTTTCGTACTTAATTCTAAAACTATACTAAATAATTCTAAACTTAAGTGTTTTAACCTTAAACTTTAATTGCACATTAATGAAGAATATGTGTCATACGTACTTATATATAGAAATGTTATGTGTAAACGTTAGGTTTAGAGAAAAGAAGCAAAAAAAGAATACAATTTTTGTAATTTTTTTGCCTTTTTTTTGAACTAATTTCAGTTAATTTATCAAAATGTACTAAACAAGTTCAGTGGAACGTACTTTTAAGTGTATTGTTGTAAAGTTTTATAGCAAAAAGTTTATTTTAAAACTAAAAAATGTTTACAAAATAGTTCTAATTTAAATAAATCTTGGCTTCAGGATAATGAGATGAATGTAAAATTTCGGCAAGAGGATAATGGTAGGTTCTGGTAATGACTTAATGTTAATTTCCACTATGCTTTGGGGGGCACGAGTGGAGGGGGCATGTAGCAGAGCACAAACAGAACCACGAATATAACAAATACTGTATAATACTTCTTATCTCTTTCTCTCCCATATTCAATCTTAAGATTTTATACATTTGTCTCTTTTGCCACCAGACTAACGGTTCGGAAATCTGAGAGTCGCGAGGGTTGTCAATAGGCGGAAATTGGGAAAAAATTTAATTTAAAAAAACGCAGCGTATATGAGGGGCGCGGGGGTTATGTCAATCGGTAGCCTGGCTTTTGATAATGTCTTAAAGACAGTCGGTTTTTAATTATTTCATCCATATTGAATCCATATTGATTTTTTAAATTATACAAGTAATATTTTCTTCAATTTGAATACACAAAAATTTAAACGGTTTTCTACGGTATTTACAACGATATCAGAGATTTCAGTCTTAGTTTTCAAATATATTAGTCAAAATTGTTAAGTCTGATATGAGAAATAAACATTTATAGGTATAAATGTAAAAAAAATGTATATCATACGTTTATCATGTCTAGATTGCGTATTAATCTACCTTAGTATCTATAAATGTATAAAAGACACGTTAACACAATTCGATGTATACAGAGAATATATTAAGACGCTAAAAATGTAATGCTATTCCTAATTACAGGTCCGGATTTAGGGTTTTGGGGCATCCGGGGCCAAAACAAAAAGAGCCTTTTAAGGTATTAAAAAAAAAGAGGATTTACTAAAATAAATGGAAGATTTTTTACCAATATATTTTCAAACAGAATAACAAATGATTTCGGAAATCCCAAGGAAGTGACTATAATTTTTAAGTTCATGGACGCAATGATTGCAATGTGACATTTGACAGAGGTAAATAGGATATAGGAAATTTTGGTATTTTCTAATTTGTCTGAGTCTGGACTACTGGGAGGCTTTCGCTGTGACTAGACCACCCACCAGCAAAAGAATGGATACAGATACGATGCTGTGTAGAAACTATAGGAGCCAATATTAGATTAGATTGTATCATAACTTGTTATCTCGTTTGATCACAGTCAATCGCTAAACTGTCAGCAATAAAGAGATCTTTATGTCTGTGTGTATACAATAAAGATTGGTATATCCGTGAATTTGCAATCTTTGTAAATGTTACAAAATTCTTAATAAATTGTTTACGCAAAACCACAATTGAAATATTGGTAATTTTATTTCAAAAATAATTAGTGGCTAAGGGGGCCTCGACACCTCTAAATCCGGCCCTGTCTAATAAATCTACGTAATAATACGAATACTTGTAAATACATAAAAATATCCAACTATTGCAAATTAGTGACTTGCGCGCAGTTATAAAACTAAAATAATAATATAATAAGCGCGCTTCCATCTTAGACTGTATCATCACTTAGCACCAGGTATGGAACCATGATGCGAATGAAACTGTTTTAAAGACGATTAAGTGAGAGTTTAAATGCTTCACAATTAGGTGAAACGAGCTATGGGCGCCTCCATATTGGCTTTGGCGGCGCTATTGAACGCCTTTTATCTTACACCCCACTCAGGATTTCCCAAGTTCCCCTCCCATTCGATTAAAAATAATTAGATATAAAATTTTGTAGCGAATTCGTATCGAATGGGGAACCCTTAGGGGTTTGTGTACATGGGGTACACAACCCCTAGGGGCTGAGAAACCCTGGAAAAATTTTAACTTTAAAAAAGTATTTTCTATATTATAGCACTCTGAGTGAGCACTCACTCGTCCCGTTCAATCATATCTTGAGAGTGTTGTGAGATACTCTCCGATGACATTTCTTGAATGATTGACGTCATCTCTTCATAAATCTCCGTGAACTGAGGTCTGTCCGTTGGCGATTTGCTCCAGGAGCGTTTCTATGGAAATTACATAGATTTATTATATATATAATGACAATGGAAAGCGTTGAGAAGTATGTGTGGATTAAAACTGAGTGACAGAGTAAGAAATGGTGTGATAAGAGAAGAAGATTTAGTGACTAAAATTGAGAAAGTTATGCTTAGATGGTTTGGGCATGTAGAGAGAATGAATGAAAGGAGACTGACAAAAAGAATTTATGAGTCAAGAGTGAACGGGAAAGTTGGAAGGAGAAGACCAAGGCGAATGTTCCTGTACATTTTAAATAAGGGCCAGGTCAAGTGTCCTCTAAACGGACGAACTTGTATGAAAGGTTTAATGAGAATGAAAGATGTTCGGACTGTGTTTAGCTGTTAGCCCTACTGGCCTTTACAGCGTAACCGGAAGGAGGACGGGCTCTTATGGAGGCCGCCACATTTCGAGTGCGAGCCCTAAAAAGGGCTCGCTCTCCGGGGAAACGCCGCTCCAAGGGCGTCTCCTGCGACACCGAGCCTCGGCTTGGAGCGACGTTATCGCAGAATCATCACCTGAAAAGGAAGAATCAGAAGCGCCCGAGGGAACGTGTGTGAAGTCCACGTCCGGGTGACCTCGAATCTCCATTTGCGAAGCCATTCGGCGATGCGATTGGCCGCTTTCTGGAGTCTCGAGATGATCAGATTGGTCTCACGTGAGGTGGTGAATAGAGCGGTGTCATCCGCGAATTGAGCAAAGTGTACACGCTCTGTGCTTGGAAAGTCACATGTGTACAGCGTGTATAGGATTGGAGAGAGCACCGAGCCCTGGGGGACTCCTGCTCTGAGAGGGCGCGATGAGGACAGAGTGCCCTCGACGCGGTACCTGAAGGAACGGTTTGAGAGATAGTCTCGTATTAAAAATACGAATCTATCTGGCACTTGGAGGTGGTCCAGCTTGTAAATCAAGCCGGCATGCCACACCTTGTCGAAGGCTTTCGCCACATCGAGAAATATTGCAACGGTAGGACCTCTACCGGTGTGGTAGATGTTTTAGAATGAAAGAAGCGAAAGAGATATGCAAGGATCGTGACAAGTGGAAGGATGTTGTCTCTACCTACCCCTATGGGAAGGAGGCGTGATGCTATGTATGTATGTATGTACAATGGAAAGCAAACACCTTGTAACCCGCAAAATAGTGTTTTATAAAAACTAGTCGATCCGTTTAACAATCAATGTAAACTGCGTCTAAAAATCATAATAAAACGGAGATAAAGGTTAGATGACAAATATTGAAATGTATTAACATTTATTGTATTATATGTGTGTAAATATTTATATGTTTGTTTATGCCATTGGCCATCCTAAATTTTACAGCTTTTTAAACCCAAATGTTGTCTGGAAGAAATCGTTACCTAGCGATAAGACCGCCTTTTGTACATAAGTTTTTATATTACTTGTAAGTTTGTCTGTATTAATGTCTGTTTTTTATTTATATGCAATAAAGAGTATAGATAAAATAAATAATTCTAGTCGTTATAATATATTTTTCGTCCCGTGGTGCGTATACAATTTTTCATCAGACCGGGATCGAAAGTTCGATAAAAATGTAAATAATAAAGTTTAAAATAATATGAAATAAAGTTAGATATTGAATCGATCGCTCGTTACTAAGCAACGATTTGTTTACTCAT
Organism: Elymnias hypermnestra; assembly: GCA_015832385.1. NCBI lineage: Eukaryota > Metazoa > Arthropoda > Insecta > Lepidoptera > Nymphalidae > Elymnias > Elymnias hypermnestra. The sequence goes on along the minus strand of JACTOM010000075.1, from coordinate 623,985 downwards.
TTATTATTCGATAATAAATCTGCAAAACATAAATTAATTAAAAATAAGTTCTTGTAAATTGTAAGAATTAAGTGAATTACAAATTTTGATGATCCAGCAATTAATTGCTAAATATTTTGACATATAAAACAAGCGCGCATGCGTCGAAAATATGAAGCATATAAATTGCGCATTTATTAACTCAGGAGGAGGATATATTACAAGTTATTTCGTTTCTGTTCTGGTGATAAATTTTTAATTTGAAGGTTACTTCGTGTTTGCTTTCCAGCGTCCATATACTCGTACAATGTGGTTCAAACTAGGCACATTAGAAAGAGTAATTGGCTTGAAATTTAGCAAAGTCAATATCATGTACTCCATATACTCAAAGTATTAGAAACTACGCGAGTGACGCAGGAACATGTCGTACATTATAGTACAGAAAGATCAGCTGATGTTTTCTTATTATAATGTATATTAGGTACTAATTTTCTTTTCGAAGTGAAACTTCTTTAGGCGAATGAGGGTAACATTTTTACGGTTGAAACGCGTGATTAGCGTCACGAAGATGTGAAGCGTTTGTTATGCTAGTTCGTTTAAAAGTAAGGTAGTTTTAATATTACGAATTAACATCTGGCAATTTAATTTGCCATTTTTCTTTAATTCTCTTTTGTAACTTTTAAAGTAAAAAAAAATGAACTACTAATTTCTAATATTGATAAAAAACACGTGGCATTTTTATTTTCAATTCACGATTTGAAATTTCAATAAATTATTTTTTGACTCTTTTAATATTTTTAACCTTCCCTCGCTCTAAGTCTCGGAAATCTAAAGTTTTAGATTTGTATAAATATAAACAAGACCTAAAAATTAGTCTAACAAAGAAGTTTCACTTCTGACATGTGTACTTTGTACGCACGGACTTTTAACCTTTTCTGTTGCTGTATAAATGAGAGAGAGAGAGAAAATACTTTACTGCATACAATTTTGAGTTGACACAAATTCTTATATTACATTAAACTATGTGCAAGGGCGGTCTTATTGCTTAAAGCAATCTCTGCCAGACAACCTTTGGATAAATACTATCGTCGTCGTCGTCGCTCCAACCGATGGGCGTCCACTGCTGGACATAGGTCTCACGTAATGATGTCCACAAGGCCCGATCTTGCACCGCCTGGCTCCAGCAGCTACCGGCGACCCTCTTTATGTCGTCGGTCCACCTTGTGAGGGGTCTCCCTACACTGCGCCGCCCGGTGCGGGGTCGCCACTCCAGCACCTTCGGGCCCCAACGTCCATCGGGCGTCCCGCCCATTGCCACTTCAGGTTCGCGATGCGTAAGGCTATGTCGGTGACTTTGGTTCCGCAACGAATCTCCTCATTTCTAATTTGATCGCGTAGAGAAACTCCGAGCATAGCCCTCTCCATCGCACGCTGAGTGACTGAGCTTTCGTATTAAGCCTATAGTCAGCGACCACCTTTCGGAGCCGTAGGTCATCACTGGCAACACGCACAGTTCGAATAGCTTTGTCTTCAGACACTGAGGGTTATTGGACGAAAAGATCTGACGTAATTTCCCGAACGTTGCCCAACAGAGTTGGATTTGGCGGTTAACCTCTTTGTCGAAATTGGAACTACCTAGTTGGACTATATGTCCCAGGTAAGTGTACTCGTCTACAATTTCGAGTGCTGAGTTCTCGCCGATGACTGGGTGGAGCGGAACATGGATATTGGACATAAATTTTGTCTTATCCATGGTCATTTATAAAATATAAAATTACAAGTTAATATTATACTCACCAGCAAGTTAGCGAGTCTGTCGGGCATCGAAGCTGGGACATTCCACTCCAGCGTGTCGTTCTTAAGTCTCTCCAGTACAGAGTTATCATTGAGTTTAGCGAATGGCATCTCCGCTTTGGTGTAAATCTATAGAGGACAATATTTTAGTAAAAAAATCTTTTAAAAAAGCTTATAAAGTAAGTGGCAGCCCTCAGCAGGTCTTTTCACACCGAGGAGCGAGGGTTTTTAGAGCATAGATCCACCACTCTGCTCCACTGCGGATTGGCAGGTATAGTACACAAGTGCACTCCCTATTCCTTCACTCTCATAGTCCGATGTGGCGGGAATCCGACACAGTCGGAGAGAGATCAGGTGCAGGACCGACGGTTTAACGTGCTCTACGAGGCACTGGGGTGGATCACACGGCCAACTTCCCAACTTCAGGCAAATATTGAGAAAATCTTAATAGAAAACTCAATATCGATTACGAATTGGCCCGATCCAGGACTCGAACCCAGGATCTCATGTCTGTAGTCGAACATGCTAACTACTAGACCAATGAGGCAGTGATAAAAAAAGCTTATAAACCAGGTCATATATTTGTAAAAAAATCTTATTATTCACCTCCCAGACGGTGGCCGCAAACATGTAGACGTCAGACTTTGTGGAGTACTCCCCCTCCATCACCGCCTCGTACGGCAGCCAACGGAGGGGAATCACCTGGAATACCACACACCTTCAATAATAGATGATTATATTTTATTCCATACAGGCTAGCGTTTATCTATACTGTAACTTAATAGATTATTATTAACTCTTTAGATGTGTGTGAATCTTAATAATATAAGTAAAGATAAATAAATATAAATTAAGAACGCACACATACAGACACTTGCAAGACGATATATGTTCACACTTACGCATGTGATAGTATATAAAAAATAATATGAGTATATATATATATATATATATATATATATATATATAAAATAATTTATGATATATTTCGAATAGAATAAAATTTTAAATAAAGGATACGGTTCATCATTTGACTAAATCGTATTCTTAGAAAGGATGACCTTCGCGAGAAGAATGGCCTTCACAATATCGTTTCCATTGGTGAATTTGTAAACATTGTAAATGATGCCAATTTAGGATATTATGTTGTAAGCGTTTCATAAACGATTAGAATTACTTAAATTATATTAATTGTAACTATTAAATACTAACGGGGAATGGTACTTTCTTAATAAATAAGATAATTAAGAAATATATTTGCCGCCAAACGCTGCCATTGGTGGTTTATGCTAATGGCATCATTAACGACAAATGTATAAATAGTCCTAAAAGTTAGTCGAGAAGTCAGTTTATTCGCGTCCAGTCTTGATAAGAGCCCACAACAAACTCAGTTGGGTATTTTTTTTTTACCATCATCATTACAATATCATATTAGTTTATTATATTTAAATTCAAATTAGCGCAATTCTCTTACTCCCACGCGTTTCTATCATCTAAGTATTAAATATAAAAAGAGTGCAATGTGTGTGAAAAAAGAATCGGTGAAGTAAGTGTCAGAGAGTATTTTTAACCGACTTCAAAAAATGGAGGAGGTTATCAATTCGTCTGTATTTTTTTTAATGTTCGTTACCTCATATCTTCCGACTGGGTGGATTGATCTTGATGATTTTTTTTGATATGAAAAGTGGTACACGTCATGGGGTCCCATTTTTTTTAAATCCACTTCTGAAGATGGCATCCATAAGAAAACCGGATAAGTCTTAAATTTGCGTAAGCATGTGCGTGACAAATGGACGAATAACTCAAGATCACGCCAACCGATTTCGATGATTCGTTTTTTATTGGAAAGTATATACTTCAAGGGTTGTTTTGATAGTTTGGTTAGGTTCTGATGACGGAACTCTTTAATTCTTAGGAAAAAATTAACGATACTCGGCAGAAGCCGAGGGGAGGGGGAGACGGAAACTGTAACATATTAAGTGTTGCGCTCGATTAACATATCAAAGACTGGTGATAGCGAGGTGGCAAAATGACTGACCTGTAACATATTAGGTTGCGGGTTCGATCCCAGGTGTGGCGATATCAAAGTAAGTTTCACCTGTAGCCATATTCAGACAGATTTGTTAGTGTACTTCAGATTCATTAAAAACCATCAAGGTAAACACATATAGGTATAGGTGGTAACTTCATATACACACTAATACAGGTGTGAGTGGCGCCGGAACTGCCAAGTGCCAAGTGAAGGGAAACACCTACCTTATACTCCGAATATAAGAATACGAACAACTCTAAAAAAGAATACGCAATTATTTTTTTACTTTTTAGAGCATATTAATATTTGTAACAGTCTGTGTTGAAGGCGGTTCTTTTTTTGTTAAAACTTATATTTTTATTCGAAGTAAACAAAGTGAGCTAGTATTTCACTGACCTGGTCGTGCAACTTGTAGTACTCGTGCGAGTTGGGACCTCTTGTAAGAGCTGGGAAGGACAACTTCAGCTGCAGCTTCGAGGTGATCACACAGTTGCGGGCCGCGATGTCTCTGCATACAATTATTGAGTATATTATCATCAGTTATTATTATCATCAGTTATATATCAAACTAATATAATAGAGGAAACATTTGTGTTTTGGTATTTATGTATATTTGTAACGTTTTCACACAAAAACATTTTTTTACATCATTACATAGGCTATAATGCTTTTTCAAAATAAATAGGGATCCCTAATAAATGTGCATTAATGTAACCCAAGGTGTGGAAACTATTGATGATAGATCAAAAAAATGTTCTACAATATTATAGAACGTATTAATATCTATAAAAAAGTCCGCGATGCCATATGCCCAAATACTGTAGTTATGTCACTGTAACTACTTTTTATACCTTTTATTTATACCTTTGTATTAATTATTCTCCTATTAAATGATATTTTTATTAGATTCCGTTTCAATACCTGTAAAATACTTTTTAAGCTATTAAGATCCGATATTCCCCTCAACAGCTATAGTAAGTAGCAGCCCATTAACGCTCCACTGCTGGGCACAGGCCTCCTCACTCCGAGGAGCGAGGGTTTTTAGAGCATAGACCCACCACGCTGCTCCACTGCGGATTGGCAGGCATAGTACACAAGTGCACTCTCTATTCCTTCACTCTCATAGTCTGATGTGACTGTAATCAGACACAACCGGAAAGAGATCAGGCGCAGGACCGACGGCTTAACGTGCTCTCCGAGGCACGGGGGTGGTACACACCGCCAACTTCCCAACTTCGGACAAATATTGAGAAAATCTTAATATCTATAACCAATTTTAAAATGTCAATCTAAAGGAAATAGTAGCGACCCTTATAACTGGGCCTGCTACTGGTGAGTTTGCTCATATTCCAAGGATACCAATGATACCCGATATGCCTATTCTGTTTTTATTTTTATGAAGCTAAAAATGACTGGAGCGATTAAAAAAACAAATATTCAGTACCTCCTTGAAATCAAGATTTTACAATACCTATAGAGGATTTTAAAATTTCGCATATTCTACCTAAATGATGTTACGAATTTAAAAAAGTATTAGTTGGATAAATATGAGTTGTAACGTAAAATCTGTATATTGATTTGATTATGAATAAGTAACTAAGCTGGCTGACTGCCTCATTGCTCTAGTGGTTAACATGTACGACTACAGACATGAGGTCCTAGGTTCGAGTCCCGGGTCGGACCAGTTCGAAATCGATATTGAGTTTTCTATTAAGATTTTCTCAATATTTGCCCGAAGTTGGGAAGTTGGCGGTGTGCTTCACCCTCATGCCTCTGAGAGCACTTGAAGCCGTCGGTCCTGCGCCTGATCTCTCTCCGATCGTGTCGGATTCCCGTCCCATCGGACTATAAGAGTGAAGGAATAGAGAGTGCACTTCGTGTACTATGCCTGCCAATTCGCAGTGGAGCAGCGTGGTGGGTCTATGCTCTAAAAACCCTCTCTCATATGAGCGAGGAGGCCTGTGCCCAGCAGTGGGACGTTAGCGGGCTGCTACTTACTTTCCTTTTTTTTTAACTAATCTGGAAGGAAGTAATTAAAAACTAAGTGAAATAAAACTTTTATGTTAACAAAAATTAATCTTAGATCAGTGATTTTTGTTTCAAATACATCCATTTCACTCTTATTATAAAAAAAATAGCAGACGATAAAGTTCTCCTGACGTTAAATGAAAAGATGTCTTAAATTATGATCATATTTCAATGTGCGAATTAAGATAGTTAGTTTACTAACAATGATGTTGGTAAATAGTATTTGTAACAACCAATAGCTATTGCATACAGCAGTAAAAAGATATTACCGGTGGGTAAGTCTTTTATGAGCCAGCCTGGCAGCAGCTGATGCCAAGTGCGCCACCAGTGCCAGCCGGTGCCGTGGCGCGAGAGGAGGCAGAGGGTTGTCTCGAGCAGGCAACCCATGAAGGGGACCTACCCTCGCTACGTACTCCTCGTTCTCCTCCGGACTGCGGGTGGCGATGAGAAAACTACGAAGATCACCCTGTATATAACATTGCCTTTAAATAATAAGTAATTACAAAATTATTCAACAAACCGTCAGGTAACTTAAGTTCTCACTCACAAGAATAGATATTAAAGCCAATATAGCTAGTCTTCGTCACAAAACTCATGTATTATTTATTATTTTTATCAGAGAGACAGAATTAAAATCCAAGTGGTCCGGTGGTGAGACATCATGTGGAAACCTGCAAATACCAGGAGTATATCTAGGTATGTGTAGCCTGTTAACCCGCAGTGGAGTAACGTGGTGGGTCTAGAGTCTAAAACCCTCTTTCTTGTGAGATATAAAGCCAGTGCCCAGCTGTGGGACGTTGACAAAGTGCTACCTAACTTACCTATCCTTACCATAGAGAAGTTTTTATTGTTTTTACATTTAACTTTAACGTTTCAATGCCTGTAACATACTTTTTAAATGATTAAAATCGAACTTTCCATCCAAAAGATATAATTGTGTCAATCAAAATAAAATAATGTATCCCAAGTTGAACTCCAGAGTGTCAAATGTTGTGTAAAGTATTACAAATAAATCTCTTCTCTAAGTAATCAAACTAAATATTACTGGACCGATTTAGAAAGTTCTTTCAATATCTGTAGAGTATTTTTAAATTGACAAATCTCGGACATTCTACGTAAATGATGTTACGAATCAAAAAATGTATTAGATAAATATTCCTTCTCACATATATGTAGATATTTCATTTTTTTTTAATATAATACTTTGAAGTTTCTGGCAATGTTCTGCCCTATTATTTTAGTCTGCTTCTCAACATAAGAACGTTGTGTGGAAGAGATTGCTTGCAGCAATAAGACCGCCTTTGCACACTATAATTATAGTAATAACTGTCTTAGTTTATTTCTTTTTATTTTTATCTCGTGTGCAATAAAGTGTTTTCTCTCTCTCTCCTTGAAAAGTAATAGCTGTATATTGATTAGATTATGAATGTAAGTGTGTATCTAATAATCTCAAAGGAAGTTATTAAAAACTAAGAGAAATAAAACTTTTTAAATTCTAATAAAAATAAAACTATAGACTTTGTGCGAAAGAGACTCGTTATTTGTGCAAGTACGTTTGCGTACGAGTATTTGTATATAAAGTAGCAGCCTATTAACGTCCCACTGTTGGGCAGAGGCCTCTTCACTTATAGGGGAGAGGGTTTTTAGTGAACAGACCCACCACGCTGCTTTACTCTCATAGTCCGATGTGACGGGAATCCGACACTCGTGGAGAGAGATCAGGTGCAGGACCGAAGGCTTAACGTGCTCTCCGAGGCACGAGGGTGGAACATACCGCCATCTTCGCAACAACGGGCAAATATTGAGAAAATCTTACTAGAATACTCAATATTGATTTTGGAATTGACCCAACCGAGGACTCGAACCCTCATCTGTGGGTAGGCCAATGAGGCAGTTTGTATATATTTAATATTATTTCGTAGTATGACATGTCATAGCTATTACCCAATCGGTGTGCTCTAGAAGCATGTAGTGTGGGTCCGCTTCGTTGCAAAGCCCGATAAGGCGCGCCAGGTGCTCGTGGCGTACTCGGCTGAACAACTCCAGCTGGCGACGGAACTCCGCCAGCTGCACCTGGTTTGTTTTAGATTCCTCTCAATATAGAGCACGAAGAAATCCGTTTATCTATAGCAGTGGTTCTCAACCTTTTTTTTGTTGCGGCACATATTTAACGATTTCAAAATTTGGCGGCACACAAAGAAAAAGATAAAAATTATTTAGTAACTACAACACACTGCATAAATATTTTATGACAAAAATTTCAAATATACGAAATAAAAGAGATTAATTACAAGCTAATAATAAAAATATTTTTAATGCGAAATTTGAGCTTGATGTTTTTTGATAATTTAGTAAAAATAACAATGCTACTTTCATATCGTCTTCTACATTTATCAATCTTGATCTTTTTTTAGTTTTAATGTTGGCTAATGCTGAAAATCCGAATTCACTCAAATAAGATGTGGAAAATTGTAATAATATGTTTAAAGCTTTTTTGGCTATCATTTAGTAGAGTGCGATAAAAACAAAAAAAAAAACTCATTTGGAAAACCGTGTAAAAGCGAAAACGTGTAAAACAAGTACCGTGTAAAACGGGGGATAGGGGTACTGCAAAAAATTTAATATTACACCGAATCAGATACATTTGTCAATTTTAACGAAAGAAAAGGTGCAGTAACTACTATGCAACACCTTGTGAATACCAACTATCACTAAAACAAAACGTTTTGTACGCAGAAGTGGAAATTCCTATTGCAATGCACGCCGCTTCATCATACTTTGGCAATAAGAAAATACGTGTTGCAAAGCAAATAATATAATCATTTTTTTGTGGAATTACATATATATATATTTATGTTAAAAATATTTTTCTTTTTAAATTATATAATTTAATAATATTAACATTATTACATATTTGCAAAATTTGACGGCACACAAAAATATCGCGGCATTGTTGAGAATCACTGATCTATAGATTTGAAAGAAGAAACGAAAAGAAAGAAAAAACGTTTATTTCACAATTGTGCCAAACATTACATCAACTCATAGAGCACCATTGTCTGGTGCCATGCATGCCTAACTCGATCTTGGATCGGACGAATTTAGGTTGTTGCATGTAAGAGATTTATGTGTTGACACCACGAGAAAGGTATGCTTAGATGGTTTGGGCATGTAGAGAGAATGAATGAAAGGAGACTGACAAAAAGGATCTATGAGTCAAGAGTGAATGCGAAAGTTGGAAGGGGAAGACCAAGGCGAACGTTCCTGGACCAAATCCAGGACATTTTAAATATATGCCAGGTCAAGAGTACTCTAAAGCGACGAACTTGTATGAAAGGTTTAATAAGATTGAAAGAAGCGAAGGAGATATGCAAGGGTCGTGGCAAGTGGAAGGATGTTGTCTCTGCCTATGGGAATGAGGCGTGATGCTATGTATGTATGTACACTATAAGAGGTAAATTGCCTCTTATCAGATTATCGCGCTTCCTTCTTAATCTATATCATCACGTGCATAAAGCACTTTCTGCGTGGATATAATATGTATATGTCCTTATATGTATGAGAAGATAGTATATGGTTTTACTGAAATTTCTGTAGTGAAACCTCTTTAGGCGCATGAGGGTAAAGTGGATTAGCGTCACGAAGATGTGCAGCGTTTTTATGCTAATTCATTTGAAAGTTAGGTAGTTTTAATATTTACAAATAACGTGGCATTTTCATTGGCCACTTGTTATTTAATAATTTAATATACTATTTTCATAAAATAAAATTTAATTAATTGACAAAAACCAAGTGGCATTTTTACTTACAATTCGTCATTTGAGATTTCAAGAAATTTAGGTATTAATTTTCGACTATTCATTGAATTTTATAACATATTTTCCTTTTCCCCCCCTAAGTCTTGGAAATCTAAAGTTTTAGATTTGAATAAATATAAACAAGACTTAAAAATTGGTTTGCAAAACAAGTTTCCCATCTGACATGTGTACTTTGTACGCAAGCACTTTTAATTTTTTTAGTTACTCTATAAAGCCTGGGAAATTTTGTAAATTGTAACTATTGACGATATTATTGTGGACGATTTTCTCGAAATAAATAATCCTTATCATTATTAAATGTCCCCTGATATCGTTCGAATCAAATCGAATAAATCGAAAAATTTCAAATATTTCGATTATTGGATTTTCTATTGTTTCCAATTTGAATTCAATTACATCGTTTATAAAAATATTACACTTACGAGAAATCACTTTAATTAAATATCACTCACAAAGCCAAAACAATTACTCAAATTACAATATTTCATGGTTTAAATTCAACGTAGCATCACGGATCATTCCCTTCGGGGTAGGCAGAGACAACATCTTGCCACGATCTCCACTTGCCACGATCCTTGCATAATTTCTTCGCTTCTTTCATTCTCATTAAATCTTTAATACAAGTTCGTCGGTTTAAATTACTCTTGACTTGGCCCTTATTTAAAATGTCCTGGATTTGTTCCAGGAACGTTCGCCTTGGTCTTCCCCTTCCAACTTTCACATTCACTCTTGACTCATAAATCCTTTTTGTCAGTCTCCTTTCGCAATTTTAGTCACTACATCTTTTTTATACCACAACGTTCTCTTATCACACTATTTCTCACTCTGTTACCCAGTTTCAATCCACTCATACTTCTCAACGCTCTCATCTCTACCGCATTTATTTTACTTATGTGATTCTTCTGCCATACCCAACACCACAAGGCGTGCAGAGCACCACTTACCATATTCCCTGCATTTATTCTCCTTTCAATATATTTCAATATAATTCCTTAAATTCAAATGTATATTAATTTTTAATTTTACATTTGAATAACGAAGATAACAAAATTTGAATTCAAAATACACATAAACAAATAAATGATAATTCGACTTATTCGGTACGAGTTCCGAGTCGATTATCAATATTCGATTGGAAACGAATTATTCGCACACCCCTAATGAAATGGCTTAGTTTTAAAACTTCTTGCAGTAAATTGTTACAGCAATTGTATATAGGTTGCAGTGTTATTAATCACCTCATCTTTAGTGGTGAGGGCCTTAACGAGTACTGGTCGTGGTTGAGCCTCCAGATCCTCATCTTTGTTCCGCAGCTTCATGACTTGGGACATGTCAATTTTCGCCAACATCACATCACCAAATTCACCACGACCTGATGGAAACAAGGCTATGTGTAAATTCTATTCATAAGCGTATATCTATACAAATCACAGCAGTCATAATTATTGCTCAATATACCAATGTACATGGAACTCTACGTTTCTATAAAGCCTGATTGAAGTTAACAGAATAATGACCAATGAATATTCTATAATATAAAAGAAGATATGGCTAACCCAGGGTGATCTGTTCGGTGAGCAGGGTCCTAGGGACGGTGAGCTGGTCGTACTGGCCCGACTTCTTGGAGGCACGAGACACACCCGACACCTCGGAATTGTCAGCACCTGCAATAATTAGTCATAACTGTGACACCTAAAATGGATTACATTTTTATCGCAATAGGTACCATATAAAAAACAAGGATCTCGTGCATTTTTAACAAAAATATTCAAATACATATCAATTCTCATGATACCATCGCAATATATATTGAATAACATTATATATATGTCGGAGAAGGTATAGTTCCCGCCGACGCTCATCATAAGTAGGGTCCATAATTTAATCTCCAACGTGTGGGCGTCGGTGGGTAATGTTGGGGCAATCAAACACTCTATTAATTAACTCAGATTATAATGTCCAATCACTTAATGTTCCCGATATCAAACTACACAAACACATTAACAGCAATAGAAACACGCGACAGTTTTAATAGTCGACCGCTCTGGCGGACCGTTACTCGAGAACTGTCGAGTATGGCGCCGGCCTGTGACTCATTGACTCGGTCCAGTGCTGAGCCCATGAATCAGTTGTCTACGAAATCTACAGAGGCAAATGGACTTAGTTACAACGCCGAAAAGAGTGTATACCTTGTCTTCCGGGAAAGGAAAACCCCTCGCAATTAACCCCAATATACAGCTATGTGGGGCCACTCTGAGGCAGGTGACTGAATTCAGGTACCTTGGTCATATAGTAACTAAACGCTTAGGTGACGAAAACGACATTGAACGTGAACTTAGGGCTTTATTGATCCGGGGCAATATGTTGGCCCCCTTAGATTTGCACGCTGTCCAAAAGAGGTTAAGCTAATATTATTTCGTGCTTATTACCAGATGGATGGCCCCCTATGGGGGTCCTGGAATAATGCACACATAGGCACGAAAGGGGTGTGTGTGGACTCTGTGTAGATTAAGGTAAATTTTCTTTTTAAGTACTAACCTAGTTTAAATATATTGTTATTAACACACTTTACTAATGTAAGTTTACGAATATTTTGAAAATTATCATATACGGACTTATGTTTTGAAATAAAGATTTATTTATATTTATTATTATAAAGTATAAATACCACTGTCTTTGTCGTGGGGCAACAAACGGCCATTTTGTGTGGGCGCTCCATTTTGCGTCACCTTCTGTTTCTCTTCATCTCCCTCTTCTACCAGCTTCTCTCTCCCTTCTGCCATCTCCAGCTCCATCTTTTCACCTGAAATTAACATCATTCTGTACAACATCATAGGATAATTAAAAATAACAAATTTGACATTAGTTATACAATCGAAATATCTCGTTCTACTAAAAAAAATTTTGAAATGAGAAGTATGATTTTTGCAAATAGGAAGTAGCTCTATCTATCATGGAGAGTTTCGTAGAAATAGTTCCAGCTGTTTCAGGGTTTAAGGTGTATAAATGTTTAGACGCATTTAGAATTGTTGTCATTTTGATCTTAGTTTTCTGACTGACTTTACGTCAGATGGTTCGGTTGGGTTTAATCCATTTAATTTCAAGATAACCTTCGAAAACCCTATTTCAACTCCTTCAACCGCTAAAATACACTGATTTATTTTTATAAACACAATAAAAGACTCCAAAACTTCTTTACATTCCTAAAAATACACTTTTCAAGTATGTCCACTGACCTCGTTGTCTCCTCTGGAGCCGTCTCCTCCTGCAGTACAGCATGAGCGCCAGCACCAACACCATGTAAGCACCCGCTACGGAGATGGACACTAACACAGCTTTACCAGCCACGCCAGTTGACTCTGGTGGAGGAAGTTCTCCTTCTGCAAATGAGTACATATTTAACACATTTATAATCAATCAAAAAATCCAATATCTATATTGAACCGACAATGAACTCGAATCGAGGATCTCATGATATGGCAGTTGTGCTGAACATAATGGTTGTAACTTATTGCTGCGATCATTAATTGGTTTCGATGGTATCAACCTCATCAGAAGAAACATCTCGAAAGTTTTTAATTGGCTTCACGTTTAATATAAGCAGAGATCCCTATGATAATCCAGAGAACACTGACCTGGATGCACCACAAGTAGGAGTTCGTTTCTGGCCAGTCCCGCTGCACTGCCCGCAGTGCATCCGTATCTATCAGAGTCCCTCTCAGACGCATTGCGTATCAACAGCGTACCGTTGTTCAGTAGGACTAATCTGTAAAGCAATAAATATATTGTTCTTTATTCAGTCTTAATAATATTGAAATATAATGTTCCTTAATCGGGCATAATTTTCATGAAATAAAGGGTGTCTCAAAAGTTTTTTTAAACGTAGTGGATTTATTTAAATAAAAGCACGCCGTATATAGAAAACATGTTTATTAATTGTTAAAATACACTTTTTAGGGATTTATTTCTTAAAAATAATATCGTTTAAATGTCGACCCTCGGCACTCATTTAATCGAACAGTAAAATGAATTAGGTCGGCTCGGCAGGTGGACTCAGGGATGGCTGACATTTCGTGACGGATATTATCTTTCAAATGCGCCAGTGAAGTCGGTTTATTGGCGTAAACTTTGGATTCAAGATAACCCCATAGGAAAAAGTCCAAAGGAGTTAAATCTGGACTGCGTGAAGGCCAATTTATGTCACTTCTCCGGGAGATCAATTTCCCTGAGAAAATTTCACGAAAACGTGGCAGAGACATATTGTACGTGTGTGAACTTGCTCCGTCCTGTTGGAGCCATGTTCTTTGCAATGGCCAGGAAAGTTTGGCAATTCAGGTACCAGGAAGTTGTCTAGCATTTCCACATAATTCAAGGAATTCATCGTATGTGTAAACCCCCTTTCGTCTTCAAAAATATAAGGGCCGATAATTCCTCGCGCCGACATCGCAACCCATGCCGTCACTTTGGGCGAATGTAGGGGTTTCTGACCATGGGCCTCATACGAAAGCTCAGAGTCACTCAGCGTGCGATGGAGAGGGCTATGCTCGGAGTTTCTCTACGCGATCAAATCAGAAATGAGGAGATCCGTAGTAGAACCAAAGTCAGCGACATAGCCCTACGAATCGCAAACCTGAAGTGGCAATGGGCGGGGCACATAGTCCCGACGAACCGATGGACGTTGGGGCTGGAAGGTGCTGGAAAGGCGACCCTGCACCGGAGGACGCAGTGTAGGAAGACCCCCCACAAGGTGGACCGACGATATAAGGAGGATCGCAGGTAGCCGCTGGATTCCTTGTGGGCATCATTTCGTTGCGACCTATGTCTAGCATTGGACATCCATCGGTTGAAGCGACGAGGGATTTCTGATGTTTGCGTTTCTTTGCATTCGTTGTACTCCAGTAGTGGCTGTTTTGCTTATTTACGTGTTCATTAAGATGAAAATGACCACCATCCGAAAATAAAATGTTGGTAAACGTTGAGAATCGCTCAATCACCTGATTTACGAAATTAAGCCTCTGACTGGTATTTTGGGACTTTCATTCTTTCATCAATTGAATATTGTAGGGGTACAGTTAAGGTTTTTGTGCATATTGCGATGTAATGATAATCTATGTACATTTGAAACACTTGCGCGTTTCCGAATTGAATGGTTCGGGTCGTCACAAACAGACTGATTAACACTCTCTAAGTTTTCTACCGTTCTTGATCACCTAGGTCGCCCGGATTTTGATTTATCTAGCGTTGTACCAGTCTCTTCAAACTTTTTAACCCAATGTCAAATGAGAGGAAAGCATGGTGGCGAAAAACTCGAATACTGCAGAAAACTCCCGCACGCACAACGCGCGGTCTGCTTCCGAATAACGCTCCATAGCGACTGAATTTCCAAGAGACAGGCTACCGATTGACATAACCTCCGTGCCCCTAGGATACGTTGCGTTGACGCAGTAAGCTAAATAAATATAAAATTTCCTTTGAGACACCTGATATAATATTGCTTAATCAGGCATTATATTCTTTATTCAGTTTTAATATTCGCAAAATACAATTTTCTTTATTCGGGTATAATATTACTAATTGATATTCTAAAATTATTACGTTTGGGAAGAAATTTAGTTCTTTTATAAATAACTCAACTTACCGAGATATAGAAGCGTTCACGCCGCCCTCAATTTCTACACCTTCTTCTGTAAAAAATAATAATAATTAAAGGACTGTCCAAAAAGGTAATGATTTAAAACTTACCGTATATATACGAGTTTATTTATTCCAACAAAATTCTAAATGCCTGAACTGAATTGGATATATTGAGTATTGTGAAAAACACACTCCATTACTCCAACGGAAAGAAGAAAACTATCGTGAAAAACAATGAAGCTTTAATAACCCACCACTATATATCGTCGCGCAGTAAACTTACGTTGCTGGTGTAAGATGGTGAGGTTCCTGTCCCAATGCGTGGTGGGTGGTGGGTCTCCGGTGGCAACACAGTTGAGTGACACGGACTGACCCACTGTCACGTGCATCTGCTGCTCCGGCACTGGCTCCAGCACGCGGGGGGCCACTACATCAGAAGGAAAATGTTAAATGCTGACAGGTTAGCTATTGACTGTGGTCTCACCTGATGTTACAACCAAAGATGAAAGTGCGCTCACATGGAACGAGGTAATTTATCCATTATGATTGGCTCGCATCGTACTGAAACACACATTTTCTGTTTGATGGAAGAAGTAAATCACTGTCTCTACACTTGGCTTTATTTATTTAGTGGGTAAAACGAGGCCTCACCATACTCCTTTTTTCGCTGAGAAATGATTAATGCCCGTCGGATGAAGTATAAACCTCCATTGAGGAGTGAGGGACGCACTGGTTGTACTAGGATAACCAATAAAACCCAGCGGAACCCTCTTCGTCCAGTTGGTGGGGCCAGATGTTCGCTGACACATTCAGCTCTGCCCCCCCCCCCTTCTTTTTTCTTCTTGGACGGGAAGAAATCCATCATGGATACCGAAGCGCCGTGGGAGCGTTACCGGTTGTGCCGGACTCCTACCGGCACGGCATAACCCGTCCCACGCACTGTCACAAAGGGCGATGCGACACGTTGACTCAAAAGTAAAACTGAGCACGCCACCTACAGCGTCACCATCTTGTCGCTAAAGAAAGCCACCGCATTCTAACATTCCTCCCGCTCCACCATCGCTTTCATGACGGTGGGCAGGGAGAGGCCGGTCGACGCTAATACGGCCACTAGGGCAGATCTCTACACTTCCCAACTGGGAGCTCTGCCCTCCTGGATGAATTCGATTTAAATATTAAGTTTAGGAGAGCAGACGAGCAAAATTACAAGAGTGTGTCACGTCCGCCGTTATCTCCTATTGTCTCTCTTTGTGATAGGTGCCTTCTTTTGCAGGATCGAATTCGGATGCATTTCGCAACGAAAATCAATAATCGTAATTCGCCACATAATCATAATTTAGAAAGTCTGATTATTATTGATACCAGTGCCTTATACGATTCGTACCAACAACACCGAGGGTGATCTTCGCGGTGATGGAGTGGTCTCCATCTGAAGCTCGGCATGTGTAGTTACCCGCGTGATGTCTCTTGGCTTCCGAAACCATCAGCGTGCCATTGGCTGACGTTACACCATCAGGAAGTGGGTCCGATTCGTTCTGACACAGAAAAATAATAATATATTATCAAAACCCTCCTTTTTATCAACTCCTATGTTAGGTTTATATGTATCTAACTCTAATTATTAATAGTTTCAAGCGGTTTTTACCAATAGACAGAATCATTGAAGAAGGTTTGTAAAGATTTTGTGAATATTGGTTGATCTTAGAAATACAACACAATGATGTATGGCAGGACAATTCCTTTTCTACAGATCTACAATAAAGTCCACGATGACATATATATATATATATATATATATATATATGTCGGAGTGCAAGAGTCTATGGATCGCTAGTCCGTGTGTAANAGTAGCGCTCGATCGGAACAGTCAACTGTTGAAACTGTCGCGTTCCTAGCTATTAGTGTTAATGAGTTTGTGTAAATTGATATCGGGAACATTAAGTGATTGAACATTATAAACCGAGTTAATTAATACAGTGTTTGATTGCACCAACAATACCCATGAACGCCCACAGAATAAGAAATTAAATAATGGACCTAATTAATAACGATGTCGGCGGAGAACCCTACGCCCCTGTGTTTTATGTTTCTCCGTTCTCTCTTATTCTCCGACATATATATATATATATATCTATCACAAGAAATGACAATAAACTTGTTATGCCATATTTTGCAGTGAAGAAGATTCATTTGTCGGGTTGAGCATACGCATTTTTGATAAGATACCCGAATCACTTTTGGGTTTGCCTCCAGATAGATAAAGAAATATGAAATAAAGAAATATGTTAATATTACGAAAGACACGTTATAATTTTGAAGATTATTAAAGCGACAAAGATGTTTGGACTTGATTCCAGTGGTACTTGAAAGTTAAACACAATGTAACCTACAAAAACTATTTTTAAAGGATTAACCGTTGAGTTTCTTGCCGGTTTCTTATCAGCGGAGTCAACTTTCCGAACCGGTGTTAGATTTGTTACCAACGGATAGATTACTAACGAGTGCTTTTTGAGCCTACTTAAATAAAGAATATTTTGATTTTGATAGTATGTTTATACAGAAGTACAGTTGTATATACTTCACACCAGAAATTAATAAATATTTCAATAAATCATATTAAATTACCATAAACCACTGTACAGTGGGTGCAGTTCCTCCAGCGACCTTGCAATGTATTTTACCAGCGCTGTTCAGTTCCAGCTTCTTGCTGTAGGGCTCCGGTTCGAAGTGTAGGACGCCGTCTGTTAGTTAACAGAAAGACTTCATAATAGAATGCCATGAAAAAGGAATATTTTATTGCACAAAATAAAAATAATTGTCTGTTATGTCGGTTAACGGATGATAATTTTACATGATAACGATACACACTTAGCATATTTTAGGGAAACTAAGTAGCATTCCATTAACGTCCCACTGCTGGGCACAGGTATCCTTACGCATATGAGAGAGGGTTTTTCAGAGCATAGACCCAACACGCTGCTCCACTGCGAATTGGCAGGCATTGTACACAAGTGCACTCTCTATTCCTTCACTCTCATAGTCCAATGTGACGGATATCCGATACGACCGGAGAGACATCAGGCGCATGACCGACGGCTTAATGTGCTCTCAGAAGCACGGGGACGGTACGGTACGGTAAAACTTCGAGAAAATCTTGAGAAAATTGAAATAGAAAACTATATCGATTTTTTCATTAGGGACTCGAACCCAGTACCTCATGTCTGTAGTCAAAAATGCTATCCACTAGACCAATGAGGCAGTCCACTAATATATAAAAACAATTTTGTAATTCCGTATTTTAGAGTTAGGACGGTTCAGAAATCATTTGTCGGGTTGAGCATACACATTTTTAATAAAATACCGCAATCAGTTTTGGATTTGCCTCCGCATAGTTTTAAGAAATATGTCAAGAACATCCTTTTACAAAAGGCGTATTGTAATGTTGAAGATTACTTAAGCTATAGAAAAGTTTGGACTTGATTTCAGTTACACACAAAATTTAACACATTGTAAGTTACAAAACTGAGGTAAAGGCTCAAGTGAAATAATTGGGCTTAATTCTGGACGGCCAATGGAGTTTTCGGGCGCATTTTGCTCAGCTGATCCCTCGGCTTGTGAACTATGCGACCGCACTGGGTAAGTTACTGTTACTGTTCAACGTGGGAGGATCGGGATCGCCCTGCAGAAATTTTTATGCCGGAGTCATGAAGAGTATGGCACTATACGGCGCACCAGTATGGGTAAACTCTCTGACCGTTAAAATAAATCCCTTTTACGGAAAGCGCAAAGGATAATAGCGGTCAGGGGGATACGAGCATACCGTACCGTGTCTTGGACGGCGGCGACTCTCTCAGCGGGTGATCCCCCGTGGGAATTGCAGGCGGAAGCACTGGTGGCAACTCACCAGTGCACGGTTGCCGTAAGGTCTAGAGGTGACTATCTCAAAATTAACAAGGTTCCAAGAGTGAGGGCCCTTGCCGACAGGGTCTTGATTCAAGCTTGGAAGGAGCATCTCAAGCCTACAAGTGCTGGTGTGGTCTCGGTGGAGGTGACTCGCCTCGAACAATGGTTAGCTAGGCGGCACGGGTCGCTTATCTTTAGGCTGGTGCAAGTACTGACCGGACACGGATGTTTCGGAAAGTACTTGCACCAGATAGCACGACGGGAAGAGTCCTCTATCAGCCATCAGTGTAGTGCGCCTGTCGATACGGCGGCCCACAATGTGGCAGAATTTCCAGGTGAATGTGTAAGGGAGCCTGTGACACTCTCAATTCAGGGTGAGGAGGGTGTCGCTGGGTTTTAGTGGGTATTATGGCCTTGCCGGTGAGTCCCACACTCCCTGCCTCGTGGCAGGGGTGCGCATGGCATTACCCAGCAGAGAGAAAAAAAAGAGTAACAGCTAAGTTTCGTGCTGGTTTCTTTTCAGCATGAACAACTTTACGAAGCGGTGGTAGATATGTAACGAATGAACAGATTATTGACACTTCAAAAGCGCTTTTTGAGCTTATTTGAATAAAGAATATTTTGATACGTTACAAGCCGAACGTTTAGGCCGATCGCCCATCTCTTTCGCTTGTTCCGCCTTAAATAAATTAAATTAATACATAATATAAAGGGCAGTGAGTTTATACGTTTTAATAATTTATTTCTTACCATTTGTAGCCCGATGTCGCCTGTTAGGTCTATGGGATCGAAGTCTACGACCAGCATTTCGATGGACAGCGTCTGTAAATAAAACGTATACAAATCAATATAAACTTTTATGGACTTAACAATTCATAATATTACGTGAGAAAAATTAATTTCCTAAATATACCACTACGCCAGCAAGACCTTTAAATCTACTATACTTTATGTAGACTAAAGTAGATGCTCGAGTATACCGCGGGGTCGACATCGATACTGACCACTACCTGGTCGTTGCCCGAATCGGTGGTCTTTTTAATCGGTGGCGCCATAGAAAGAAGGAAACCTCGAGCATTCTTGAACGAATAAAAGTGGAGAGATTGCAAGAAGAGGATGTTAGAGAAGAATATCTGAAAAATTTGAGTGGGCGATTCAAGAGTGAAGACGAAGGAAATGAGATTGAAAGTTTATGGAATAAATTTAAAGATGGAGTGGTTGGTGCTGCTATTGATGTATGTGGCGTGTCTAAAAGGAGGAAAGGTAAGAAAGAGAAGAATTTGTGGATGGACAAAAATGTTCAAGCAGCTGTGTGTGAAAAGAAGAAAGCTTGGTCCGATTGGTTGGCTACAAAAGCGAACCAACGAATGCAAAAGGCAACGAATGATGACGTAAAAAAGGCAAGAATGGAATACAAAAGGGTGAAAGTAATCGTGAAAGAAGCTGTAAGAAAGAAAAAAGAAGAATACAGTGATATGTATGATAGGAGACTTTCTGATGATTTTCAGTCAAACAAAAAGTTTTTCTGGAAATCAATACAATTTGCCCGAGGGAGATCTACTTCCTCGGAGCTTTGTAAAATCAGAAGTTTAGATGGAAGTTTAATAAAAGGAGAAGAATGGATATTGAAGAGATGGAAGGATCATTTTGAAAGTTTGTTTGAAAGAAATGAAGCAGAGGTAAATATGGCCTCTGCGGATAGCAATGAATGTAAGACAAGTGATAGCGAGATTAGTATGGATGACATCATGAAAGCGATAAAAGGTATGAAATCAGGTAAGGCTGCTGGGTATGACAGAGTGTCAGTCGAGATGCTGAAGGCTGGCCGCGGGATTGTGGTAGCTCAGCTGTACTGCCTTTTCAATATATGCTGGGAGAAAGGTCAAGTCCCAAGAGATTGGAGCAAGGCCGTAATTGTCCCTCTATATAAAGGAAAAGGGTCACAGCAGGAGTGCAAAAATTACCGCGGTATCAGCCTTCTTAGTGTCGTCGGCAAATTGTATGCAAAGATATTAATTGAAAGGGTGATTAATGAAACTGATGGGAAAATATGGGACGTGCAAGCGGGATTTAGAAGAGGAATGGGATGTACGGATCAGGTCTTTTCTTTACGGTGCATAACTGAAAAATGTTTGGCTAAACACCAAAAAGTTTATTGCGCGTTCGTAGATTTAGAAAAGGCCTATGATCGAGTGGTGAGGAATGAGCTGTGGTCAACGTTATCTACGTATGGGGTGAGCGGTTGTCTGATCCAAGCATTGAAGTCTCTCTATGAGGGTTCTAGTGCCTGTGTCAGAATAAACGGAGCGTACACGGAGTGGTTTCCTGTCGAAAGAGGTGTTCGACAGGGATGTGTTGCGTCACCATGGCTGTTCAACCTTTTCATGGATAAATGTTTGACAGATTTAAAAGAAAGTATGTATGGGTTAAGAATGAATGAATTACTCATCAAATGTTTACTCTACGCTGATGATCAAGTAATACTTGCGTCATCCGCTAACGAGCTTCAGGAGATGCTAAATATTATGAATGAAGCTTTGAAAGGGAAAGGAATGAAAGTGAATGTAAACAAAACGAAAGTTATGCTTTTTGAACGAGATGAATCTATGATGAATGGCAATATTTTGATAGATGGGGAACAAGTGGAAGAGGTGAAAGAATTTGTATACTTGGGATCTAAATTTACAAAAGATGGAACATGTGAAAGTGATATCGAAAGGAGAGTGAATGCAGGGAATATGGTAAATGGTGCTCTGCATGCTTTTATGAATAGCCAGATGGTGTCTCAAAGGGCTAGACTGGCAGTGCATGCTGGAGTGTTGGTGCCAACACTTATGTATGGTAGTGAAAGTTGGGTATGGCAGAAGAATCACAAAAGTAAAATAAATGCGGTAGAGATGAGAGCGTTGAGAAGCATGAGTGGATTAAAACTGAGTGACAGAGTAAGAAATAGTGTGATAAGAGAACGTTGTGGTATAAAAGAAGACGTAGTGACTAAAATTGAGAAAGGTATGCTTAGATGGTTTGGGCATGTAGAGAGAATGAATGAAAGGAGACTGACAAAAAGGATTTATGAGTCAAGAGTGAATGCGAAAGTTGGAAGGGGAAGACCGAGGCGAACGTTCCTGGACCAAATCCAGGACATTTTAAATAACGGCCAGGTCAAGAGTACTCTAAACCGACGAACTTGTATGAAAGATTTAATGAGATTGAAAGAAGCGAAGGAGATATGCAAGGATCGTGGCAAGTGGAAGGATGTTGTCTCTGCCTACCCCTATGGGAATAAGGCGTGATGCTATGTATGTATGTATGTAGACTAAAGTAGTTTCTTAACTTTGCGATGTTTTTATTGTATGACATATTATGATGAAGTATACCAATCATAAACAGTATCTCAGGCATTTTTAGGACATTTATTTGGTATTACTGCCTCATTGGTCTGGTGATTAACTTGTTCGGCGACAGATATGAGGTCGGGCGGATATTGAGTTTTCTATTAAGATTTTGTCAATAATTGATCGACGTTACGACATTCGTAGGCCTGATATTTTCCGGTCCCCCCGTGAAGAAATAGAGAGTGCATTTGTGTACGATGCCTACTAACATACAATGGAGCAGCGTGGTGGCTATGCCCTAAAAACCCTCTCTCCTCTGATTGAAGAGGCCTGTGCCCAGCGGGACATTAATGCACTGCAACTTACCTGTTTATCTTTATTTCTTAATATATACCTGTGTTAAATCCTTGGTCTAGTGGTCAGTATATTCGGCCACAGTCATAAGGTCCTGGGTCCGAGTCCCGAGTCGGGCCAATTCGATATTGAGTTTTCTATTAAAGATTTTCTCAATATTTGCCCGAAGTTGGGAAGTCAGCGGTGTGATCCACCCCGCGCCTGGGAGAGCACAATAAGTCGTCGGTCCTGCGCCTAATCTAACTCTGGTCGAGTCGGATTTCCGTCAAATTGGCGTGAAAGTGAAGGAACAGAGAGTGCACTTGTGTACTATGCCTGCCAACCCGCAGTGGAGCAACGTGGTGGCACTATGCTCTAACAACCCTCTCTCCTATGTGTGAGGAGGCTTGTGTCCAGCAGTGGTACGTTAATGGGTTGCTACTTACCTTACCTGTATTGAGTAGTGGTTAAAGACGTAGATATTTGTTAATGGATAAAAGACATTTGACTAAACTTGCCCTGTCGTGAATGGAACCTGGTGAAGTAAAAACCCGCAGCATTACTCTAGCAAGTTGGTCGTAAAGTATATATGTCTGAGTATACCATAAAGAGCAGTTATTCACAAACGTTTCCACATGCATCATCACATCGTACAAAACTCGAGGAGCCCTTGTCTGAGTCACTTTTAAAATAGTATAACGTTCCCGTACAAAGGCATCCGATTCCATCAAAACACTTTCAGCCTGGCTAAGTGTTTTAACAGGTTCGAATCCGTCAGGTTTGTACAAATGGTGTAATATGGTGATAATTGATGGGCCGAACTGACGGCGCGCAGCAAGCGTCGAAAGACGGCCCGTAGGGTGGATATGTTTGTTTATCACTTTTTCGGAGTTTTATTTTGTTCAGATGAAAGGTTAAGGATATATGTTTGGAGGAAGTCGCTGTTTACTTTAATTTTATGCCCTTTGTAGATCTTCACACGGTTGCGTTTTTTTGTCGCGACGATACAATTAACTCAATTTCACTTTTATTTATAATATACATCGCAGGC
Organism: Elymnias hypermnestra; assembly: GCA_015832385.1. Taxonomy (NCBI): domain Eukaryota; kingdom Metazoa; phylum Arthropoda; class Insecta; order Lepidoptera; family Nymphalidae; genus Elymnias; species Elymnias hypermnestra. Next base: position 600,078 of record JACTOM010000075.1, on the reverse strand, counting down.
TATTTTTGTTATGTTGGTACACATGTGTTAGTCATATTTTGACATTATCAGCCTTTTTAGATTAGTAGTTTGTTGTTGACAACTGATTTTTGAGTATGTATTAAAATGTGTTAAAAAAATGGAATAAAGTGCCTCAAATTTTAATTTTTTTTTGTCGGCATCGCTGGCGCAGTGGTGCGAGTACTCGCCTTGCTGGCAGAGGTCCCGGGTTCGATTCCCGGTAGGACGAATTTAGGAAATTGTATTTTCTAATTTGTCTGAGTCTGGACTGGTGGGAGGCTTTAGGCCGTGGATAGTTACCACCTTACCAGCAAAGACGTACCGCCTAACAAAGAGCTTTGTGTCCCGGTACGATGCTGTATAGAAACCGTAAGGGGTATGTCGCCTCTTACCTACATTAGCGCGCTTCCATCTTAGACTGTATCATCATTTACCATCAAATGAGATCACAGTCAAGCGCTGAACTGTCAGCAATAAAAATTTAAAAAAAGCCCCAAAACGCTTGAAATGTTGACTGTGACATTCGGTGAGTTCTCTTTGTCTCAAAAAAGTGATACAAGTGATTTAAAGAAAGGCGAGATCTTGATGAGGAAGATCGTGCTAAAGTTGCCACCACGTCAACAAGTGAAAAATCAGAGAAAAGTGTCAGGTCGTGCGTTTAATATGGAATACTGCAAAGAAGTTAGGACAAGTTTGCGTGACGCAATACGACTCAAACGATCGGAACTGTGGAAAAAAGTATCCTGTATTTTACATCACGATAATGCACCAGCTCACATCATTGTTTATGCGTGATTTTTTGGTCAAAAACAACACTCTAATCATGCCTCAACCACCTTATTTTCCAGATTTAGTTCCCTGCGAATTTTCCTATTTCCAAAACTGAAGGGACGAATGAAAGGAAAGCCTCATTTGCTGAGATAAAGTCAGAATCGAAGAATGAGCTGATGGCCATATCGAAAAACGGATTTCAGAAGTGCTTTGAGGATGGGAAGAAGCGCTTGCATAAGTGCATTATATGTCAGAGAGTTTACTTTGAAGTGGGAAAAATGGATATTGATGAACAAATAAATGCATTAAAAAAAACACCTTTCCTTTTGATCAAATCTCGTATAAATAATTTGTAGGCTATTCAAAAAGTAGTAAAGCATAATATCAGCGCTTACATCTCTATAAGGAATTGTATTTTTTATGCGAGTTTGGGTATATCTATTTGGAAAGCTTTTGTCTATTGTGTGGAAGAAATGATGATGCTCGTGATCATCTTGTTTTTCATTCATTTTTAGTAATCTATACATTAAAATATTGTTCAAAATTATTAAAAAAATACTTTACTAATAATATTACATTAACAGATAACAGTATTTTGATTTTTTGGTTAATACATCATTGTGATCAGGTGATTCAATGTACATTGCAAACAGACAATTAGGCAAAAGAAGAAATTTAGGAAATTTTATAACCAAAATTGTCAAGTCAGTGACTGATTTATAGTGCATTACTATGTTTAAGATATTAGTCTTGAGGAATATGCATAACTGCACCCAACATTGAACATAACTTAAGGAACTAGTACAATCCATAGTATGATATCTTTGTGTTTAGGGATTTTTATTTCAGTCGTCATACTCAGCAGCCCCATCGACACCTTAAAAGAATAATTCTATTAAATAAGAATAAAGCTTGTCGAGATAATCACTAAAAACTACCTTAAATTGAATTACCAAACTCATTTAAGATCTGCAAATAACAAAAAGGGACCTAGATGATAACGGCAAATAGACAATTTATATATCGAAGTAAGAAATGTTATTTGCTTGTAAGCCTCAAAATACGAACTTTACGTTAGAGTCAAATAAATTTCTAAATTTGATTTGAAGTTTCTGCTTTAAAATTTTGCTGACCTCAAAAATGCTGTAAGCTAAGAATAATTTAAATATACAAAATTTTGATGGGCTCACAGCAAAGAAAAAATCACTTTGGTCCAAAGCACTCGCACACGTAAGTGTTTTCGTCCTAAAAATATGGGACCGCAGTATTTTTTAACAGATTAAAATCATCATCATCTAGTGCTATCTTCAAAATGAAGTTTGACGGCCAGTATGCGGAAAACTCTTCTGTCCTGGGCAATTCTTTTTAATTGTGCGTAGTTATGACTGGTCTACTCACGTATATCGGTCATCCAATGCCGCCTTGGTCTACCAGGTTCTCTTTTTCCCGACATCCTGCCCTCCAGGATCAACCGTGGGTAATCAAATAGGGATCCTCTTTGAAGATGCCCGAAAAAAGCCACCTTTTTCCGTACGATGGTCGCCATAAGCATGCGGCTAACAGGCGCTCGTTTGAGGACTACAGCATTTGAGACGAACTGGTTTCAAGAAATCTTAAACATTTTCCTTAGTGCCTACATCTCAAATGCTTGGAGCCGCTTACTGCTTTGCTTCTTAACGACCCATTTCTCGCAGCCATATAAAAGTGTGGACCAGACATAACATTTTAGAACGCGAAGTCTTGTTAGGCATGGGATTTTGGGGTCACACAAAACTTTACTCATTTTATAGAAGGCGGCTTTTGCCTGCCCTATTATCGGAAATTTCTATTGGGGTCAAGAAGCTGCAATCAGAATTGAGGGTGAGCTATCAGATTGGAAACCGATAAGCAGAGGAGACGATCAAGGATGTATACTGTCTCCTTTGCTCTTTAATTTATATTCCGAAGCAATTTTAACCGATGTTTTACAAACCCATCAGGAAGGCATAGCTGTTAATGGATTAGTCAATAATATAAGATACGCTGATGACACAGTGCTTATAACAAATTCTGAAGGTGGACTGCAAAAGCTACTGGAAGACGTGGCAGCCGCAGGAGATGCGATGGGGTTGAACATTAACATCAATAAAACTAAAGCTATGTGCATATCCAAATCCCAGACCCAACTCCCTCAAATAAAACTTCGCGGTACCTATATTGCAGTTTAAAATGGCATATATAAAATCTATGCCCGATTTACTGTATATTATTTGACCCCACTACACCGCTCTACTTAAAATCGAAATTTGAATTTGTAGGAGTGCACTATAGCAAAGACCTACGATCAGTTTCACTGTTAACGCTGAAAATACCAACTCACCACACTAAGTTTCTTGGGAATTCTTTTATGGTTACAGCAACCCGATTGTGGAATGCACTCCCAGCAAACATAAGACAAGCAAAATCATTAAAAAATTTCAAACGTCACATTGACGTCACAGAACATTACCTCTTCCAAGTCACACTGTATGAGATGATATTATTATAAAAGTATGTGTTCATACGTATTGTATTATATATGTACTTTATTTATTATTAGTATGTATGATCTCTTTATGCACCCAGCTACATTTGAACAATTTCCTTCTCCTAAAGGTTGTCTGGAAGAAATCGCTAACTAGCGATAAGACCGCCTTTTGTACATTTATTTGTATAAGCCTCTTGCATTCATAATTTGTTATTGTGTTTTAAGGTGTGCAATAAAGAGTATTGTTATTATTTACTGAAGCTTAGAGCAAATAAATCAGTTTTCTTACGACTGAAAAAGCGGCGTGTCCTCAATAAGTGCAGCGATTGGTCACCGTAGTATAAGTTAAGAATACGCCCCCGTTTGATGTAGCCGGCTGTAGACGCATCTGTTTGTGTTTACGCACGTTTTGTTGTACCGCGCCACACAGCCCTTGGGGCGGTTTATTTGGTTAAAATGTGACCGGAATAGACCTTTTAACTCCAATATCGAATACCGTATTTGAGATCAATATTGTGGTTTAGTCCGGTTTTCACTTAAAGCCCGTACAGGCAACGTTCACCTCGATGTATAGCGGTTGTCTTGTTTAACACATACCAAGCGCACTTTGCATATCGATGGATTTGTTTTCTTTTCTTCACAGGGAAATGCTTTAAGGTACAAATCCCAACACTGAACTTTCATATTCGTCCCTGGTGAATTTTTGAAAGAGATGAATTTATGAATAGCCAGATGGTGTCTCAACGGGCCAGACTGGCAGTGCATGGAGGAGTGTTGGTGCCAACACTCTTGTATGGTAGTGACGGTTGGATATGGCAGAAGAATCACAGAAGCTAAATAAACGCGGATCCACTCAAATTGAAAGTGAGTAACGAAGTAAGAAATAGTGTGATAACAGAACGTTGTGGTATAAAAGAAGATGTAGTGATTAAAATTGAGAAAGGTATGCTTAGATGGTTTGGGCACGTAGAGAGACTAAATGAAAGGAGACTGACAAAAAGAATTTACGAGTTAAGAGTGAATGGGAAAGGTCGAAGGGGAAGACCGAGACGAACCTTCCCGAAAAAAATCCAGGATATTTTCAATAAGGGCCGGGTTAAGAGTACTCTAAACCTACGAACTTGTATGAAAGGTTTAATGACAATGAAAGAAGCGAACGAGATATGCAAGGATAGAGGCAAGTAAAAGGACTGCCCACCCTTGTGTGAGTAGGGCGTGATGTATGAATATCGATAGCCCGAATGAATAAACGGTTAACTTGCATTTTACGTCCCCTTTATCAAACTAGGTCATCGTTTATTTAAAAAATTACATCATTAATACAAAAGTTGGTAGTAAGTAAGTAAAGTAAGTAGCAGCCTATTAACGTCCTACTGCTGGGCACAGGCCTCCTCACTCCGAGGAGTGAAGGGTTTTTAGAACACAGACCCACCACGCTGCTACACTGCGGATTGGCAGGCATAGGACACAAGTGCACTCTCTATTCCTTCACTCACATAGTCCGATGTGACGGGAATCCGACACGACCGGAGAGAGATCAGGCGCAGGACCGACGGCTTAACGTGCTCTCCGAGGCACGCGGGTGGATCACGTCGCCAAGTTCCCAAATTCGAGCAAATATTGAGAAAATCTTAATAGAAAACTCAATCGATTTTTGAATTGGCCCGACCCGGGACTCGAACCCAGGACCTCATGTCTGTAGTGGAACATCTTAAATTTCTTTAAGTTTATTATTGTATAAGCCATGTATGTTTTTATATTTTTGTGTTATGTGTTGTATTAGTATGTATGTTTCTGCCATTGCTCATCAGTTTTGGTACTCACTGCTTTTAAGCCCAAAGGTTGTCTGGAAGAAATCGCTATTTAGCCGTAAGACCGCCTTTTGTACATGTAATTATAAGTAAGTTAATATGTTAAATTGTTATTTCTTGATGTGGAATTATGTATACAAACAAACAGGTCGCTTTGAAAAAAAACTCAATATCCTTGCAAAGCTTTTCTTAACATATCCACATATGAACTGACAGAGAAATTTATTATTATTAAGAGGTATTCTAACTGACTCATTGGTCTAGTGGTTAGCATGTTCGACTACAGACATGAGGTCCTGGGTTCGAGTCCCGGGTCGGGCCAATTCCAAAAAATTAATATTGAGTTTTCTGTTAAGACTTTCTTAATATTTGTCCGAAGTTGGGAAGTTGGCGGTGAGGAGTGAGGAGGCCTGTGCCCAGCAGTGGGACGTTAAACGGCTGCTACTTACTAACATGTTTGAATATACACATTATTTTATTATTACTATTTAAGATATTCTATGTGTTTGTAACAAGATTACTTAGACGATAGAAACGCGTGGGAGTGAACGAATTGCTCTAAATTGAATTAAAATATAGTAAACTAATATGATATTGTAATGATGATGGTAACAAAAAAAATACCCGACTGAGTTTGTTGTGGGTTCTTCTCGGATCAGGGCGCAAAGGAACCCTCGTAACTTTAGATGTTAAGCCGTTCTTGAGTACCATCATCAGACGTATATTAGAATCAGATTGTGGAAAAAAATGTAATTTGACGATTCAAAAGTGCTGTAATATGCCTACTTGAATAAAGATATTTTTGATTTGATTTGATAACAAACTCCACAAAAGTCACAATCAATCTTAGGAGATTATCCTGAATAAACAGACACATAGATTATCAGTTAGTATACGTATCATGCTAATGTTTTTATGACTTTAAAAGCCCTTCAATTTCGTAATCACAGACAGCCATTTCAGTGTAATTTTTACGTATGTAGATTATAATTTTCGTACTTGTCTTTATTGCAGGCGGAGCTTTTTCCACGGTGTAAATCCTTTTCCCTCAGTTGGCGGAGTTATGAAATAAAACCATTATGCAGTCAGCATTCATGTGGCTTTAACGAGGCTTTTTGTAAGTTTAAGCTTTTACACTATTTAACATTTAGCTCGCTTACACGCTGGAGCTTTGGGGTGAAATCTGAAAGCTCTTGACCCGCATATAAAGTCATTATTACTTTTATACCCCTGTAAATGACTTTTTAATTAATTTTTCTATTGCTAATAAATAATTAAAGTTTCTATTATGTCATAAATTTATATTATTTGCCTAAATGTATGTTGGACCTCATTCGAAAGCTCAGAGTCAGCTTGCGATGGAGAGGGCTATGCTCAGAGTTTCTCTACGCGATCAAATCAGAAATGAGGAGATCCGTAGCAGAACCAAAGTCATCGACATAGTCTTGCGAATGGCGATCCTGAAGTGGCAATGGGCGGGGCATATAGTCCGACGGACCGATGGACGTTGGGGCCTGAAGGTGCTGGAGTGGCGACCCTGCACCGGGCGGCGCAGTGTAGGGAAACCCCCCACAAGGTGGACCGACGACATAAAGAGGGTCGCCGGTAGCCGCTGGAGCCAGGCGGCGCAAGACCTTGCTTTGTGGACGTCATTACGTGAGACCTATGTCCAGCAGTGGACGTCCATCGGTTGAAGCGACGACGACGATGTTGGACTATGATCTCAAATGAATGGTAACTGATGTTACAAACAGAAATTCAAATAGTTTTTATACATATTTGTTCAGCTATCTTCCAAATAACCATATCATCAGTAGGAAAGGACACGTGAGTTTTATTATTTGCATAGTTATCGTAGATTTCCAATGCTTTCGATTGGACAAGGCGTTAAAAATATATTGGACATCACAACGGCCCTTACGATAATGTTTTATTATATTTACTTAGGTGACTTATCACTAAATTATCGTGTTCTGGTCGCACCTAGATAGAGCATTATTAATAAAATCTAGTTGAGAATTACCAGCAAGTTGTTTGCAGCAATCTCTATATATAAGGAATATTTCATTTACCCATTCGTCCCAAAACCACCGAAACTATAGGTTTCATTGACTTGAAAATCGGCATAGTTACTCCTGTCGCAACGTAGACTTTAACTAAGAACGGGTTTCTCCATATTACCACGGAATCTGAATATATAAGCGAAATACGATGAATTATTGTAAAATACCCAAAGCTATTCCCTCGATTATCTAGAGATTCAGCAAATGTGTTCATTTCGCGACGTACACGTTCACTAAGTACGTGTTTACTATGATCTCAAAGGATCAGGACATATTAGCGAAAAAACTCACTTCCTGCGACATAACCAAAACTAATCCCGCGATTGACTTGAAATTCGGCGTATTCCTTTCGCGAAGTAAATGCTCATTAAGAACCGGTTTTCCAATATTCACATGGGACCGGAATATATAAAAAAAGGGTTACCTACTGCGAGATATCCAAAATTATTAGCCCGATAGACTTAGACTCGGTATTTCCACGGGATCGTGAACTACGCGGTTAACACCTTGATGATCAGCTTCCAGCAAAGACGAAAATGCAAAATATTTCTGTTCCAGTACGATGTTCAATTAAATTACCTCTTATAAGATTCTATCTTAGATTGTATCCTCACTTACTATCAGGTGTGATCACAGTCAAGCTCTAAACCACCAGCAATATTAAAAAAATTGGCATATTTCTTTCGCGAAACTTTCTTTGATATTCCCTATACATCATCGGATTCGAGAACTACGTGAGCAAAGCCCTAGTTAAAAGCTTGTATATATAAATATATAATAACAATAAAGTGGTGTTTTGACCGAGCTTCGAGTGCATGGCCAATCTCTATTCCTTCACTCATCATCAGAGGTTCTTCACAACCAAGTTGTGGGGTACGAGCCTCGAGGCAATGCCTCATTACCTAAACTAATTTTGTCATCATCGCCGTTATCTTCACCCACACTTGGAGGTGGTGACAACAAGAGCTTACGAGGTAATGGACGCCCAGTGCTTTCAGATCTAGGTTACTGGCTGGCAATGCCATGAAGGTGTGTGTGTGCGGAAAGTTGTCCGCATAGTGGAACATACTCCTCGCGAACTGCCGGACGAACACCTCCACGGTGGGCGGTGTCACGACGAATGACGTCATTCCTGACGTACTACTACAATGAGGCGTAAGCACTTTTTCTGCTAAGTCATTTCTTTACTCTCATAGTGGGACGTGACAGCAATCCAACACTCACGGAGATATATCAGGCGCAGGACTGACGGCTTAACGTACTCTGCGAGGCACGGGGGTGGAGAGAATCATCAGTTTCCCAACTTCAGGCAAACACTGGAAATTGCTTAATATAAAACTATATCAAGTTTTGCATTCGCCCGACTCGGAACTTAATCCTAGGACCTCACGTCTGTAGTCAAACAAGCTGATCAGTAAGACAGCTAGAATATATATATTGCATATAGATAGATAGATTACAAACCTATTCAAAATAATACGAGTAGCGCCCCTCGCGGCGAATCGACGAACTAAGTGGTAATGGCGCGGTTGCCATGGCGACCGGTCGTAAAATTTTATGACGCACGCCCCTAGCGAATTTAGCTTTGAACCCGTAAAAGGCAAAGCAGACACGCGACACGTTAAAAGTCAAAGGGCGTTGTTGGTGTTTTGAATTTTGACGCCTTTTAATATCATTGCCTTTTCGCGAGCTGGTTAGTCCGCGTACCACACACTCTATGACACTCGAAATGCCCGTACGCCAGACTAGGTGTATTGTACGCTTCAGTGATACTGGAAAAAGTATTTCCCAGCCAACGCCGGCCGGATTCAAACTATAAATGATAGAAAACTATTCACAAAATCTCCATTTTATCCTTATGGAAGGCTTTGAAGGAAAAATAAGTGTACATAGTTGTGATTTAACCAACAGAAAAAGTGAGAATTAGCGGCTTTTTTAATAGTTTCAAAAGAGTCCGGCATAATTGGCTACGCCTTGCAAAAGTTGCTGAATTGCATTATAAACTTATAAATTATGGCATTTTTGCATTCTCAAAGCACATATAAAAATAAAGTGGGTTCCTGAATACCGTATCTATATTTTAAAATATACTTTAAATCAATGTACCAGCAAGGTTTTAACTTACGTATAATAACGTATATCAGAATATAAATGTTGTTTATCTCTCTCTATGATCTGATTGAACGACTTAGAAGTGCCAAGGTAGGCTGTCATATTGGTAGTACTTGCGTAAATAATATCAGCTATGCTGACGACATGGTGCTTCTAAGTCCCTCAATCAGAGGCCTTAGGCATCTGCTTAATATCTGTGAAGAGTTCGCACGGGATCACGGTCTCAAATATAATGTGGAAAAAACAAAATTCATGATATTTCGAGCGGGTAAGGGTCCGGAGAAAATACCACCTATTTTCTTAAATGGAATGTGTATTGAAAGAGTGGAAAGCTTCAAGTACTTAGGACACATTTTGACGGAGGATCTGCGGGATGACGAAGATGTTAAACGAGAAAAGAGGGCTCTGGCTGTTCGGTGCAACATGCTCGCACGTCGATTCGCCCGTTGCAGTGCTGAAGCAAAGTTGACACTGTTTAGAGCATACTGTCAGTGCTTCTACACGTGTCAACTTTGGGCCAATTGCACTAACAACTCACGTAGTGGCATCAGAGTGATGTATAATAATGCATACCGCATTTTGATGAAACTACCGAGATACTGCAGTGCTTCGGGTATGTTTGCCGACGCCAGAGTACCGGACTACTTCGCGATTATAAGATCTCGAATCGCATCATTTTGGACTCGCATTCGTGACTCTCAGAATACTATCCTCAAGATGTGTTCGGAGTGCCCGAAGAATTCCATTCTTAAGTATTGGCTTGCAGTTCATCGTGACAAAAATAAAAAATAAAAAAGTACAACATACTATAAATTTGTACAACTACGAAAATGACGAGGAAGAATTATACCCTTAGATTTATTTAGTATTTTTATTATTATTAGATTTAATTTTGATTGTATTCTAATTTAAAATTTATTTATTATTATTATTAATTTTTATTTAAGTTTTATTTTTTCTGTATGTTCTATGTATTTGTTTTGTTACTAAACTGTAAACTGGGACAAGTGCCTTTTAATAAAGATAAATAAATAAATAAAATATAAGATATTCAAGTATCTATTGACTCTTCACGATATTTCTGGATCCATAAGGCGTAGACACTTGAAATTTGGTAGGAATATTCCTTTTGCCTAGTAGAGGTCAGCTAAGAACGCATTTTACGAAATTCCACGCGCAAGGAGGGTTGCGGGGAGGTGTTAATTAAAAAATTCAACCCAAAAAACATTCCATCCATACCGTTGTACTGTACATCTGTTATTGCTTTAATTTTAAATTCAATATGATATATTTGAACTTAAACTACTGAATGTCGTCGCTTTGGCAAATGATAAAAAAAGAAACTAAATTTTATTTAAAGATACATAAGAATACATAATATTCTATATTATCCTGTGACAAAGACTCTTATTCAAATCAGCAAAAATGATACCGAAAGATGTCATTGGTTGAGTTATACAGTATCGTTTAATTTTCAAACGGCTATTCTATAATATTAGCTTTTAGAATTGTGTCACTATTCTTCTAAAGCAGTCAGGTGTATTATAAAAAACAAAATTGCAACTAGCTCCAGTTAACCAGAGAGTGCAAGTCAAAAAAGTATTGAGTGTGCGTTAACCTTATAGCCAATTCTATTAGATTAGAGTGCACCATAACTTTAGAGGGTCAAATATTTGAGATTTGAAACGTTGAAAGCCCTGTTTATGGTGACTTTTATTAGTATTGCAAGTTTCTTGTATAAAATCCACTCTGAATGTAAATTTAGGGTTGAAAATATCAAGGTATATAACTATATATATACATGTATATATAAAACAACAAGTGGAAGAGGTGAAAGAATTTGTATACTTGGGATCTAAATTTACAAAAGATAGAACATGTGAAAGTGATGTTGAAAGGAGAGTAAATGCAGGGAATATGGTAAATGGTGCTCTGCACACCTTTTTGGATAGTCAGATGGTGTCTCAAAGGGCCAGACTGGCTGTGCATGCCGGAGTGTTGGTGCCAAGACTTGTGTATGGTAGTGAAAGTTGTGTATGGCAGAAGAATCACAAAAGTAAAATAAATGCGGTAGAGATGAGAGCGTTGAGAAGCATGAGTGGATTAAAACTGAGTGACAGAGTAAGAAATAGTGTGATAAGAGAACGTTGTGGTATAAAAGAAGACGTAGTAGCTAAAGTTGAGAACGGTATGTTTAGATGGTTTGGGCATGTAGAGAGAATGAATGAAAGAAGACTGACACAATGGATTTATGAGTCAAGAGTGAATGCGTAAGTTGGAACGGGAAGACCAAGGCGAACGTTCCTGGACCAAATCCAGGACATTTTAAATAAGGGCCAGGTCAAGAGTACTCTAAAAAGACGAACTTGTATGAAAAGTTTAATGAGAATGAAAGAAGCGAAGGAGATATGCAAGGATCGTGGCAAGTGGAAGGATATTGTCTCTGCCTACTCCTATGGGAATGAGGCGTGATGCTATGTATGTATAAAACACAAAGGCCGTTTGTAACTATGTCCGTTATAAGAGTTCAAAACCATCCAATGGATGTGTCTGAAACCACTCCATTAAAGATTCAAAGCAGTATTTCTTCATATACCAATTGGATAAGAAAGCACGCGGTATTACCAGCTAGTCTAAACTGATATTATAAAGAGGAAACATTTGTGTTTTTGCATGTTTGTAATGTTTTCACAAAAACTACTGAATCTATTTCAAAAAAATTTCCACCATTAGAAAGCTGCATTTTCAATGAGTGATATAGGCTATATTACTTTCTCAAAAAAGTAAGGACCCCTAATAATAATGAAATAATGTAACCCAAAATGTGAAAATTTAGTCACAAATAATCTGATACCGCATGCGCCGCGGAAGCTATTGAAGATAGAACAAAAACATGTTCTACAATATTATAGAAGTTATTAATATCTACAAATAACTCCGGGATACCATATGTCCAACTACTGTAGTTATGCCACTATAACTACATTTTATAAGTTATTAAAAGTGCCGACAATAATCAAACCATATTATTCATACCTCGGTATTATTTCTTCGTCGTCGTCGTTTCAACCGATGGACGTCCACTGCTGGACATAGGTCTCACGAAATGATGCCCACAAGGCCCGATCTTACGTCGCCTGGTTCCAGTGGCTACCGGGGACCCTCCTGATATCGTCGGTCCACATTGTGGGGGGTCTTCCTACTCAACGTCATCCGGTGCGGGATCGCCATTCCAGCATCATCCGACCCCAACGTCCATCGGTTCGTCGGACTATGAGCCCCGCCCACTGCCACTTCAGGTTCGCGATTCGTAGGTTTCGTAGGTTCGCGATTCGTAGAACTCCGAGCATAGCCCTCTCCATCGCACGCTGAGTGACTCTGAGCTTCCGAATGAGGCCCATAGTCAGCGACCACGTTTCCGATCTGTAGGTCATCACTGGCAACACGCACTGTTCGAAGACTTTAGTCTTCAGGCACTAAGGAATGTTGGACGAAAACGTCTTCCGGAATTTCCCGAACGCTGCTTAACCGAGTTGGATTCTTTCTCGAAATTGGACCTACCGAGCTGGACTATGTGTCCCAGGTATGTGTATTCGTCAAAAATTTCGAGGGTCGAGTTCTCGACGATGACTGGGTGGAGCGGAACATGGATATTGGACACAACTTTCGTCTTATCCATGTTCATTTTTAGGCCCACCTGTCGAGGAGCTCTGGCGGGATTATTTCTTAACCTAGTAATATTTTATTCAAAACCGTTTCATTATCTGTAAAATACTTTTAAAATAATTATAACGAATTTAACGTAGATAAAACATTATAATTACACATTAAGCTTAAGCTGCATTATCTTTCATTAAAGTGCACTTTTAGTCTTCTTGTTATTCTGAAACAGAGTTAATTATAATTCCAATGATCCGTGAAAGTGTCATGTCAAATACAACATGATAAGGAGCTGACACAGCGGAGTAACTGCGAACTAATAGCGAACATGATATTAATATAAAGGCGAACAATACGAAATGTCGTCTGAATACGAGATGAAGAGTCGGGACAAGACAACAATGCCCGCCTCCAGCATTACAATGAGAGAACTCATCTGCTACTGCAAATCGATTCCGACAAAACATCGCCACAACTAAGTTTAGATTAAAGTAACTGGGTTCAAGACAGTTTGAGAAACTCCTACGTCTTTTAAACTTAATTTGTTACCAACAAAGAAATAACCGCGACTTCTTTTGCTTAGAGCTCTGAAATGTTGGGAGTTATTGTGTAATGTAGTGGCAACACTTAAAAATACCAAAAAAATGTGGAATATTACGAAATGTTATGCAATACGAGGTAACTTTAACAAAGGGAACAATTTTGTTAAGTAAGTCTTAGTGATAAATAGTATATATTGGTATAGTGCAAGCTGTGTATATTTAAATAGTGGAGAGAAGAAAAGTTGTTAGTTGGTGTTTTTTGGTAAGTCAGAAGTCGGATAAGTATCTACATGCCTTATGTAGCAGTTTTACTGAAGCGTGAACTTTGAAGGTAATTTTTTTATTGCATCACGTGGAACAGTGTTTTTTGGTAGCATTTATAATAATTTAAGCTATAACAAACGATACATACATAAAGTATACGAACTTTAATGAGAGAGAGAGAAAGAAAATACTTTATTTGCTTAAAGCAATCTCTTCCAGGCAACCCTTGAATAAATACTATATTATATATATATATATATATATGTGTGTGTGTGTGTGTGTGTGTGTGTGTGTATACACACCTATATGAGTAGAATGAGTTATTTGTTTCACTGTAAATCAGCTCAGTGTTTTTAATTTCGCATTTATAATATTGGGTGACACATCGTCAACATCGTCGTCGCTTCAAGCGATGGACGTCCACTGCTGGACATAGGTCTCACGTATGACATCCACAAGGCCCGATCTTGTGCCGCCTGGCTCCAGCGGCTACCGGCGACCCTCTTTATGTCGTCGGTCCACCTTGTGGGGGGTCTGCCTACACTGCGCTGTCCGGTGCAGGGTCGCCATTCTAACACCTTCGGCTCCCAACGTCCATAGATCCTTCGGACTATGTGCCCCACCCATTGCCACTTCAGGTTCGCGATTCGTAAGACTATGTTGGTGACTCTGGTTCTACTACGGATCTCTTCATTTTTGATTCGATCACGTAGAGAAACTCCGAGCATAGCCTTCTCCATCGCACGCTGAGTGACTCTGAGCTTCCGCATGAGGCCCATAGGCCCAACCACTATGGGTGACACATATAACATAATTATTTACCATAAATAAAATAAAATATAGTAAATTAATTTACGTGAAAACGTTCTATTACAAAAGACATATTATAATGTTGAAGTTTATTTAAGCGACAAAGATGTTTGGACTTGATTCCAGTTGCACATGAAAGCTAAACACCTTGTAATCTGCAAAAACTATATTTAAACGAGTAACGGTCGAGTTTCTTGCCGGTTTCTTCTCAGCGGAGTCAACTTTCTGAACCGGTGGAGGATTTGTTACCAAAAGACAGACTAATGACGATTCAAAAGTGCTTTTAAAGCCTACTTGAATAAAGAATATTTGATGTGAAATTATAATGAGAAGAAAAAACGTAATGCTACTATAATCCCGTTTATATATGAGACAAAACAACTCAATTACTATAATACGATCCGTAACTTGAAAAAATACGAATTACAATTTACAAATGCGTCACTCGTACCCATTCGTTATATTAAACAAGTCTCATTTTTTCAAGATAATAAAAATACATTTACAGTTGATGATGATACTGTTTTTTATTAAATCCTCGTGGAATTTTATCTGCCTCATGTTTATGTAACTTATTGACAGCAGAACTAATAGTTTATGATATCTTTGCTTCAAAAAAATGCAATTAAATACTTTGGAGGACCCAGGAGGAGGATATTATAATAAATTACTTAGTAAAAAAGTAAGTAAGTAGCAGCCCATTAACGTCCCACTGCTGGGCACAGGCCTCCTCACTCCAAGAAGCGAGGGTTTTTAGAGCATAGACCCACCACGCTGCTCCACTGCGGATTGGCAGGCATAGTACACAAGTGCACTCTCTATTCCTTCACTCTCATAGTCCAACACGACCGGAGAGAGATCAGGCGCAGGACCGACGGCTTAACGTGCTCTCCGAGGCACGGGGGTGGATCATACCGCCGACTTCCCAACTTCGGGCAAATATTGAGAAAATCTTAACAGAAAACTCAATATTGATTTTTGAATTGGCCCGACCCGGGACTCGAACCCAGGACCTCATGTCTGAAGTCGAACATGCTAACCACTAGACCAATGAGTCAGTTCCCTTGGGTACCATTCAGTTATTATTTCCGCCTATTTTTCTTTCTTTCCTCTCATCATGTATCCCGTACATTTTAATTATCTGCAAACTGATTGTATTTTCCTAAATTTGGTCTATTCTTTTTAATATTTCATCTATTCGTCTTACTCCCAATACACTTTTCTCTATTCCATTCTGATAGATATTTATTATATTTTACTGTTGCTCGGTTAGGGCACAAGTTTTGCAAGCAAATGTCAGACACGGCAATATTCAAGTGTTAAACACTTTTCTCTAATTTGCCATTGGGTTCTCTTTATTTTTCATTATTTCACTCAATGACCAGAATCTCTTCCAAGTGTTGCTATTCTCCTTTCGATTTCTTGCTGCATGTTTTCTGTGAGTGACACTAAGTGCTGTATTCTTGAATATATATCGCATTACACTTTTGTTTTCGTATTTCGGAAGCTATTACAAAAAATACCTGGTATTTTATTGAAATTTTTAAGTGAGAGTAGAGGACTTCCTCCAACGCCTCGGTTTATGAGACATGCCATTTTTTTATTTATTTTAAATGAATTCGAAACATATCCTTAATCCTAAGTCGAAACAATGAAAAATATTATCAAAACGGCACTCATCGACAGAGATATAAAGAAATTAATAAATTAATCTAGTCTCAAAATACATAAAAAGCTAATTATTCATTATAATTGTTTTTTCTTTCAGTAGAAAAAGATACGTTATTAAGAGAGGCTGTTAAAGGAAACAAAAAAAATGGGAACAGGTAGGTACGTGAAACTAATTATCGCTTCACGTACACACAGACGCGCCGTCGTTATTTCGGACGTGATGGGAATTCAAACATCTCTTATCCTTCTTTGCAATACTTTGTATCCTTCAGAAAGACACCTGCAAAGAATAAAAGCTGGTACTTTTCATAAGCTCTGCTCATAGAAACTTAGGAGGCATTCGAAGGCTCAGAGTCACTCAGCGTTCGATGAAGAGGGCTATGTTCGGAGTTTCTCTACGCGATCAAATCAGAAATGAGGAGATCCGTAGCAGAACCAAAGTCATAGCCCTACGAATCGCGAACCTGAAGTGGCAAAGGGCGGGGCACATAGTCCGACGGACTGATGGGGCCGATGGTGCTGGAATAGCAACCCCGCACCGGACGACGCAGTGTAGGAAGACCCCACACAAGGTGGACCGACGATATAAGGAGGGTCGCCGGTAGCCGCTGGAGCCAGGTGGCGCAGACCTTGTGGGAATCATTTCGTGAGACCTATGTCCAGCAGTGAACATTCATCGATTGAAGCGACGACAACAATTTCCTGGCACATTAGTTTGATCTATTGATTGCGATTATATTTAAACAAATCTAAAGCTTTAGATATCCGAGACTTAGTGGGAGGGAAAAAGGAAGATAGGTTAGGAATATAATTGTCATTAAAAGTGTCGAAAACTAATACAAATAATTTATTGAAATCTCAAACGACAAATTGTATATAAAAATGCCACGTGATTTTTTTCAATATTTAGAAATTATTAATAATGAAATATTTTCATTTTATCAAAAATAGTATATTAAATGATTAAATGAGGAGTGGCAAATTAAAACGCCACGTGTTATTTGTAAATATTAAAACTACCTAGCCTTCAAAGGAATTAGCCTAATAGCGTACATACATACATACATAGCATTACGCCTCATTCCCATAGGGGTAGGCAGAGACAACATCCTTCCACTTGCCAGGATCCTTGCATATGTCCTTCGCTTCTTTCATTCTCATTAAACCTTTCATACAAGTTCGTCGGTTTAGAGTACTCTTGACCTGGCCCTTATTTAAAATGTCCTGGATTTGGTCTAGGAACGTTCGCCTTGGTCTTCCCCTTCCAACTTTCGCATTCACTCTTGACTCATAAATCCTTTTTAGCTAATAGCGTTTCATCCGTAAATATTTTACCCTCATGCGCTTAAAGAAGTTTCACTTCAAAAATTGTTTATATATCAAAGCCGTGTTTGTATGTATGTAATACTACATTTTCCTGCGTCTTCAGCTGTAATGACGTATGTGTAACATTAAAAGTGGCCTGAGAAACGGACGTGCCGAAATTACTGCGTACGTGTCACTTTTTCCTTACATTTCTTATAACTAAACGCTCGTACAATGTTGTAACGTCAAAAAACTATAACCAATTCCACATACATATTTCTTTTTAGTTCTTTCGGTATCTGAAATTTAGCGATACAATATTTTCTATAATTATTCGTATAACACTCACGAAAGTTGCAATCTCTAAGAGTATTATTCAAAGATACATGGCTTCTTACAATACTGTGGCTTCATTTTGTATATTTGGCCTCCTCACTCCGAGGAGTAAGGGTTTTTAGAGCATAGACCTACCACGCTGCTCCACCGCGGATAGGCAGGCATCGTACACAAGTGCACTCTCTATTCCTTCAATCTAATAGTCCGATGTAGCGGGAATCCGACACGACCGGAAAGAGATCAGGCCTAGGACCGACGGCTTAACGAGCTCTGCGAGGCTCGGAGGTGGAGCACACCGCCAACTTCGGGCAAATATTGAGAAAATCTTAATAGAAAACTCAATCTTGATTTTTTGTCACTGTCTGTAGTCGAACATGCTAACCACTAGACCAATGAGGCAGTTTATATTGAAATACATCATATATTGATATATTTTAAATAAATCAAAAAAGTGAAACGTACTAGTTCTAGCACAAGAAATAATAACAAGGTTTGTCGCCCTATTTAATGTAAAAAAAAAAGTTCAGGAATCATTTGTCGAGTTACCTATAGATGTTTTTAACGAGAGACCACAATCAGTTTTGTATTTGTCGCATTATAACTTTTTTAAGTCCACAATATGTAATTGCTATGTATTTTTGTAATAGTTAAGTGAATATTTTTCTATTTAATTAAGAATGAATGAATTACTCATCAAATGTTTATTCTACGTTTTTGGTCTCTGCTGAAAAGTTCGTATTTCCCCCCCTTATTAATTATTAGTGCATAAATAAATAAAAATTAAATAAGAGTGAGAGCTGATATCTACGATCATCTTAAAAGGTTTAAAATAAAAATATTCTTTATCAGGCTCGAAAAGCTTGGAGTTAAATATTTTCTTATTGTTAAAGTAGTAGCTGATAAACTTTATAAACACTACATAATATGAAGGCACATAATTAGAGCAACCCCCCGAGGTCGTAAAAATGACTTGATGGAATTCAGACCCTTAAATGTTGCGTTTTATGTGACGGCCCGACCGGCTTTCTCATTAGAAGCGGGTCGTAAAAAATTAACGGTGGAAATTATTTTTAATCAAATTTCTCTTCGGTACCAACTCGAAAATACAGGTATGTTTAGATTTTAAGTGTATGCATTTGTTCGCAACTTCGTATACTTTTTAATGGGACAGAAATAAAATACAAAAAAACTATGCTGTACACATAATACATAAAAAGTACACATGTCAGAAGTGAAACTTCTTTGGCAAACAAATTTTTCAGTATTGTTTATATTTATACAAATCTAAAACTTTAGTTTCCCGAGACTTGTGGGTCGAAAAAGTGTCGAAAAGTAATATAAATAATTTATTGAAATCAAATGACGAATTGTAAATAAAAATGCCAAGTGTTTTTTTTCTCCGAAATTAGAAATTATTAATTAATTAAAAAAGAATTTATGAAACATTTTATATTTAATGAAATATAGTATATTAAATGATTAAATGACGATTGGCAAATTAAGATGCCACATGATATTTGTAAATATTAAAACTACCTAACCTTCGAAAGAATTGGCCTGATAGCGTTTCATCCGTAAATATTTTAACCTTATGCGCCTAAAGCAGTTTCACTTCAAGAAAATTACAGTTAAGACATAAACATATACATTATGGAGTCCAGTGGGCGGCCTTATCGCTGAAATGGCGATCCCTTCTAGGCAACAAAGAGACAAAGTATCAAATAATCAATTTTCTTGAACAGGAAGTAGTTTTTTGTCATCATTAAATAAATTTTGGGACTGAGCATATTTTATATTGATATGCAGTGACTTCCAAAGACTAGTACGCTTTAGGATCAAACAGCACACAGAAGAGAAAAAAAAAAGAAGAGTATAATATTGTAATGTTGAAAAATATGTTACATTAAAAACTTGAAATTTTACAATTTAAGGACCTTGCATCTTTTAGAGGACGCAATTTTATTTTTGGGACATGGGAAGGGTCATTAGAAGCTAAACCCTAAGTTTGTGGGATTGCTGGCCTTGTCCCCCGGCTTCCATCTTGGAAAAAGAGGTGCCAACACCTATTCGCGATACCTTTATTTACAAAAGATGGAACATGTGATAGTGATATTGACAGGAGAGTGAATGCAGGGAATATGGTAAACGGTGCTCTGCACGCCTTTATGAATAATCAGACGGTGTATCAAAGGGCCAGACTGGCTGTGCAAAGAGGAGTGTTGGTGCCTACACTTATGTATGGTAGAGAATATTGGGTACGTGAGAAGAAGCATAAAATTAAAACAAATGCGGTAGCAATGAGAGCGTAGAGAAGTATGAGTGGGTTGAAATTGAGTGACAAAGTAAGAAATAGTGTGATAAAAGAACGATGTGGTATAAAACAAGATGTAGTGACTAAAATTGAGACACGTAGAGACAATTAATGAAAGGAGACTGACAAAAAGGATTTATGAGTCAAGAGTGAATGGGAAAGTTGGAAGGGGAGGACCAAGGCGAACGTTCCTGGACCAAATCCAGGACATTTTAAACAAAGGCCAAACTCTAAACCGACGAACTTGTATGAAAGGTTTAATGAGAATGAAAGAAGCGAAGGAGATATGCAAGGATCGTTGCAAGTGGAAGGATGTTGTCTCTGCCTACCCCTATGGGAATGAGGCGTGATGCTATGTATGTATATATGTGGGAACTATTCATCCTACAAAAAATTCGTAAAGACAATTTATAGTAAATCGGTTTGCTTACAAATATGTTCATATAACTTTTTCTCCTAGGTTTAAAAGTTATGAGCAAAAAGTGAGAAAATGTCTATAAAAATTTCAATTTTTTTTGCTTTCTAGCTTTTTTATACATTATACAAATTAAATACTACAGACCAATCTTGTAGATGGTCTTTTGAGGAAAATTTTTCTCTATAATTTTTTTAAATTTCATTCATATTAAACGCTGTTACAGCGCTCCAAAGATGACCGGGTTCGTCAATGTCCATGAGAATCCGGTCAATGGTCTGGAGAACAAGGGCGGCAACCCCTCAAACTTGGGGTTAAGCTTCTATTAACCTAAAATAAAATTGCATCCTCTAAAAAATTACTGACATATTATTTTCTGATTCTGATTTAATGACTTAACTGACATATTATTTTTGCTTTTATTAGGAGACTGCATCCCATTAGGACATATAACATTTATATCGAGTAGCGGTATTAATATTTATACAACAAAAGAAAGGCTAATAGCTTCTTTATAATTATTTTAAAAATTCATGGCAACCAACGATTTCAAATTAATTTCTTAAAATTAACCCTAATTTAAAATATAATGTTGAGTTTTATCCTTTTTTTATTTTTGCAGGACACCGACAGATGGCATTAATATGAACAAAAACCTAAGTCCATTAAGTATGTCTGTATGTATAGATATATAATTAATGTATTACTAAAAGTTTGAGAAAGAAGTGTACGTGTATTAAATTCTATTCTACGTCTACGTTAAATTCTATAATGTATATCTAGGTCCTATTACAAAAGGCATTATAATATTGAATATTATTTAAGTGATTCCAGTTGCACATGAAAGCTAAACTCATTGTAACGTACAAAAGCTATATTTAAAGGAGTAACCGTTGAGTTTCTTGCCGGTTTCTTCTCAGCGGAATCAACTTTCCGAACCCGTGATAGTTTGTTTGTTTGTTTGTTACCAACGGACAGACTATTGACGATTCAAAAGTGCTTTTTGAGCCTACTTAAGTAAAGAATATTTTAATTTTGATTTTGAACACACAAAAAAGTATTATTAAATCTACAGTATAAGTACTGTCTATGAAAAATTAACATGTCATTTATAAACAACTAAACTAAATATCAGTTAAAAACAAGCAATAACTGCCATGTTTAGAGAGAAGCGTGTAAGCCCAGGAGTGGGACCTTAATTGGCTTTTATCCGAAGTGAGAATTTGAACGAATTTTTTGAACCAATAAAAAAAATACAGCTGAGCGAACACTGGAACACGAGTATTTTTTTCCATTCATTGTTATCACAGTATTAATCAATATGAGGCTTATTCGCAATCAAAACGCCATAGACAAACTAATTGGTTACTTTTTTCGCACAAAAAACACCAATCTATTCCATCACGAATTCCAATATAGACGTTTTTTTATTTAAAACTACCAGACAGGGTATACGCAAATCGACGCAAAGTGCCTTAAATGTAGGCAATTATAAAGAGAACAAATCTACGGGGTTTTGACTGCATTCGTTTACTGCCAACGTAATTAATATTCAAAGTGGTTTTTATTCCTGTTTAAACTAGTATATTTTGTAGTAAACTGTATATATGCTTGTAATGAATCCTGTATATCCTTACATATTGTAATACGAAGTACTCTGCCCTGTCTCGTCGTCGTCGCTTCAACCGATGGACGCCCACTGCTGGACATAGGTCTCACGTAATGACGTGCACACGGCCCGATCTTGCGCCGCATGGCTCCAGCTGCTACCGGCGACCCTGTTTATGTCATCGGTCCACCTTGTGCCACTCCAGCACTTTCGGTCCCCAACGGACTATGTGCCCCGCCCATTACCACTTCAGGTTCGCTATTCGTAGGGCTCGATCACGTAGAGAAACTCCGAGCATAGCCCTCTCCATCGCACGCTGAGTGACTCTGAGCTTCCGCATGAGGCCCATAGTCAGCGACCACGTCTTAGAACCGTAGGTTATCACTGGCAACACGCACTGTTCGAAGACTTTGCGTGTGTTGTATATTGCCAGGTCAAGTCGTCGGGCAGCGGAATCCCTTCCGGAGATTCTTAGCACACCCTGCCCCGCCGTTATCATAACCGCTGCCAGAGCTAGGAATCCCGGGGACTGGGGGCCGTTGCTGCTTTGTTTTAGTCATTAATATTGGTATGCCATTAATCACCACGCTTGGCAGGCGGGTTGGTGATCGCAGTGCTGACCTTATCGCACCGACAACGCTGCTGCCCGTTATCGGTCTGTGGCATTTAGGTCAGCTATGGAGAATGGTTATACCGCCATTTGTCGGTCGCCAGAGCCTCGTCGGTAGGAGCAGGGTGCACCGCGTGCTAGTGAGGTTGGCGTTTGGAGAAACGGAGTAGGACGCGTTTCTCTCTTACACCCCCTGATGTGTCAGTTTGTGATCAACTCAAAAACTACTTTATGAACTTTCATGTCGTGATTATGCAAATGTCCATAATTTACGGGATTCAATTAGCATCTGTTCAGTTAGCTGGTTTATTTCTATAAAAAACAAGGACAAGTTAACAAACAATATTCGTATAACTTGATTTAAACATGTAATAACTCTTCGTTTCTCGCTTTTCGTTTGGATAACTTCACGGCGGAAAGTCGCCCGCTAAATGGCGTAGGTAACTGAATTACGAATAATATATTGCTCTCGACATGACTTTATGTAAGTTATATGGACTTTCTAAATTGATAAAATAAATTCTGGATGTTATGACTCACACTCCATTTCCTTTATAGCAATACAACCCCTAGAATTAAAGTTTGCTACGTTAATATTCTCTACGTGTTTTAGACGGCGTCGCTGGGAATGGACTTTATATTTTCTAACCTGGTGTTGACTGGCGAGATGCTACGTCCTTAGTTAACACCCTACCAGTAAACATATGCAGCAAAGTAAAGAGATAAATTAACACTTTTTAGTTTATCAAGCTATCATTAATATTTGTCATCGATGTTTTTTGGTGTCCAATACCTACTACTACTGTTTCTAATACCTGTTTTGTTAATTTTAAATTTTGTATGCTGTGGCGTCACCAGGGTCTCAGCTGAAAATCAGCATCGTGTGTTCTACTATACACGATAAAATGCTGAGCTGTAAACCCTTTCGAGGTGGTGTTACAGACGGTAATGCTGTGTATGATAGTGCTGTTTGTTACACCATCAATGAATAAATGTTTTCTTTTTTTCTTTTTATCATCTAAGCCTGTGTCTTCACTTACCATTAGAGTTAGAGTTAGAGATTCTAAAAGAGTCTGCGAAATCGACTACTATAGGGGGTCCCTGAAATGATAAACCATGACCATTCATATCTACCAGAAACATCCATTCCCGAAAATGATATAAAAACCATCCATTGTTACTGGAAACATTCATTTCTTGAAATGATATAGAACCATCCATTTTTACCGGACACATCCATTCCCCGAAGTGATAGAGAACCCTTCATTTTTACTGGACACATCCACTCCCTGAAGTGATAGAAACCCCTCGATTTTAACCGGAAACATCCATTCCCTGTAATGATATAGAACCATCCATTTTTGCAAGAAATATCAAAATTATATTGAATTGTCAATTTCTTGTAGACACCCTAAATATTAATCCTTAAAGGATCCACCCAGGATTTAACTTAAATCAATAAATCACAAATTTCTTTTCAACAATGTCAGTTTATAGGGAAATAAACAAACCAATATCCTTTGAAATCCTTCTTACATATGCTCAAAAAGCATTTCTTCATCTGAATAATTTTTAACATCAATAAGTTTTCATAAGTCAACTGCTGCTGCCCAAGTTACCCTCTTAGGCTTTATTATCATTTAGTGAAAGAGTATAGGGCAGTAGTAAAATCTGATTAGTCTGTACGCATTAATAATATTTCCATTATGCCCGTTATGATGGTTCCTATAAACGTAGGTGGCATATATCTCAATTATCATGTTTTATATAAAAGCATACATACATACATACATACATACATGCCTGCCTCATTGGTCTAGTGGTTAGCATGTTCGACTACAGCCATGAGGTCCTGGGTTCGAGTCCCGGGTCGGGCCAATTCGAAATAGATATTGTGTTTTCTATTAAGATTCTCTCAATATTTGTCACGATCCTAGCATATCTCCTTCGCTTCTTTCATTCTCATTAAACCTTTCATACAAGTTCGTCGGTTTAGAGTACTCTTGACTTGGTCCTTATTTAAAATATCCTGGATTTGATCCAGGAACGTTCGCCTTGGTCTTCCCTTCCAACTTTCGCATTCACTCTTGACTCATAAATCCTTTTTGTCAGTCTCCTTTCATTCATTCTCTCTACATGCCCAAACCATCTAAGCATACCTTTCTCAATTTTAGTCACTACGTCTTCTTTTATACCACAACGTTCTCTTATCACACTATTTCTTACTCTGTCACTCAGTTTTAATCCACTCATGCTTCAGAGCGTTGAGATATAAAAGCAAAGAGCACATAAAGAAAGTACGAGTGAATCGTCAGGAATAGCTTAGTCTCTTAGTGAAAATAACAACCTTCTTCCATCCGAGCAGCGTCTGCGCGAAATATTTAGGTCGCTACGTGATCCGAATGCAATTCAAGTGCGGGAGTTCGAATACGTGGAAACGCTCGTGTTTTGCTATTGCGATGTAATTTATTGTCATTCTCGCCAATACTGCTTTGTCCTTTTGATGTTATTGAAGTCACTTTTGCATTCTCTGAATTAAAATTTGCTAATTCTGGACTTAAGGACTTGAAACCCTCGTCCCTTTAGTAGCAATTTCAGCGACTTCAGTATTTTGTTTATTCAGTATTCAATCATTTTCTTGTACATATGATACATTACAAGAACAAACAGAATATTTTATGATGTTTCATTAGACTTTACCATAATATATATTTTAGATTTTCACAATGTCCACTCATGTCAAAACATGGTTTAATGAATTTATATTATGTACTAGCAGACCCGACAGACTTAGTTCTATCAAAAAGATTTGGAATGTGGCAGATTTCAGTTTTACAAATGATTTTCGAAATAAAATTACACCAGTACTAAATGTACTGCCTCATTGGTCTAGTGGTTAGCATGTTCGACTACAGACATGAGGTCCTGGGTTCGGGTCCCGGGTCGGGCCACTTCAAAAATCAATATTGAGTTTTCTATTTAAGATTTTCTCAATATTTGGGTAGTTGGCGGTGTGATCCACCCCCGTGCCTCGGAGAGCACGTTAAGCCGTCGGTCCTGCGCCTGATCTCTCTCCGGTCGTGTCGGATTCCCGTCACGTCGGGCTATGAGAGTGAAGGAATAGAGAGTGCACTTGTGTACTATGCCTGCCAATCCGCACTGGAGCAGCGTGATGGGTCTATGCTCTAAAAACCCTCGCTCTTCGGAGTGAGGAGGCATGTGCCCAGTAGTGGGACGTTAATGGGCTGCTACTTACTTTTTCTTTACTTTAATAAATATACGGTATCTATAGCTCTTACATTTTGTAACTATTCAATTTGGTCGAGTTGTGACTATTAAATTGATTTAGAACTTTGTGCAGCGGTAATAAAGTGCAAATTGACTCTTTGACGTTAGGAACACACCTACATTGCTTAGACTAATAGTGAGTACTTGTAATTTATGAACTTTATTAAATAAAGGTCAAATTGACCCTACATTTTAGTTAGAAAACGTTTCTATGGGAAACAGAAAAGGGCTGTTCTTAGAATTTTCCCCTGCAATTATTCGACTATCTTTGTTAATCATCTAAAATTATAAGTGTTGATTTATTATAGTGAAATTAATAAAGAAGGAAGTAATTGTGTTGTGGAATATTTTATAGAAAAATCGGGCGAGGAAATCAACATAGGGTATGTTGATTTCCTCGCCCGACTACCCACATTATGGCAGATAAAACCCAAGATTATAACGCCACATCCGAGGATGCTCCTTTATATATATTTTATGCATCGACATCTGTAGATAAAAAAATGCAAAACAAAGTAAAGTTTAATTTAGTCTTTAACGCTACCTTTCAGTTTCTATCTGATGTAATAATTTGAGAACTGTACGAAAGAATCGACTCCATCGCATATCACATGTGGCTATTTATACTATCAATACACAATCACATCTACAATTTTTGAATACAATTTTATGATGATGACATTAGTACGTCGTATATAAGAAAATCCAAAACACCATCGTAATTCATGATGTGATACAGCCGATGATCAAAATCCTATTATGCGGTGTCCCGGGAGAAATTTCCATAATGCGTCCGGGATGATGCGATGTTACTTTGACGTGTCTATTTTTTGATACATTCTGTGATTAAGGTTATTTTGTTGCTGCGAAAAATAACTTGCTATTTACGTTTGGACATATTAGGGACATATGGAAACTATAGAAAAAAGAAAGAAAAATATCTTTATTTATACATCATAATATATTTTAATACATTTTACAATGCCCTGCGATGTAAGACATAACGTATAAAATGGACCCAGCTCAGCATTTACGCTACACAGTCTCCAGACCATGCAGCGCTAATTTTGAGCTGGATCCCTATTCCAGGTGCCGCCTAGACTAATATCCAATCGTGATATATAACTCCGAAAGACCAGTGGTGACTAATGGTCTTTATTATAAGGTGAAAGAAGTATGCCTTCGATCTCGGGCAATGGCAGAGTTAAAACGACAAAAACCTTATCGAATTAGATGGCACCAGGGCCTCATATTGTACCACCATTGTATGAAGTCTCAGGAACATATTCTTGAGGTACCAGGAAGTTCTAACCAAATATAGATATTACGGCAATTGTTTTTGTTAGATGATGAGTTGTAAAGATCCATGTATCTTGATTCTGATGTCTTGGAAGAGACAATGAAGAATAATTATATAGTTAATGCCCTTTTCTTCAAAAGAAGTTGTCCTTAAATGGTTGAGACTACTCGTATCAGCATTTACGAAAGATTGAAGATTTCGACGATTGAGTACATTCAATCTGTTTCTAGACTTTATGGTACAACTTGACTTAGCTTTAAAATTAACACATGCTATTTTTCCCACTTCTGTGGTTGTTAATCCTCTCCTTGCATATTACCTCACTTTTAGCGCTAATAAAAATACTTCTAGACTGTGAGGTATGAATCTCACAGTCAAACTATTGCACCGTGAAAGTAATTTGATACTTGACATCAGTTTTAATTTTAAAGCTATCGAACATAAGGAAAATCAATTTTAAATAATATATTGTCATAAATGCAACGGAACCTTTACAGGCTCAACAAAAAAAAGACATTTGCCAAAGGTAAACCTTTAGGCCGACTCTGAAATATTCCAAAAACCCAACGCTATCAAAAATAGTTCAACCAACAAAGGTATCTCTAACAATACGCACCATGCATACCTTCAAATAGGACACGATCCTAACGGTGCAGATGGACATACGAAAAACGTTCTAATCCACTAACGAATCGTTATCGAAATAGAGGAAAAAAATTACGCGGCCTTTATCAATTATTCGACGCTGAATTTTTGCGACAGGCAACACAATGGCTCATCAATGCAGACAAAAACTGGTAACACTGACATTCCACTGACAATGGGACGCGTAAAAAGCGCGCCAATACGCGCTGCAGCCATGTTTAGATATCCCTGCACAGACAACATACGACTTAAAGAAAAGGAAAAACCTTCTGCAATCTGCTATTCTAATTCGCTAAACATTTACAAATATATGCTTGAAAGGCTAATACATATTTTCGATTAAAAAATATGTCAATTTAGTGAAAAGCCATGCCTTATAACAATGAATAGTTGAACAAAGAGATGAGCAAAGTATGCATCAAAAATTTACAAGCAAAGTAAATGTGAAGCATTTAAATTTCATGTTTGATTTTAAGGCAAAAAAATCTTAGGAAGAATTCGCAAGCAATTTTCAAATTAGGTTTGCTTGGTCATCTGAAAGAGAGGATATTAATTTTATAACGCTTGGAAGTAGTGACGGCCTCGCTGGTGCAAGGGAGCACGTATTCGCTTCGCTCTGGGATGACCTGGCTTTGATTCCCAGTACGGCAGATTTACTCAATTACATATATTAATGAGTGTAAGTCATACCTGGTGGGACGCATCAGCAGGGTCTAGTTACCACCCTACTCGAAAGACGAGCCGCCAAGCAAAAAATTGCGTTCCAGTACGATGCTGTGTAGAAACGATCAAAAGTAAATTATCTCTTTCCAGCTTAATGCACTTCCATTTTAGACTGTATCATCACTTATCATCAGGTAAAATTGAATGGTTTTAATGGGCACCAATGGTGCAAAAGGTATAGTAATGTTGAATTTCATGTCCATCGATATTTCTGGAGATCTTGTAAAGAGTGAGTAAACCTTTTTCTAAACTAAAATTGAGAAAGGTATGCTTAGATGATTTGGGCATGTAGAAAGAATGAATGAAAGGAGACTGACAAAAAGGATTGATGAGTCAAGAGTGAATGCGAAAGTTGGAAAGGGAATTCCAAGGCGAACGTTCCTTGATCAAATCCAGGATATTTTAAATAAGGACCAAGTCAAGAGTACTCTAAACCGACGAACTTGTATGAAAGGTTTAATGAGAATGAAGAAGCGAAGGAGATATGCAAGGATCGTGGCAAGTGGAAGGACGTTGTCTCTGCCTACCCCTATGGGAATGAGGTGATGCTATGTATGTATGTATGTATAAAGCTGTTTTCACGTCTTTGTAATTGTAATTTTTAACCAAAGTAGGTTCTGTTTTACAGTAACCTATCGTCTCCTAGTGACCTATAATAGTCGTTTCAAAATAAATCTTTTACAACCGTCGAAATCGTCAGAGATAATAATTTAAAAACTGGATATTCATTAAATTAGAAAAAAAAACACTTTTTTAACCAACTTCAATAAAGGAAGAGGTTACCAATTCGTCTGTATTTTTTTTTGGTTTTTGTTACCTGAAAACTTCCGACTGGGTGAACCGATCTTGATGATTCTTTTTTTATATGAAAGGTGCTTTTTTGTTCCAGTTCTGATGATAGCATTCACGAGATAAAAACTGTATATATATATTAAATATGACAACCAATGGAACTCCTTAACGGCTTACAGTCACTTACGGAAGAACACTAAAAAAGAATACGCAATCATTTTTTACTTTTTGGAATTGTTTGTTTTGAAGGCGGTTCTGCTTCTGTTAAAATTTTTATTTATCATATAATATGTGTGGAAACTTTATAACGAAATCACAGACAGAAATGTCTGTCTATTTTATCTGAATGAATTCAGTTAATACTGTCCATATTTGTATATCAACGTACAGCATTTGATTAGTAAATCAATGCATAAATTAGTACTTTGTTTTAGTCTGACAGTTTAACTGTATTATTCATTGGACTAATTCCGCGCGACGACTTTGTTTATATTGTCAAAGTCAATTGAATACTGCAGTAGTTTAGTATACAATCGATTCGTAATTAGCGTATAATAATGACATTTGTATGCAATTATGTCTATTAGTGTTTTGATTTTGGCAACAACTTTTTATGATAAAACAATTCAGCGATTTTATTGTGTACAAACTGTGCCCGTGACTTCTTCCACGTGGAATAGTGTTTACAAATGAGACACATATATACTAATTCTGGGGGGTATTGGGTTTAGTTATTATACACATACTCTAAACCACATACCAGCTTTTTTTAAAATATAAATCAGGCACTAGTTCATCTTACATGACTAAATTTCACCAACACACACAAATACACTTACTCATTCTTACATACCCACTCACACCTACATATCACTCACTAACTCCTCGTGAGTTAATAATAATAATAATAACTCTGTTATTTTGAATATTATTTAATAATTTGTGTAATCGGAAATTGGCCTTGTTTTGAGTGTATTAAGTTCTCCGGGCACGTTTCTTTTGGTGAGTATGTGTTCCGAATTGGAAGGAAGGAAACCCCTGGATGTTATCACTGTGAGACAGAACAAGATGACGCCCAGCGCACGGTTGAAGAGTGGTACTCCGAACGACGCATTTTGATGGACCAGATTGGGCGTGACCTTTCGGCTAAATTCGTAGTAGCAGCGATGCTCAAAGAGCCAGATGCGTGGAGGGTAGTAGTCCCCTTTTGTGAAGATGTTCTTCGCAAAAAGGAGACTGCCGAAAAAACCCGTGAGAGGGATGATCGCACAGTTGCACATCGGGCCCGCCGTGGCAACCGAACTGCCGCTATGCCTGCGAGGGCTGTGAGGTCGTGAGCTGTCAGTGTGGGGACACTGTCTGCTCCAAGGTGACCGTCAGATTTTTGTGCAAGGGTGGCGCTGGTATGTTCTGCCCGAGTAGCCAGTACCACCCCCCGGCAGGCATGCAATGTATCGAGGGGGTTTTAGTGGGTAAAAATCCCACCTAACCCGATATCTTTTCCCCAGATCTCGGGTATGTTTTTGAACATACATCCGTTCTCTCTTATTCTACGACATATATATATAGACAAAAGAAAGTTCAATATATATAAAACTGTGGTCTGACTAACTAAAGTAAACGGCCACCCGTTCGCCTCGTCCGTTCACACATTTCGTAACGCTTTCGTCACGCATACACCAGCTCACTCCTCAAATCAAGTGTAAGTAAAGAAGTTACTTGAAAAGAATCAGGAAATATGTTTTACGATTTAAAAATACGTAGTTTTCTAGCTTGTTTCCTTTTTATTGCTGAAAGGTTGGCACTTGACTGTGATCTCACCTGATGGTAAGTGATACCTGTATGTACCTTTTATGTTTTCATAGTATCGTACCGGAACATGAATCGCTGCTTGCGGTACGTCTTTGCTGGTTCTGTAACTTGTACTATTCAATGAAAGGTAAAAATAGCTATTTCCCTCTATCATCAGTATCAATACTTGTCATTGGGCAAGATCACTGTGCTCATTTGCCATAAAAAGTTAATTTGCATCAACGCAACAAGTAACGTAAACTTCTATACTAGGATACAAGGGAGTGTTTGTGAAATTGATCAAAAACCCACTGATCTATATTTTAACTTTAACATATGTAAATGTTTTCCGGGAAGCTTTTATCCCCACTATACATGGTTAAAAATAAATTATTGATTTATTAGCTGCGTTGAGGCACATAACCAAACAACCCATCACGGACGACCTAAATACTAAGCCGTAAACCATTTCAATAGATCATTCATCTCGGCTTAAACATCAGTTATTATAATCGTTGCAGATTAAAAATAAACCGCGATATCATAAACTTTTTATCGATATCTTTTTTTCTACTATAAATCCTTAATAGAAAGCTACATCCAAACTTACCTAGTTTCTGGGAGCCTTGGTATTGTCCGCAATTGTGGTTTTCAAGCAAGTCAACCAAAAACGCGCACTTGTGCAGACCGTTAGGTTGAGGAAAGCATCATAGCAAAGCATACCTTGGACACGTTCTTAGGCAGGAGAGGTACGGTCCTCTTCAACTGATAATGACAGGCAAAGGCACTTGTAAAAGAAGTACTGGCCGTAGGAAAAATCATATCTTCGTTTCAGAGAGGAATGTGCGACCGCTCCTTGGATGTTCCACTACTGGATGAAGAGGGTTTCACTGGGTTTTAGTGGGTATTGCGAGGTCTCCCCCTCCCGATGCTAGTCGGTGCAAGTAACATCCCACTGCTGGGCACAGCCCTGGTCATTCAAAGTAGAGAGGGTTTTTAGATGTTGATTCACTGCGGGTTGGCATACATAGTACACAAGTGCACTCTATTCCTTCACTCTTATAGTCCGATGTGACGGGAATCCGACACGACCGGAGAGAGATCAGGCGCAGGACTGACGGCTTAACGTGCTCTCCGAGGCACGGGGGTGGATCACCCCGCCAACTTCCCAACTTCGGGAAAATATTGAGAAAATCTTAACAGAAAACTCAATTAATTGATTTTTGAATTGGTCAGACCCAGGACTCGAACCCAGGACCTCATCTCTGTAGTCGAACATGCTAACCACTAGACCAATGAGGCAGTTTGTAGGTAGTAGGTAAGTAGCAACCCACTGACATCCCACTGCTGGGCACTGCCCTTCTCATTCAAAGGAGAGAGGGTTTTGAGATGTTGATCTACTGCGGATTGGCAGGCATAGTACACAAGTGCACTCTCTATTCCTACACTATCATAGTCCCATGTGACGGCGATCCGACACGATTGGAGAGAGCTTAGGCGCAGGACCGACGGCTTAACGTGCACTCCGAGGCACGGAGGTGGAACTCACCTCCAACTTCTCAAATTCGGGCAAATATTGAGAAAATCTTAATAGAAATCTCATTATCGAAACCTCTGTAGTCGAACATGCTAACCACTAGACCAAAGGCTTAGTCGGCGTGCATAAATGCATTCCCAGCGTAAAAAAAACGTCTTCGCAACATCAACCTCGCAAGAGACAGATTCAAATATGCTGAACTGACTGCAAACCTTCACTAGACGGAGAGACAATTCAAGATCAGTTCAGCATAGCTTTCTTCTTCGAGAAGAACTTTTACCTGCTATGGACTCGCCTAAAAAGTTATTTACTTCAAATCAGACTACAAATGTCTCAAAGGCTTATAAAGGTAAAGAACCAGCTACCTACGAGTATATGTTCTTAATGACGACATCTATTTGTTCTAAGTTTTATTTATTTATTATTATGTGCAGTACGTATCTATTTAATATATTTAATTATTTCTATATGTATTAGTGAATGCCACCTACCCATTTTTACAGGAAGAAATCATTTATAAATTTCAAATAAATACGGACTCATATATAAAGCTTAGCAAGCAAGGAATCCAGGCTATTTGCTTCTAAGATTCTATGTCAAAGATAAGCATAGCTGAAAAAAAATTGTCTACAGTTTATAAAACCCAGCGTCACGGGAATTGAAAAGCTGCCATCAAGCCAGACCGATTTAACTTAGTCTTTGCAGCATTCCCATTTTCCTTCCCTTTTCAATCTGTCACCAATCAGCCGTGCATTAATATGCAATCGGCATTCGAAAGAATCCCCCCATTATACGTCTTGTGTACAGCTGTCGCGCTCACTTCGCTACAATGGGAAAGAGACGGGGGCTCACAAAAGAGCGCCCGGTATTCATGGATGGAGGCGACGAAGCGGAGCCCTAGACTTGTCGATGACGATGCCTGTAGTGTGGTGACAGGATATTAGAACCATTTCTTAATAAACGTCCTAATGGCATCTTAACAGAGTATAATATAAAGTCGCTTCTGCTGTCTATTCGTTAGATCTTTTAAGACAGAGGTCGATAATCAGCATACGGCCGTTAAGACACTATAAGGATCGCGCAACTAAGCAATTCAAATGAGTGACGATAAATATATTTAACAGTGCAAAAAATAATCCTTATAACATTTGTAGCCCGCACCAATATAATATTATATCGTTTATGGCCTCCATCAATATATCTATATCATATGTGGCTCGCCATTTGTAGCTCTCACGAATATATCTATATCTGTTGTTCCCCGCACCAATGTCCTTATATAGTTTGTGGCCCGAGCCAATATTTTTATAAGATTTGTAGTCCGCTCCAATATCTTTATAAGATTTGTGGCCCGCGCCAATATATTTATAACATTTGTAGCCCTCACGAATATATCTATATCATTTGTGGCCCGCACCAATATCCTTATAACATTTGTGGCATGAGCCAATATTCTTATAACATTTGTGGCCGAGCCAAAATACTTACAATATTCGTAGCCCGCGCCAATATATTTGTAATATTTATGGCTCTGTTATTATAAAAGGTTACCGCCACGTCTTTTAAAATACCCAACGGATTTTAATGCAGTTTTCAGCAATAGATAGTGTTTCAAGAGGAAGGCTTATATGTATAATAGTACAGAAAAGTAGTATTCATATAGTACAGTACAGAAAAGCCGAAAAATCTTAAGATTTGTAAATGTTATGTAACTAACACGTTTTTGTGCGCTTATTACAAATACTGGCTATACTTTACAATAAAGATCAATATCATGTACTACGAAATTGTATATCTTAAAAAGATCGATAAGAAAGTCCGCCATTGTATATATTCATCTTCAAAAGATAACCCACAGTAACCATTTTTATCTTTTACATATTACAAAAATATATGTGTTATTTATCAAGCTATTTTATCCAATACAGCTATATCAAATCAAATCAAAAATATCTTTATTTAAGCAGGCATATTACAGCACTTTTGAATCATCAAATTATATATTTTTTTCCACACTCTGATTCTAATATACGTCTGACGATGGTACTCAAGAACGGCTTAAAATCTAAAGTTACGAGGGTTCCTTCGCGCCCTGATCCGAGAAGAACCCACAACAAACTCAGTCGGGTATTTTTTTGTTACCATCATCATTACAATATCATATTAGTTTACTATATTTTAATTAAAATTAGAGCAATTCGTTCACTCCCAGGCGTTTCTATCGTCTAGGTAATCTTGCAACTTATAATACGATTTTTCTATCAACTCTCTTTTAACAAAGACTTTGAATTTATTAATTGACATTTCTAAAACGTCTTGTGGGAGTTTATTATAGAAACGTATACAGTTACCCTTAAATGAGGTGTTAATTTTATGCAACCTACTAGAATTTACAACAAGTTTGTTTTTGTTTCGTAAGTTATATGATACACATTCACTCTTTTTATTAAAAGAGTCAATGTTTTTATGTACATACAACAAATTTTCTAATATGTATACGCGGTGAACTGACATTTTGTTAACTGCCTTGAATTTGTTTCTTAGCAAAATATATATTTGATATCTTTTAGTGATCTCCATTCAATATCCATTAATCTAATGATCCTACGATCAAATTGTGTTTAAAACTAGCTGAGACAAAACACCCAATATTCGTTCCCTTTTCCGTAATATTTTTCTTAAGATTTAGATAACTTTAAATAAAAAATAACATATTTCCGCTAAATACACGTCACTAGTGTCGAAAATAAAGCCGAGCCACTTGATGACTCCTTGACAGCACGCAACGAGACACCGAGTGACAGTACACCATTCATGTTTATAATTCCTCGTTGAATTAGTTTTGCTTCTAATTAAGATTATAATAAGGCCTGTTTTAATTATATATTTTAAGGTAACAGATTCATTCCCGTCTTACATAAGTGAGCTTGAATTATGAATAGATTTTGTGCCTTTCTGATACATTCATAAACTATGTAGATTGTTATTCTAGTATATAATCAGCACCATATACGCTACACTACCTGTTTCTCACGGTGTTGCACACTTTGTTGCTGATCCCGTGGGAATATCGCAAAAGGAATGTCTTTGTTTCGTGGAACTTGACGTTTACAAAGGTCCTGTGTTCAAATTTCATTTTAAAGTTTGTCTTACTTTGGATTAGTGGGAGGCTTCAGCTTTGCCTAGTTACCAATCTAGCAGCAAAGAGATTTGTGTTCGGTTACGATGCTGTGTAGAAACCATAAGAGGTAAATTCGCTCTTAACAAATTAGCAGGCTTCATAGACAGTATCATCACTTACTATCACGTGAGATTGCAATCACGTTAAACTGATAGAATTTACGGTTTAACCTTGACGGCCTTGCTTGCGCAGTGGTGCGATTACTCGCTTTGCTACCAGAGGCCCCGGGTTCAATCTCAAAAAGTTATTTTCTAATTTATCTGTCTTCGGGAAGCTTCGGCCGTGGCTAATTACAACCCTACGAGCACAAACGTATCTCCAAGCAGAGATTTGTGTTCCGATACGATGCTGTGTAGAAACCATAAAAGGTAAATTGCATCTTACCAGATTACCACCTTTCCTTGACTGTACCATCTACTATTACGTGAGATAACAATCAAGAGTTAACCTGTTAGCATGTAAAAAAACCCCTTTTAATGAGTGATGAGGTCTGTGCATAGCACACATAACATCGCGCCTTCTTCCCATAGGGGTAGGCAGAGACAACATCCTTCCACGTGCCACGATCCTTGCATATCTCCTTCGCTTCTTTCATTCTCATTAAACCTTTCATACAAGTTCGTCGGTTTAGTGTACCCTTGGCCTTTTTTTTTTTTTGTCGCTGGGAAATACATTTACGCACCCCTGGTAGGGAGTGTGGGACTGACTGAAAGATCAGAATACCCACTAAAACCCAGCGGAACCATCGACATCCCTGAGTAGAGAACCAGAGGTACGAGTACACATTCCACTCTGGTACCCCGGATGTAGCCGTCTCATATCAATAGCTTATGGAGGGGGAAGGAGATACGCAAATCTACGCATCCTGCTTCTCCGCGTCCTCCGTCGGATAGGTGGAGCGCCGATGACATTTTGTCTCGCTCTCTCCGAAGCCTCCTTCAGCGACATTACGGATTCACAGAAGGTAGCGACTGCCCTCCAGCCCGTCTCGTTAGCAAGCATTGCGCCAACTATGCTCACCAACGAGAGGTTCCCTCCAATCAGCGACACCAAGACGTGTCGCTGAGATCCCCATGCGGAACACTCTGCCATTGTGTGATGCGCCGAGGTACCCTTGGCCTTGCCCTTATTAACCGACTGCCCTTATCAACCGACTTCAAAAAAAGGAGAAGGTTTAATGTTTGTTACAGCTGGTGCTCGTCATAGGGTCCCTTTTTTTAAATCCAGTTCGGATGATAGCATCCATGAGAAAACCGAATAAGTCTTAAATTTGCATTAAGCATGTGCGCGGCAAATGGACTAATAACTCAAGATTACGGCAACCGATTTCGATGATTCTTTTTTTATTGGAAAGGATATACTTCAAGGGTTGTTTTGTGATAGTTGGGTAAGACAGGTAAGAATGACAAAGTGATGGAACTCTTAGGAGAAAATTAATGATACGACGCCAACTCCGAATATAAGAATACGAAGAGCTCTAAAAAAGAATACGCATATTATTTTTTACTTTTTAGAGATCTTTAATATATTTGTTACAGTTTGTTTTGAAGGCGGTTCTTTTTTGTTAAAAATTTTATTTATTTAAAATGTTCCCCTCGCAACTTTCCCATTCACTCTTGACTCATGAATCCTTTTTGTCAGTCTCCTTTCATTCATTCTCTCTACATGCCCAAACTATCTAAGCATACCTTTCTCAATTTTAGTCACTAAATCTCCTTTATTTACTACGACGTGCCTAGTTGTAAATTGGCCTCAACTTCTTTTAACTATTTTTTTTTTGCAGATATCTATAGAAAACACAACTTGAAGAACTGAAAGATACGACATGCAACAATCGCTTCGCACAAATATTTGAATATTTACGCGTGCCGCCGCTCAAGTGAAAATGACAAAGGCTGTGTGTTTCAACGAACAATGATATCCGTTTCCGCTCGCAACATGGCGGATCTTTCAAAGTTTTCGGATTTCCATTAAACCTGCGTACGTTTATTTTACGAGTTAAAAAAATAGAGCCTGCCAGTTGCATTCGTATTTCGTTGACGCGTTGTCGAATAAAAAAAGTAAATGTAGCAGCCCATTAACGTCCCACTACTGGGCACAGTCCACCTCACTCATATGTGAGAGGGATTTTAGAGGATAGACCCACTACGCTGTTTCACTGCGGATTGGCAGGCATAGTATACAGAGGTGTACTCTCTATTCCTTCACTCTCATAATCAGACGTGACGACAATCCGACACGACCGAAGAGAGGCGAAGGACCGACGGCTTAACGTGCTAACCAAGGCACGGGGGTGGATCAAACTGCCAAATCTATCCCAACTCAGGTCTGTAGTCAAACATGATAACCACTAGACTAATGAGGCAGTCGAATAGCTTGTTTAGTTTCTAATAGTTTCAATTTGCCATACTTGCTACATCTAAAGCAATATCAGTAAACCCAATCTGGAGTTAGAGATTTGGATATCATTGGTTGTTGCGTTTTTCCGCGTGAAATCCTTACTAATACAATAAATGCGAAAGTAACTCTGTTTGTCACTTTCACGGATACATAGATAATGTAGACACTATCTATGGGTTAAGAATGAATGAATTACTCATCAAATGTCTATTCTACGTTGATGATAAAATAATACTTGCATTAACTGCTAATGAGCTACAGGAGATGATAAATATTATGAATGAAACTTTGAAAAGGAAAGGAATGAAAGTGCATAGAAACGAAACGAAAGTTATACTTTTTGAAAGCAATGAATTTATGATGAAATGCAATAGTTTAATAGATGGGGAGCAAGTGGAAGAATTTGTATACTTGGGATCTAAATTTATAAAAGATGGAACATGTGAAAGTGATATTGAAAGGAGAGTAAATGCAGGGAATATGGTAAATGGTGCTCTGCACGCCTTAATGAATAGCCAGAAGGTGTCTCAAAGGGTCAGACTGGCTGTGCATGCAGGAGTATTGGTACAAACACTTATGTATGGTAGTGAAAATTGGGTATGGCAGAAGAATCAAATAAGTAAAATAAATGCGGTAGAGATGAGAGCGTTGAGAAGTATGAGTGGATTGAAACCGAGTGACAGAGTAAGAAATAGTTTGATTAGAGAACGTTGTGGTATAAAAGAAGACGTAGTGACTAAAATTGAGAAGGGTATGCTTAGATGGTTTGGGCATGTAGAGAGAATCAATGAAAGGAGACTGACAAAAAGAATTTATGAATCTAGAAGAATTCCAGGAC
Source organism: Elymnias hypermnestra (assembly GCA_015832385.1). Classification (NCBI taxonomy): domain Eukaryota; kingdom Metazoa; phylum Arthropoda; class Insecta; order Lepidoptera; family Nymphalidae; genus Elymnias; species Elymnias hypermnestra. The sequence goes on along the minus strand of JACTOM010000075.1, from coordinate 560,787 downwards.
AATTGAAATAAGGGCGAGGTCCAGAGAGCGAAGGAGATACGCAAGGATCGTGGCAAGTAGAAGGCCGTGGTCTCTGCCTACCCCTATGGGAATGAGGTTATATATGCATGTAAAGTCTAAAGCTACCTTTTAGACGTAGACCCTTTTCCTATATTCCCACGGAATCCGGATATACAAGCGGAAAACGAACACTTACTGCGGAATTTCCAAAAATATTATTGAAATTAACTAGAATTTCAGCATATATTATCCTTTCGCGACGTAGTCTCTTACTAAGAACGTGTGTGTGTGAGAGAGAGAGAGAGAGAGAGAGAGAGAGAGAGAGAAAAAAACACTTTATTCCACACAAAATAAAAATAAAAAGACATATAAACTAGGATACTTATTACTATAATATAGCGTGCAAAGGCGGTCTTATTGCTACAAGCAATCTCTTCCAGACAACTTTATTATGTAAAGAAGCAAACTAAAATAAATAATAATAACGTGTTTACTCATATACCCAAGGATCTGGATGTAAGCGAAACTTACTGAGAGATTTTCTTTACCGTTCTCCCTTCGATTTAACATTCGTCATTCGTGCTTCTTTCGCGACGTTAGCTTGCACTAATAACGGGATAACGGAATCAAGAATTACGCGGGTAACACCTCGGGGAACAGTTAGTATCACCATAATTGCAATTTTCATTGATTCCAAAAACCAAGATTGTTGCCTTACAGTGTTTTTCCTGGGACATCTAAACTAAAGAAGAAACATTTTTGTTTTTGTATGTACGTTTGTAACGTTTTCACACAAAAACTACTGAAACAATTTCAAAAATGTTTTCACCATTAGACAGCTGCATTTTCACTAAGCGATATAGGCTGTATTACTTTCTCAAAAAATAATAGAGATCCCTAATAAAAATGCATTAACGTAACCCAAGGTGTGAAAAAGTTGGTTACAAAAAATTTGTAATCGCGTTGGGGACTATTGATGATAGATCAAAAAAATGTTCTACAATATTATAGAACGTATTAATATCTACAAAAAAGTCAGGATATCATATGTCTAAAAGCTTTATCTCCCGAAGTGGTTTTTAAGCATATTTAATTTGTTCCAAATTATTAAAAGTCCACAAATAATAATACAATATATTATACACTACATTACTTCAGAACACTATATTTATTATTCACAACACTTTAATTATTTATCACTTTACTAATTTCCACACTTAATATTCAAAAACATAACTGAACTGCCTTGTGTTTTTTTTTTCGAAGTGTGTAGTTGCTGTTAGCCCCACTGGCTTTGTCAGCGTAATCGAGAGGGGTGGCGAGCGCAGAAGCTCTATCGAGGGTTGGGCCCGTAGAAGGGCCCTGCTGCGTTGTGGGGGAAACGTTGCTCTAAGGGCGCCACCTGCGAGGCTCGGACCTAGGCTTAAAGCAACGTTTGCTGCTGCTGAAAAGGATAATCGGACAGGTGCTTAGTCTTGACGCCCATGGGTCCGCGACTGGGGGCTGCGGCCGGGGTGCGTCAGATAGCGGGGACCTTGTCTTCGCCGGCGAAGACGCTGTGTGTGTGTGTTAGTGTACGGGGCGTTGTCAATAGTAATCTGGTCGTCAAGGACGTGTTTGGGCCGCCTCTTCCTAGGTGGGATGTTTAGCCTAATCCCATAAGAGGCGGCATTTCTAATGAGAGGGTTGGGGTGACTGATGGCTCCCTTGAAGTAGTCCACGGAGAGCGTTTTAAAATAGTTGTTGATCGTAGCGAGGTCGAGATCTCTGTGGAGATCGACGTTGCGCATGAACCAGCGAGCGCCCGGGGCTATGCGCATGAATTTGTTCTGCAGCGTCTGGAGTCGAACCAGCCGGGGTGCAGGAACGTGAGCGAACACTACGCTCGCATAAGAAAATATGGGTCGGATGCAAGTTTTTTAGAGTGTCACCTTGTGGCGCAGTGACAATTTACTCTTCTTGCAGATCATGGGATAGAGGCGACTTAGCACAAACGCTGCCCTGCCACGGACGGTGCGAATGTGTTCGGTGAAGTGCATGCACGCATCTAGGCTGACTCCTAGGTATTTGGCTTTCCGTTGCCAAGGGATCGGAGAATTAAAGTTTAATTGTTGCCAGATCTCGGCGATCTGGCCTCTTAGCACCGGTGAAGAGTATAGCTGTGCTTTTCTCAGCATTAACCTCAATTCTCCATTTGCGGAACCAATCGCTTAGGCTATTGACCGCTTTTTGGAGGCGAGAGGAGATGTGAATAAGCGAGTACGAGTAGGTGTATAGTGCGGTGTCGTCCGCGAATTAAAGGTAAAGATACACGAAAGAGCACCAAAGAGCGCTTCCGTTTTCTTTTAAACAATAATCGCAATAAAGTAATAATTGTACTACTTCCGCTTTAACAATACATCTCCCAATAAATTTATTATTGCTAACAGGTTCAACCACTGTAGCTATGCCACTATAACTACTTTTTTACATTTTTTAAATTGGCGATAATAATTAAACCATATTATTAATACCTCTGTATTAATCCTTATTCTAAATAATATTTTATTGAAGACCGTTTCAATATCTGTAAAATACTTTTTAAATGTAAAGAAAATTAACTACAAATTTGTTTCTAAAGGTTTGGTATTTGGTATTGTTAGTGTTATGTCAGAACATCTTTTTCTATAGTGTAAATTTCTTTGGAATTGATGTCGTTTAAACCTTTTTTTATATAAACCTGGAGGACTTCAAACTATCGAGCAGTGTTCCAAAATGCTTCCAAAAAATACTTCTTCTGGAGTAAAAGAACTCAAATAAAACAACACTCAAAAGTTTGTAGATGATATATACCTCCAAATGGAGTCTCAACGGGCACTTAATTATCATTTATATGTCTCAGATGCCTCGTAACATTGTAGGTATGAGTGTAAAGACAAAGGTCGCCGCCGGTCAAAATCATATTCTGAACTCGATACGCTAATCCCTACAATACAAATGTGCCTTATTTGTAACACAAGTAGGACTATTTAAAACACATATTTCAAAAGCCATTTATTTAATCATGATAATATACGACATTCAGAATCATTAGCTGTTTTCAAAACTTTACTTATAAAATAAGAGAGAACGGAGAAGCATAAAGCACAGGGGCGTAGGGTTCTCCGGCGACATCGTTATTAATTTCTTATACTGTGGGCGTTCAAACACTTAATGTTCCCGATATCAATTTACACAAACTCATTAAAACTAATAGCTAGCAACGCGACAATTTCAATCGTCGACCACTTCGGCCGACCGCCACTCGAGAACTGCCGAGAGACTCGGCGGACTGCCACTTATTGACTCTGTCCCCACGCCGATACACAGATGGCGCCAGCGTTCCACAGACTCTTGCACTCCGACATTTATATATATTTATGTACATGTGTGTATGTATTAAGGCGAATATATGGATATTCTCTTATTAGTGTTGAGTTTTTTTTTACTATTTAATTTTTGTTCTCCAATAAGATTTGGTACCTGCGCCACATCTCAATTAAGTACTCTCCCACATCAAAGACTTTCTGGAAGAAATCTCTTTTCAGAGATAAGTTTGTTTTTTATTTCCCATTATCTTTGGCACATAAAGAAATAAATATTTTACATTTTTTAAAGTGAAACTTCTTTAGGCGCATGAGAGTAAATTTATTACGGATGGAACACCTGTTTAGCGCCACGAAGATGTGCAACGTTTTTTATGCAAATTCGTTTGAAAGTTAAGTAGTTTTAATATATACAAATAATATGTGGCATTTCAATTTGCCACCCGTCATTTCATATTTGATATACTATTTTTCATAACATATAATTAATAATTTCTAATATTGACAAAAACACGTGTCATTTTTATTTACAATTCGAAAGAAATTTCAATAAATTATTTGTATTAATTTTCGACACTTTTAATATTTTAATGACAATAAAATTCCTAACATATCTTCCTTTTGCCCTCACTCGATCTCGGAAGTCTCGGAAATGTAAAGTTTTAGATTTGTATAAATATAAACAAGATTTAAAAATTAGTTTGCCAAAGAAGTTTCACTTCTGACATGTGTACATTGTACGCACTCCCTTTTAATTAGATATATCGGAGAATAAGAAAGAAGGAAAGCATAAAGCATAGGGGCGTAAGGTTCTCCGCCGACATCGTCAAGAGTGGCATCCAAAATTCCATACTCTAGTTGGTTGGTGCAATCAAACACTTTATTAATTAACTCAGATTATAATGTTTAATTACTTAACGTTCCCGATATCAATTTACATAAACTCATTAATAATAATAGCTAGGAACGCCACAGTTTAAATAGTCGACCGCTCTGCCGGACCGTCACCCAAGAACTGATACCGGCTCACAGCGGCTGCCAGCGTTCCACAGGCAATGTACTATAAGTTAGATTGAATAGTATTCTATTACCTCGCTATACGACCGCTCTTTATATGGAATTTTGCAATATCGGCCCTTTTCAATAATACTTTTTATAGATATAGACTATAAGGAGTGTGTGGAAAAGAAAAGAAAAAACAAAAATTTGACAATTCAAAAGTGCTGTAATATGCCTACTTGAATAAAGATATTTTGATTTGATTTGATTTGGAGTAACAGTCATTTAACATAAAATTCTTAAGGGATTACGTGAGTAACACTGAGCTTAATTATATTATATTTAAATCGCATTTTGTCGAATCTTGCTCAGAAATTGTTATCAAAAAATATATAATTAGACATTGACCGCTGCGACAGTCGTCGTGCGGTCGGTCGCTGTCGTTAGACATTAGCCGCCATTTGCATTTAGCCGGCTATAAAACAGGGCGACATGCGGGTGCTGGGGATAATTCCACCTCCTATTCGATTAGGCTAAACATCCCGCCTAGGAAGAGGCGGCCCAAACACTTGACGTCCCAGACGACCAGATTACTATTGACAACGCCCCGTACACTATCACACACACCCTAGCCCATGGGCCATGGGCGTCAAAACTAAGCACCTGTCCGATTGTCTATTTCAGCAGCAGCAAAAGTTGCTCTAAGCCTAGGTACAAGCCTTACTGGAGGCGCCCTTAGATCGGGCCCACACCTCGGCGGAGCTACTGCGCTCGCCACCCCTCTCGATTACGCTGTCAAAGCCAGTAGGGCTAACAGCAACTACACACTTCGAAAAAAAAAGTGCTGGGGATTCTACTGGAGGCACTCGACTCGGTCTGTGGCTACAAAGCGGTTCGATCTTCTTTTTCTTTATATACCTTTAGTTTAATGAGTTGTTGATAGTCTGTGATTTTGTTCCAATTTGAATTTGTAAATTATATTTTTATTGTGATTATGTATATTATCCACCTGACATTCCTATCGATATTGTTAATAACAATCTTCAATTAATAGAGACAATTCGACAATAATGTAACCTGTCTGTATACCACCAATTTAACGCATTCAAAATCTCTTAGGACTGCTCGTACATCCTAATGCAGTATATACTCCGTATTTAGATTTAGTTTTAGACTAAGTTACTTTTAATTTTGGTATTCATTATTTTTCCTTATTTGCATGTTTTTATTTCTCTTTTTTGTTTACATCACACTTAATTTAATTTAATTTAAATTTATATTCAATAGTGCTGTATACACCTGTAATGGCGAGTCATACTGAACGAATCTATGTTATAAATTTATAAGAATGTCTAGTGATAAGTCGATGGTGTAGCTTTTTCTAAATAAATAAATAAATACCTTCACATTTTACGGATCTTTCTCTTTTTACACTGTCGACTGAGTTTTTGTGGGCTCTTCTCATATCAAGGCGCGAAGGAACCTTCGTAACTTTATATTCTAAGTCGTTCTTTATTGTTATGATTCAAAAGTGCTGTAATAGGCCTACTCGAATAAAGATATCATGATTTGATTTGATAGCCACTATATACAGTACCATAACAGTTAATACCAGGTTTAGTTGGGTTAAAGACTTTATAAGTCAGTCATTGTTGTTTGATGCTAAGTAACAAGTTTCTTTTACATTGTTAATATGAATCGTAGTTGACCCCAAACTGTATATAACAAAACCTCATTGTATCAAATTATTTCTGTGCAAAGTAAATAGTTTTATTAAACCTCTTTTGTAAAGACAATAGCTTTGTGTTTTCGTGCTACGAACCACTATAGATTCATTGCTAGTTTATTTTTACAATTTACATTTTTATTGCCAATATTGGAAAACCATGCAAAACCGTGCAATATTGTACATAAGGCTAGACATGCAATGGTTTTCATGTTTTGAGTTCTAGTTATTATAATAAAATTCCTATAAACATAGTTCGTTTGAAAGAAAAGGTGAATTTGCAATTTTGAATTTTTTTTGTTATGTTGGTACACGTGTTAGTCATATGTTGGCAATATCAGCCAATTTAGATCAGTAGTTCGTTGTTGACAATTGAATAGGTTAGTCATGTTTGAGTGTATTCTTCTTTTTTTTGACTTATGAAATCGATGGATCAAAGAATAAGTATTAAATTTTGCGTTAATAATGGAATAAAGTGGTCGAAGACAGAAGACGAAGTCATTTGCTGTTAGAAAAGTTAGACAATACACTGATGTTGAAACTGCTAAAATGGTGTATTTAGCTTATTTTCATAGCATTATGTCTTACGGCATACTGTTATGAGATAGGGCAGCGGACATTGAAACTATATTTATTTTACAAAAAACAGCAATACGGGCCATATATCAATTAGGATCTCGTGTTTCTATAAGAGATAAATTTAAAGAAACATCAATTTTCACAGTATATATATTTAATAACATCTTATATATCCGTGATAATATACATTTATACAGTAAGAAAAGTAAAATACACAATTTTAATACATGAAATAAAAATAAGCTTGTAATTTCATATTGAAGAAGGTTCAGAAATCATTTGTTGGGTTGAGCATACGCATTTTTAATAAGGTACCTCAATCAGTTTTAGATTTGCATCCACATTACATGTCAAAAACATCCTTTTACAAAAGGCACATTATAATGTTGAAGATTATTTAAGCGATAGAAATGTTTGGACTTGGTTCCAGTTGCTCACAGAAGCATACAAAACTATCTTTAAAAGAGTAACCGTTGAGTTTCTTGCCGGTTTCTTCTTAGAGGATTCAACTTTCCGAACCGGTGGTAGATTTGTTACCAACAGACTACTGACGATTCAAAAGTGCTTTTTGTACCTACTCGAATAAAGAATATTTTGATTTGATTTGATTTGACACTTGAAATGTTGACTGTGCCATTCGGCGAGTCCTCTTTGTCTCAAAAAAGTGTTTAAAAGTGGTACAAGCGTTTTACAGAAGACGCTTTATGCTTTAGAGAATATGTTTATGACGATGAGCGTCCTGGAGTCGCAACCACGTTAATAAGTGAATCGTGAAAATCGAATCACTATCAGAGAAGTTGTACTGGATGTTGGTATTTCAATAGGATCATGTCATGCAATTTTCTTGAATGTTTTAGGCATGAACCGTGTGTCAACGAAGTTTATTCCTAAATTTTGAGCACTAGCAACGTCACATTAGTATCATACTTTTGTGAGTTGTTGAATGACGTCAAGGACGATCCAGGTTTGTTTTAATGTGTCATAACTGGTGACGAAACGTGGGTATATGGTTATGACGTCGAAACCAAGGCCCAATCATCCCAATGGAAGCGGCCAAATGAGCCAAGACCGAAAATGGCACGCCAACTTCGATTAAATATGAAAGTTTTGCTCACTGTTTTCTTCGACTACAATTGATAATAAGGATATAATCATACAAGACCCTAATCATGCCTCAACCACCTTAATCACCAGATTTAGCTAATTTAGCTTTTTCCTATTCGCAAAACTGAAGAGACTAATGAAAGGAAAACTTTTTGCCACAATTGATAAGATAAATTCTGAATCGAAGAATGAGCTGAAAGCCTTACCGAAAAGCGCATTTTAGAAGTGTTTTGAGGATTGAGAGAATCGCTGGCATAAGTGCATTAGGTCACAGGGAGGTTACTTTGAAAAAAAAATCATCTTTTCTTTACACCAACCTCTTACAGCTAACTTGTGCTTACGATACCATCTGCGTAATAGTGGTACATATACTTACTGTAATAATACAATGCAAGCTATATCTGTAGTAAAATCTTTCAGTCTTTTTTTTAGTACAGGCAAATCAGATATATATAGAAAAATACAGAGAATCAATCTATAGATAACTAAACTTTACAAATTGTTCATTCATTTGATCCTTAATTCTACCCCTCCAAGGTACTACAAATATTCACGAGAAAAAGCTTTTCTGTATCCTTGTCCCCACATTAACGTTGACAAACAGCCCATTCAAGTCCCACAGCTGGGAACAGGCATCCTTATTCATTCAAAGAATAAAAGCGGTCAGAGTAATACGGGGATATCGTACAGTTTCGTGGACGGCGGCAACTCTTATTGCAGGCGACCCCCCTGGGAACTCCGGGCGGAGATTCTAGCAGCTACCTATCGGTGCATGGCGGCTGCAAGTACCGAACGGGCACCAACGGATGCCGAAAATGTTAGGAGGATTGGGTCCTTAGCAGACAGAGCACTGATCCAGAGGTGGCGTGAAGACCTGGAATCTCCAACGGCGGGTCTCATTACAGTGGGGGCGATCCGGCCACACCTGGAGAAGAGGGAAAGCCCGCCTGCCATGAGTGTGATGCACCTATTGATTCGATGCAACACACTCTAATAGAGTGCCCGGCATGGGGATCCCAGCGGCATCTTTTAACGTTGTTGGTCGGAGGAGACCGTTCGTTGGAATCTGTTATTTCGCTGAAGGAGGCACATGAGAGGCAGAGGGAGGATTCTATAGACGCTCCTCTTCTCCGGCGCAGGAGGTTGGGAGGTAGGAGGCGTAGATTTGCGCTGCTCCTACCCCCTTCCTAAATTCCCAGCAGGAGTAGTATCCCGGAGTACCAGGGTAGATTGCGTCAACCGATCCTCTGGTGCTCCACTAAAAGATGGGGCGGGTATCGCTCGGTTTTAGTGGTGTATTCTGGCTTACTGCCAGCGAGTCCCACACTCCCGTTCAGATTTTGTCTGAACGGGGTGCGTAAAGGCATTTCCTAGCGTGAAAAAAACAAAAAAAAAAGGCCTCCTTACTCATAGGAATGGTGTTAGGACGAGTCCCCACCTATATATTCTTAAATTCAATAGAATCGTTTTACTTATTTAGACCTAAAAAAGGTATTGGACGGAAAGATATAGACAACAGATTAAAGTGGCCTTGAATTGATTGATTCCTCATAGAAATCATGGGAGAAATTTTAATCGAAATGAGCATTTCAATTTAATGCTTTACAAATTTAAAATGTATCCAGTCGCTGGACTAATCTATAACTAACTAGGCTATAGGGCTGCAGCTGAAAATCGGTGCCATTTGTCAGGTTTCTGGCACACAGCAATACCGAGCTGTTCTGCCTTTTCGGGGCTGGGTGGGGGTTGCACAACCTTTAAACAATTAGTTGTGGTTTCAATGTAGTGCAATTACTCAATGCATGTTTTTTACAGATGTTTATATAATATAATTGCGCCTATGTAACGAATAAAGTCATTTCCTTTCCTGCTTTCTAATCATTTTATATGATTTAGTATCACAAAAACTTCGTTTTTATCAAGTTCCAGCTGGAAAGCTGTTTAACTTATGCTTATTTAAAATTAAACTTACCGTCAATCCCCATGGAGAGTTGCAAAACTGAAACCAAAGAAACAAGTTTTAATATTTTAAGTTTTAATAAAGGAATAAAAATACCTATTAAGATATACTATAAGATTATTATTTTTTTATATTTCAAAGGGGCTTTATGTTTTACATGGAATTTTCACTGACAGATAGCTGATGTAACTTGGGCTATTTTTATTTGAAAAAAAAAACGGTCTCTCTAGCGAGATTTTGACAGAGGTCTTAAGTTTGTTTCACGGCGAGATAAACTGCAAAAATTGTATTTTCTAATTTGTTTAGTCTCGACTGCTGAGCATCATTAGTTAGCAACCCATCAGCAAAGACGTGCTACCTAACAAAATCTTTGCCTGATACTATGTAGAAACCATTAAAAGGTATAAACTAGGTGACCATGTGCGCTATGACTGTAATGACACCTGATGTGATGGTAAAGTCGGATATAGAAGCGCGCTAATCCAGTAAGAGGCTTTTTACTTCTTATGGTTTCTACACAGCATCGTTAAAAAGAAAAAAAAAAGGGATTCACACTAGGGAATAAACCCGGAACCCTTGCTTGCAACGAGATTACTCGCACCACTGCACCAGCGAGTCAGTCTAAGCGAGGTGTCGGCAATAAAAAAATTAAAAGTGCGCGCGTACAAAGTACACATGTCAGAAGTGAAACTTCTTTAGGAAACAAATTTTTAAGTCTTATTTATATTTATACAATCCTAAAACTTTAGATTTCCGAGACTTGGAGGGAAAAACGCAGATGTTATCATTATAATATAAGTGTCGATAAATTAAAGAAATAATTTATTGATATCTCAAATGACGACTTGTAATTAAAAACGCCGTCTTTTTTTTAATTAAATTTCGTTTTTGAATTTAAAATATAAAAAGGAGCATTTATGTAATATTTTAATTTGATATTTTATGAAAAATAGTACATTAACATTAAAATGCCACATGTTATCTATAAAACTACCTAACCTTCAAACGGATTAGCATAACAAACGCTGCACATCTTCATGACGCTAATCACGACTTACATCCGTAAAAAAATTACCCTCATGCGCCTAAAGAAGCTTCACTTCAAAAATACCCCAAACACATCCTTGACGACCCAGACGACCAGATTACTATTGACAACGCCCAGTACACTAACACAAACAGCGTCTTCGCCGGCGAAGACGAGATCCCCGCTATCTGACGCATCCCGGCCGCGGGCCCGTGGCCGTTAAGATTAAGCACTTGTCCGATTGTCCTTTTCAGCAGCAGCAAACGTTGCTCTATGCCTAGGTCCGAGCCTCGCAGGAGGCGCCCTTAGAGCAACGTTATCCCCACGACGCAGCAGGACCCTTCTACGGGCCCACCCCTCGGCAGAGATTTTGCGCTCGCCACCCCTCTCGGTTACCCTGTCAAAGCCAGTAAAGCTAACAGCAACTACACACGTCAAAAACAAAAAAAAAAATCAAAAATACATGGGTATCACCGCGAGGAACAGCTAGTACGGGATAAATCACGTTCAATATATCTAATGATATCAAGATTCCTCCATCAATTTTATTAATAACGGGAAACAAGCAAGATAAAAGCATATCCGCTGATGAGTTGCGTGTTAACACTGGGTTCCCAGCGGATTCACGACAGTACACCTTATTAATAGATAATACATTTATGTATTCAAGTTGTATGGGGAAAATAATCATATAGGGATACAGTATTTTTAGAAAAATACAGGGATTCGTGAATTCTTTTGAAGACTCGAGGGTTTTATTTTTTAATACGCTTATATCAGCTTCGCTTTTATGTAGGTAATGAAATCTTTGAACTTAATTGTAGAGCACTTTGAAAACATAGCATTAATAGGAACATAGCATATTCCAAACAGCTAACTAGATGGCGCTGTTTGTTTTTACACCGCGCTAACGTTGTGCTGTTCAGAAAACTTGAAGTATAGGTGTCTTCGTTGGCATTATTGAACGCAAATTTTTTGCTTGGTGGATTTTTGGAAACCTCGAACTATAGTAAAGAGGTAATAATATATAAAACAACAAACTTTTAAAAGAAGGAGAAGGTGGTTATAGATATTCTTTGGGCGCCAGAAAAGATCTACCATGTTCAAAATCAATGTAACTTGTACATGGAACCGTATTTGCCAGATATGTATACTAGCTGTTCCCAGCAGTGTCACCCGCATAGTTCACGATCCCGTGGAGATATTGGTAAAATCGCTCCAGCTGTTTATGGAATTCTGTGACATAATAAATACAAATTTTAACAAAAAAAGAACCACCTTTAAAACAATTTACAAACATATTAATATGCTCTAAAAAGTAAATAATTGCGTATTCTTTTATAGTATTCTTCATATTGTTATATTTGGAGTCGGCGTCAACCTAGGTAGATGTTCCCCGCGTGTCCACTTGGCAGCTACCGCGTCTCTCCCATCTATAGCTATATATGGAGGCTGACACCGACTCCAAATATAACAATATGCGCCATAACAAATGGGCCTCATGCGGAAGCTCAGAGTCACTCAGCGTGCGATGGAGAGGTCTATGTTCGGGTTTCTCTACGTGGTAGAATCAGAAATGAAGAGATCCGTAGGAGAACCAAAGTCACCGACATAGTCCTACGAATTGCGAACCTGAAGTGGCAATGGGCGGGGCACAAAGTCCGAAGGACCGATGGACGCTGGGGGCCGAAGGTGCTGGAGTGGCGATCCTGCACCGGACGGCGCAGTGTAGGCAGACCCCCACAAGGCGGACCGTGGCTCCAAATAAAGATTTCTTTCTTTCTTTCTGTTTTAAACTTAAATTTTCGTGGTTTATTAACATATTGACTATTTGACGTGACGTGGTTTATTACAACCGACCACAGCAGTATCGTCGTGACCACGATCCATGCAACTGGGTCGAAATATCGGCAAAATTAAAAATTAAAAACAGGCGGCGCAAGATCGGGCCTTGTGGACGTCATTATCTGAGACCAAGGGTCAGAAGACGTTTTGCGTGTCTTCTATGCCTTTGCGATAGCTGATATTCGCTACCATAGAGCAGAAAGTCCCCATCGAAACTATACGGCATCAGATCAACAAAAGTAAAATATATGCGGTAGAGAGGAGAGCGTTGAGAAGTACGAATATATTGAAACTGAGTGACAAAGTAAATAGTGTGATAAGAGAACGTTGTGGTGTAAAAGATGATGGAGTGACTAAAATTGAGAAAGATATGCTTAGATGGTTTGGTCACGTAGGGAGAACGAATGAAAGGAGACCGACAAAAAGGATTTATGAGTCAAGAGTGAATACGAAAGTTGGAAGGGGAAGACCAAGGCGAACGTTCCTGGACCAAATCCAGGACATTTTAAATAACGGCCAGGTCAAGAGTACCCTAAACTATCGAACTAGTATGAAAGGTTCTCTATCTAGGAATTGGACCATACTTTTTAATTTATAGTCTATGCTTATTCGTAGTTTCGATCATTGATCTAGTGATAGCTGACAATCTGCGTGTATCCAACATAAAAGCAGCTTTTATGTTAAAACAAAACATGAATGCATAAAAGTGCGATATAGGGCAGGATACCGGATTCAACTGCGAAGCTCCTCATTATGAGATGCCCCGCAGTGACGGATGTCACATGGCAATCATTGTATGGAGCAAACACATGGAAATACTGCAATGAAAGCTGCGAATACTTTATAGAATAGAATTTAAGCGCAGTTGAGGATTTTAAGACAATTGGCGTGGACGGCTAAGCGAGCTTTTAAATATAAGAATTTTTATTAAGCTATCAAAGCATTCAAAGTGAAGTATAATTACAAAATAAGTTACTTAAATTTGTATAAATTCTAAAATTGTTCTTTTATTGCTTACTGCAGTGATTCTCAACCTTTTTTTGTTGCGACACATATTTAACGATTTCAAAATTTGGCGGCACACAAAGAAAAATACAAAAATTATTTAATTACTACAACACAGTGCATAAATAGTTTGACAAAAATTTTAAATGTACGAAATAAACTAATATATACTACAATAATAAACTGCCTCATTGATCTAGTGGTTAGCATGTTCCGCCACAGACATGAAGTCCCGGGTCGGGCCAATTCAAAAATCAATTCGGAAAGTTGAATCCGCTGAGAAGAAACTGGCAAGGAACTCAACGGTTACTCTTTTAAAGATAGTTTTGTATGCTACAATGTGTAATATATTGCTTCTGTGAGCAACTGGAACCAAGTCCAAACATTTCTATCGCTTAAATAATCTTCAACATTATAATACGCCTTTTGTAAAAGGATGTTTTTGACATATTTCTTAAAATTATGTGGAGGCAAATCTAAAACTGATTGAGGTATCTTATTAAAAATGCGTATGCTCAACCCGACAATTAAAATTGTGTATTTCACTTTTCTTACTGTATAAATGTATATTATCATGGATATATGAGACGGTACTGTGAGAATTGATGTTTCTTTAAATTTATCTCTTAGATAAACACGAGATCCTAATTGATATATGATCCTAATTGATATTTCAATGTCCGCCGCCCTACCTCATAACAGTATGCCGTAAGACATAATGCTATGAAAATAAGCGAAATACAACATTTTGGCAGTTTCAGCATCAGTATTTTTCTAATAGCAAATTGCCAGAGTTTTAATATGTGCGCCCCATACCACATATCATAAGTAAGTAGCAGCCCATTAACGTCCCACTGCTGGGCACAGGCCTCCTCACCCCGAAGAGCGAGGGTTTTTAGAGCATAGACCCACCACGCTGCTCCACTGCGGATTGGCAGGCATAGTACATAAGTGCACTCTCTATTCCTTCACTCTCATAGTCCAATGCGACGGGAATCCGACACGATCGGAGAGATCAGGCACAGGACCGACGGCTTAACGTGCTCTCCGAGGCACGGGGGTGAAGCGCACCACCAACTTCTCAACTTCGGGAAATATTGAGAAAATCTTAATAGAAAACTCAATATCGATTTCGAATTGGCCTGACCCGGGACCTCATGTCTGTAGTCGAACATGCTAACCACTAGACAATTGAGGCAGTCCACCACATACCAAACTCATAGTAAACAAAGGATTTGGCGGTTTTATATCATGTACTCTAATTAATATTTTAATTTATCATTGCTATTTTTTTATATAATTTTCAGTATTTTATCGTGATCATGATCAGACCGCCTAAATGTACACATGATCGGGTATATAAGTGTATGTTACGATAGGTACATACATAAATGTCACATGGATTTACTCCAAAAAGTGTTACCGATCTCATAATTATAATACACGCTGGTACATGGAGTTGCGGAACACTCGTTGAGGGTTAGAGGCGATTCGTTAGCCGCCAGCGTTTTAATTGCCAGGGTTGCCACTGTGTCTAGCAAATACAGGTAGAAATCGTGAAATCCGCGTATATTTCCTGTATGGACTTTTCAAGTTATCATTTGCCATAGTAAGGTTTTGTGAAGCAATACACCATATAATTTCTATTTCCTAGTTAGTTAGTCATTTTAATGAAATAATATAATATGCGAAGAATATATTTATTTATTAGAATAACACAAGAGGTTACAATAAACTTCGTACGTGTTAAATAAAAAAATTATGTTCTAACCTTAATCGTAATCCAAAGCGTCTAAGCACAGCATGAAATAGTTGTCTGCTGGCCATCTATATATATAAGATATATCCAGGTATCTATTGACTCATCACGATATCTCTGGAACCATAAGGCGTAACGACTTGAAATTTGGTAGGAATATTCCTTTTGCTGAGCAGAGGTCAGCTAAGAACGGATGTTATGAAAATTCACCCGCAAGGGGCATTGTAAGGGTGTTAACTATTGACTCTTCATTATATCTCTTGAACCATAAGGCGTAGAGACTTTCTAATTTAATACGAATATTCCTTTCGCTGAGTCGGGGTCATTTTTCTTATTTGTAAAACAATTTGCCTGAATCAATGAAATTGTTACACAAAAAACGTTCCACACAGACGAAGTATACATATAGGCAGAGGCAGAGGCATACACACAAAAGCAAAGTTATTTTAACTTTCCAAAATGAGAAAAATTAAAACGAAATAACACAATTAAAATGGCAATATTTTTATCTCTTAAAGTTCATGTCAATTATATAATACAGATTTGCGACAAAGCGCGGCTTATTGTAACGCAATGTAAGCTAAAATAAAGAAATAAACAAGCATAATATTTAATTTTAGGGAAATTCCGTCAATTAGATATTTTCTGGCACATTGGTCATTACCCAAGATTTGTACATTTCAATCCAGAGACATTTCGGTTCCACGACTCACGCAACGTAAAGGCCCCGTATTGTTGTTAATGTAATCATATATTCCTATGTTACATTAAGATAATATATCTTTTAAATATAATTTTAAAATATAGGTTTAAAATCACATAACATACGCTTGCGTATATTACGTAATTTTCTTTATTTACCAAGAATCATCACATTATTAAATTAACATGTACATTCTCAGTATTTAGTTTTAGATCAAAGTACATTTATATTGCTTTATTTCCATGTTCTCATTTCTCTTTTTCCTTTTGTTTACATCTGTTATGGCGAGTCATACGGAACGAAATTATATTGTAAATTTATAAGAATAAATAAATCTAGTGATAGGTCAATTATGTATGTATCTCAATATAAATAACACACAAACATTCTTTAAGATAAAAATGAGTATAGAGTGGAATTAAGAACTGCAGATATGTATAATTTATGAATTGTAAATTAATTAATTCTACAATATACTTCGGAGACTTTCTGAAATGTATCTCAGTAATGAAGTTGTTAAAATAAACATGTGAATCGCTTTAAAAGAGTTTTACAAAGTTTTTTTTGCCACATTTGCAAAATAAAATCCCTTAATCAAGTGCGCGTGGCAACCCTAGAGACGCGTTACATTCTGGCTGGTGGAGCTAGAGTGCTTCAGGTTGTCGCGTGTGTTTTATAACATTTTAATGGCGGGGCTTTGCTTAAATATTAGTTGTGTGAATAAATGTAACATTTTAGCCGACAGTTGAGAGTACACATAGCGTTTATTAAATCGAGTGGTACCAAAACTCATTTGCGCAAAATACATAGAATCTACTTTCAAAATATTGTATATAATTTTAATTTTTATGTGAAGGGACTAGATATGGGCTTAAGGGCAATGGCAAAGCTTGTACCAACCATCGATGAAGCTAAGCGAAAACCAGCCAAAGCCAACCAAGACCAATTAATAAAATAAATCATCAACAATTTTCAACATCTGTATTTTTTTTCCAAAGTGTTTACTTATTGAGAAGAATCCGGCAAGAAACGATTAGTAAATTCTTTTCTATTCATGTCATTATTTACATAGAAATACAATTCCATCATCACCATCCAAGGTTTTTATATTACAAAAATATACTTAGTTTTGTATCGCAAAGCAGCCCAATTTACCAACACGATTAACCTAAAACTCAATAACTGGTAGCCGACGTTGATAAAAACTGAGAACTGAGACTAAACTGCACTCACCTTCTACGATACATTATCTTTTTACAAATTGGGTAATTAAGTCTAAACACCAATGACAGTATTTGCCGCCAAATACATTTCTTAATTATCTTATTTATTAAGAAATTACCATTCCCTATTAGTTATTAGTTACAATTAATATAATTTAACTAATTCTAATCATTTATTCTAACCCTACAATGATTCTATAGCAAATTAACATCAAATACAACGTTTTGAAATCCGCCAATGGGAAGGTCGTTGTTTCTAAGAATACGAATTAGTCAAATGACGAACCGTATCCTTTATTTAAAATATTATTAAATATATTATACATTATTTTATTTTATATATACTATCAGGGCATTAACGGGAATCTTAATAAATATTACACAGAAACCTTTATATTAACCAATTAACAATCTTATTTTAAAATGTGATCGCAACAACACTGATACTTCAACAATAGTTGATTGTCTTAAATAATTCATACATACATACATAGCCTCATTCCCAGAGGGGTAGGCAGACACAACATCCTTCCACTTGCTACGATCCTTGCATATCTCCTTCGCTTCTTTCATTTTCATTAAACCTTTCATACAGGTTCGTCGGTTTAAAGTACTCTTGACTTGGCCCTTATTTAAAATGTCCTGGATTTGATCCAGGTACGTTCGCCTTGGTTTTCCCCTTTCAACTTTCGCATTTACTCTTGACTCATAAATCCCTTTTGTCAGTCTCCTTTCATTCATTCTCTCTACATGCGCAAACCATCTAAGCATACCTTTCCCAATTTTAGTCACTACATCTTTTAAACCACAACGTTCTCTTATCACACTATTTCTTACTCTGTCACTCAGTTTTACTCCACTCATACTTCTCAACGCTCTCATCTCTACCGCATTTATTTTACTTATGTGATTCTTCTGCCGTATCCAACTTTCACCACCATACATAAGTGTTGGCACCAACACTCCTGCATGCACAGCCAGTCTGGCCCTTTGAGACACCATCTGGCTATTCATAAAGGCGTGCAGGGCACCATTTACCATAGTCCCTGCATTCACTCTCCTTTCAATTTCACTTTCACATGTTCCATCTTTTGTAAATTTAGATCCCAATTATACAAATTCTTTCACCTCTTCCACTTGTTCCCCATCTATCAAAATATTGCCATTCATCATAGATTCATCTCGTTCAAAAAGCATAACTTTCGTTTTGTTTACATTCACTTTCATTCCTTTCCCTTTCAAAGCTTCATTCATAATATAATTCAAGTCTCCAATAATAATACATACCTAACAATCTGTCTGAATAACTGCTAACATGGTCTATTTCGCTTATTTGACATTGAAACTATCTTTTTATTTAAAAAAAAAGCAGAAATAGGATCTCGCGTTTCCTCGCGTTTCAAAGTAATATCAATTGTCACAGTATTGTCCAACATATACGTGATAATATTTATTTATACATCAAAAGGAGCGAAATACACAATTTTAATACATGAAATAAAAACAAACTTTTAATGCCATATTTTAGAGTAAAGAAGGTTCAGAAATCATTTGTTTCATTTTTAATAAGATACCCGAATCACTTTTGGGTTTGCCTCCACATAGTTTTAAGAAATATGTTTAAAACGTTCTATTACAAAAAACATATTACAATATTGAAGATTATTTAAGTGATAAAGATGTTTGGACTTGATTCCAGTTGCACATGAAAGCTAAACACATTGTAACCTAGAAAAAGTACATTTAAAGGAGTAACCGCAGAGTTTCTTGCCGGTTTCTTCTCAGTGGAATCAACTTACCGGACCGGTGGTAGATCTGTTAAAGGACAGACTATTGGCGATTCAAAGGTGCCTTTTGAGCGTACTTGAACTAATAATATTTTGATTTTGATACCTTTCCAATTATGGCATTTTAAATTAATATTTGTAGAAGACAAGATGGATATAGCGAGTTATCCTTAGAATGTAGATGTATAAATAAAGTAATATCCCGTCATGTATTGTTTTGTAACATCTCTCAAGGAAACGTTTTCACTGAAGCTTCCATGACATTTGATTTATTGAAGTGGAACTTCTTTAGGCGCATGAGGAATTTTTGTTATGGATGGAACGCGTGTTTAGCGTCACGAGAAGATGCAACGTTTTTATGCTAATTAGTTTGCAGGCACTTAACCTTTTAATATTAACAAATAACATGTGGCATTTTAATTTGCCAATCGTCATTTAATCATTTCATAAAATAAAATAAATATAATTAAATATTTCAAAATTATATATTCAAAAACAAAATTTCATTAATAATGTCTAATATTGACAAAAAACACGTCATTTGAGATTTCAATTAATTATTCGTTTTAATTTTCGACAATTAATTTTCTAACATATCTTCCTTTTTCCCTCCCTCTAAGTTTCGGAAATCTAAAGTTTTAGATCTGTATAAATATAAACAAGATTTAAAATTTAGTTTGCCAAAGAAGTTTCACGTCTGACATGTGACACTTCCATCAATTATTGTTATATTTCAATAAATTTAACCTACTTAAAAATTACTCACCTAAACCTCATCATAATCCTCACGTTGTGATGTTGTTCAAGAATCACGTAAAAGTAAATCTTCTTGATTAACTTTATCTATAAAATTTCGTATTCTCACATCGTTAAATATTTGATAGTACCAAGGAAAAATAATCCCCCTTCATTAAGAGAATAGGCTACGCGTTGTCACTCAACCCCGAAATTTCGAAAGTGGCTTTAAGAGGTGCATTGTGCTTGTAATGGCTGCTTTTCCATGCAGGGAAAACTTTCAATGTAAGCCTTTCAGCATTATGCAAAATATTTCCTGCGTAGTCTTCAGCAAGAAATACTGAGGGAAATTCTCAGTGCCGTGTGAAATAAGAGCTACAATACTATGGTTATCCATATCAGGATACAGATTTAGCTTGACATTTAGTTTTATTAGAAGTATTTATGTTAAGGATCTCCAAACAGTTAATGTCCTATCGTAATTAAAAACTACTCTCGCTAGTGCATTAAGATAGATTTGCATTTGAGAATAATTATTTAAATATGCCAAAAAAATAGCAGTACGTATTTATTGTCTAAAGAAATAAACCGGTAAACGATAAATATAATTCATTTGATATTTAGGTATTCTTATTGCTCATTTACACTCTTTAATTAAGGATTGTATTATTATTTGGGATAATGAACTATTGTTGAAGTATTAGATTGTATAATGAATATTGCAGAAGTATCAGTAATGGTGCGATTATATTTTAAAATAATATATAATTGTGTATTATGGAAGTATTTGTGTAATGTTTATTTAGATGGTGCATTGACTAATGGTTGCACCATGTTCACGTTGATTATTGGAAGAGAATACAGCTCTTGGAAATTGTTCATTATATTATTCGGTCCGTCATATCAGAAGTGGGATGTTCGAAGTCACTAATTTGTTGGTTACAGATTCTTCATTAATTTCAATGACTTAGAACACAATGCTAATAATGGTACAATTTAAGAACGGTCACTAGGCGAATGTCCCTTCATTCTCCTGTGCTGCATTTCTTATACCAAACGCCCCACTCAAAAACTAATAAGTCCACCAGTCACAGTCATCGTGAAAACGATGACTAAACAGAGGTTTTGATTAAATTTGAGAATTTCCGGAATAGTGTTAAACCGGATGTAGCACATGTAAATGTAATACTGATATAATTAGAAATGGGTTAAGAATCAATGAATTACTCATCAAATGTTTACTCTACGCTGATGATCAAGTAATACTTGCGTCATCCGCTAATGAGCTACAGGAGATGCTAAAAATTATGAATGAAGCTTTGAAAGGGAAAGGAATGAAAGTGAATGTAAACAAAACGAAAGTCATGCTTTTTGAACGAGATGAATCTATGATGAATGGCAATATTTTGATAGATGGGGAACAAGTGGAAGAGGTGAAAGAATTTGTATACTTGGGATCTAAATTTACAAAAGATGGAACATGTGAAAGTGATATCGAAAGGAGAGTGAATGCAGGGAATATGGTAAATGGTGCTCTGCATGCTTTTATGAATAGCCAGATGGTGTCTCAAAGGGCTAGACTGGCAGTGCATGCTGGAGTGTTGGTGCCAACACTTATGTATGGTAGTGAAAGTTGGGTATGGCAGAAGAATCACAAAAGTAAAATAAATGCGGTAGAGATGAGAGCGTTGAGAAGCATGAGTGGATTAAAACTGAGTGACAGAGTAAGAAATAGTGTGATAAGAGAACGTTGTGGTATAAAAGAAGACGTAGTGACTAAAATTGAGAAAGGTATGCTTAGATGGTTTGGGCATGTAGAGAGAATGAATGAAAGGAGACTGACAAAAAGGATTTATGAGTCAAGAGTGAATGCGAAAGTTGGAAGGGGAAGACCAAGGCGAACGTTCCTGGACCAAATCCAGGACATTTTAAATAACGGCCAGGTCAAGAGTACTCTAAACCGACGAACTTGTATGAAAGGTTTAATGAGATTGAAAGAAGCGAAGGAGATATGCAAGGATCGTGGCAAGTGGAAGGATGTTGTCTCTGCCTACCCCTATGGGAATGAGGCGTGATGCTATGTATGTATGTATAATTAGAAAGACCTCAGCATAATAAACAAATATAGAAATTTAATAGCAATCCACAAATAAAATAACTATGATCGCTAACAGATACTTCATTATTATATTACATACTTTTAATGACATAATACAAATACTTATGTTGATACAAACTAAGAACTGTCCTAGGCGAATGTTCCTTCATTCTCCTTTGCTACCTTATAGCCTCACTTGTAAAACTTCCAACTCAAAAATAATAAGCCCACCAATCACAGTAGTCGTGAAAACGACGACTAAATAGAAGTTTTGGTTAAATTTGAGAATTTCCGGAATAGCTTTAAATCGGATATAGCACATTTTTTACTGATATAATTACAAAGACCTCAGCGTAAACAAATATAGCAATTTAATAGCCATCCAACAAATAAAATTAAGAACTTACTTAAGAAACGATCTTTATGAAAAGCAACAACGACAGACAAGTCCCGCCAAAAAAAAAACTGAAAAGTTATTTTTATATGGAGAAATAGTTTTGTCTTGTGTTTTTGAATAAAGATCCATAAAGCTAAACCTTATTCTCGAAATAGATCTAGACATCTAAGAGGTTCTGTTCGAGGGAATAAAAGACGAGGGTGTGGTTGCCCAACCGCGAAACGTTAATTGCCCTTTACTCAGTGTTTCATTCTCTTGAGACTTTCGCTGCGGTAACTAAGGGCACAAATTATCATTATGCGACAACCAACTTGGAATACTATGGGAGGGTGTTCAAATCGGGGTCTTACAAACAATTAAGTACGAAACAACTTGATTTAAGACATCCATATTATAAATATATCTGCTAATCAAAACTAAAATATTTAGATCACGACAATAACACCTCACTAACAATACACATATATCAAATTTCATCAAAATCAGTAGAGCACTTGCAGATGGTATCAATGATAAACGTGACATGGAATTTTATGTATTTTTAAATCTTGTTTATATTTATACAAATCTCAGACTTTAGAGGGATGGAAAAGGAAGATATGTTAGGAATTAAGTGAATTTAATTGTCATTAAAATATTAAAAGTTTCGCATAATAATACAAATAATTTGTTGAAATCTCAAATGACGAATTGTAAATAAAAATGCCCCGCGTTTTTTGTCTTAAATTTAAAATTTAGAAAAGCGAATTTATGAAATATTTATATATTATGAAAAAAAGTATTATTCATTATAAAATGACGAGTGGCAAATCAAAATGTCACATGTTTTTTGTGGATATTAAAACTATCTAATCTTCAAACGAATTAGCATAAAAAACGCTACACATTTTCATGACGGTAATCACGCGTTTCATCCGTAAAAAATTTACCCTTATACGCCTAAAGAAGTTTCACTTCAATGTGGTATATATAACAGATAGGGCAGACAAAAAGTCACTGTCCACGTTTAAACGATGTAGACCTTGTTAAACGTCACTCTTCATAATTAACTCCGACGTCAACGTAACAAATAGTACAGGCAAGGACGCGAAAAATGCGGGTAGTGAAAAAAACCTGACTACAGTATTTCGCAAGTGGTGCGAACGCTTGACACAGTTGACTCGGCGACACAGGCCCTTGCGCGCGGTTACGATGCGGGTCTCATTACCCATAACAGTTTGTTAATTCTATACCATTTTAAATACACAAAAGGACTTTAATTTTGTTACTTATTATTTGAGACATGAATTATTTGCGACAATCAACCATTGTTGAAGTATTAGATTGTATATTGATAAGGTGACCAACAATTTTGTGTTTAATAAATAAAAATTTTAACAAAAAAAGAACCGCCTTCAAAACAGACTTATAAATATATTAATATGCTCTAAAAAGTAAGAAATAATTGCGTTTTCTTTTATAGTGTTTTTCGTATTGTTATATTTGGAGTCGGTGTCAGCCAAGATGCCCACATATATAGCTATAGGTGGAAGAGACGCGGGAGCTGCCAAGTGGACATGCGGGAACATCTAACTCGGCTGACACCGACTCCGAATATAAGAATACGAAGAACACTATAAAATAAAACGCAATTATTTCTTACTTTTTAGAGCATATTTATAAGTCTGTTTTGAAGGCGGTTTTTTTTTTGTTAAAATTTTTATTTATTTTTTGATTTTCAGTGAATCTGAAGTAAACGTGTTGCAATGCAGAAACAAACGTAAGCTCGTTGCTATTTGATTACAGACACTTTTATTTTCTACTTTAAACCGCACCCTTACTGTAAGCCGTTGAGGAGATCCATTGATCTTCATATTTAACTACGACTAGCACTTGACCATACCGAAGTTACGGTAGGCAACTCAAATATCTGGATAGCCTATAGAAGATTCTGTCGAGTATCGTTCATTTGCTCCTAAGAATTGAAGAGTTCCGTCACTTTGTCATGGATTCCATCATCAGAACCTAACCAAACTATCACAAAACAACCCTTGAAGTATATCCTTTCCAATAAAAAAAGAATCATCTAAATCGGTTAGAGTGATCTTGAGTTATTCATCCATTTGTCGCGCACATGCTTATTTAACACTTATCCGGTTTTCTCATAGATGCCATCATCAGAACTGGATTATA
Organism: Elymnias hypermnestra; assembly: GCA_015832385.1. Classification (NCBI taxonomy): domain Eukaryota; kingdom Metazoa; phylum Arthropoda; class Insecta; order Lepidoptera; family Nymphalidae; genus Elymnias; species Elymnias hypermnestra. The sequence continues at coordinate 536,324 of JACTOM010000075.1, read as the reverse complement.
AAATGGGACCCTATGACGAGCACCACCTTTCATTTAAAAAATCATCAAGATCGGCCCACCCAGTCGGGAGATATGAGGTAACAAACATTACAATACAGACGAATTGATAACCTCCTTTTTTTGAAGTCTGTCAAAAATAGTACACTTTGCAAGTATTTCATAGGTAGAAAAACCGATAAAACTTTGAATTTTAGAAACATTTTTTTTTTGCTAAATGAGGATGTTTGTCTAATAATGTATCCATCCACGTTCGAACAACTTTCATTTTGCATATTAAATTTACAGAAAATTGCGACTTCTCACTACTTCAATGGGTATTCGCTAGTGCAATAGCAGCAGTGCCTGGACAACATAAAGAATTTTTTATTAAAACTATTAACTTTCATGTTAGTTACGTAAATCCCGATGATACCGAACCAAATCAGCATGCACTCGCTCATTCATATATCCATTCACCACATAAACACCGCGCATACACTGACTACATACATCCGTGCTCACACACACACACACACACACACACACACACACACACACACACACACACACACACACACACACACACACACACACACACACACACACATTGTTTCACCAGTTCTTATTATAGTTTACTTCTTTAATTTAATTTATCATGGGCTCTACATTTCTCATGTTGTATCAATATGATAGACCTCTCCGTATAATCAAACAAGTTCATATATAAACGTAAGTTACAAGGCAGCAAACTCAAACTAACCTTCTAAATGAAGTCTCGCGCACTGTGTTTACTTATATTAATATTTATTTAGATCAATAACAGAATGTTACTTATACTAAGCGATTCATATATGCCAAATATATTTATTAATATTGTTATAGTATTATGTACAACCTGTGTTATATATAAGAGAAGACTTTGATCACTGCAACACAGTTTATACTATTGCACTGTACTGTTCTTGAAAATAATAAAAAAAAATAAATGTGGGATATGTTCTACTCTGAAATGCCGAAATATTTCTACCCATCATTTTGTCAAGTTCTTTTATTCATCTATATTAATATTGTAAAGAGCAAAGGTAAGTTCCACAAAAATTACTGGAACGATTTCGAAAATTGTTTCACCGTTAGAAAGCTACATTTTCACTGCCCCACATAGGCTATATAAAACATTCTTAAAAAAATAGGGATCCCTAATAAAAATTATAATACAGAATGCCACAAAATATATTTAAAATTTTAGTTTTATTTAGAATTTAGATAATCGTCGACAGAATAAAAAAAAATCGTCCAACAATCATCTACGTATACTTATTGTAAATGTTCCTTTAGCCATTTCTTTAAAACTAAAAGGTAATCTATTATATATGGGTATTGCTTTACAATAACCATGATTTTTATATACGCTCAATGTTATTCTTGTCCTTAAACCTTCCATCCCTTTTTGCGGCTTCCTCTGCGGTTGGTAAAATATTCTGTATTTTTTTAACGAAAATACCCATTTCTTTTACATAGATGCAAGGCAAAGGAAGTATATTTAGCTTTTTAAACATTGGCCGATAGCTATCTAAATAAATATTACACACATAATATGTACACAAAGAAAGAAACAAATTTACAAAATTGGCAAGTGGCGTGCAAAGGCGATCATATTGCTATAAGCAAAAGACACAAGTATAGGAGGTCCAGTAATGCTTAGAGTGACCAGAATTGGTTACTTAGATTATCACTGGACTGGACTAAAATCATGGTCACACTCATTATTACGAAAAGAATAACGTTCCATTAAATAAGAGGGTTGTAAAGGATAGAATAAAGAAGAGTAAGAAGATGTAAATAGCGACGCTGTTTAATAGAAAGCCATTTGAGCCGAGTACAATACTCTTGACACGTGGTCAAATTTACGGATTCCATAAACGAACCTGATGCTTAGATATTGCAAGCGCTCGAATTCTGCATAATCGAAAAGGATTCTGCATAATCTTTGATAGGCAATAAAAGAGCGTGATCTTAGCATTGAGAGGGAGAAAATGTTTCCAACGCCGCAAAAATCCATTTTTATAAAGGAGATACTAAAAAATCGTATAGATCTTACAATTCTCCTAGCAAAGGTATTACTGAAATAAATCTACAGGGATTTAAAGTGATTTGATGCAAGCAAAGTCTCGAACGTCTGCTAATGCAAACCGAAATCAGACGATTTGCAATTCAGAATTAAAAATATATTCAGAGAAATCACTGACATAAAAATAAAATCCGCTGGCGTTCTTATAAAACGGAAAGTATAAAAATCTAGGTTTCAATTCGATGTTCCATCTAGGATATGAAAAATAGAAATATCCTTTTTGAAAAAAGGCTTAAAACACGTCGGTGAGACGGCCCGGTGTACAATGAGAGTTATCGTGTAAATGCAATTTCAACCCTGGATTATACAGCTTAGAGCTGAATTTTGATTAGCACTATGCAAATTTCCAATGAATTCTCGAATGATCGAAGTAATAAGCGATAGCGAGTACATTATAATACATTTAATTTACATCAATATTTCCATAAATGTAATAATCATTGAAATGTTTACAAATTGGCATCATTTAAAATATTGCGCTTCCTCAATGTTACCTTATATCAAATGCAATATACGGGGACTCTTTTTGAAGTGACACTTCTTTAGGCGCATGAGGGTAAAATTCTTACGAATTAAACGCGTGATTAGCGTCACGAAGATGTGCAGCCTTTATTACGCTAATTCGTTAGAAGGTTAGGTAGTTTTAATATTTACAAATAACCTGTGACATTTTAATTTGCCAATCGTCATTTAATATTCTTTTTTAAATTAAAAAACAAAATGTATTTAATAATATCAAATATCGATAAAACACACGTGGCATTTTTATTTACAAGTCGTCATTTGAGATTTCAATAAATTATTTGTATTAATTTTCGACACTTGTAATATTTTAATGACAATTAGATTCTTACCTTATCTTCCTTTTTCCCTCCCTTTATATCTAAAGTTTTAGATTTGAATAAATGTAAACAAGACTTACGTCCAATATCCCTCAGTGCCTGAAGATAAAGCTCTTCGAACAGTGCGTGTTGCCAGTGATGACCTACGGCTCCGAAACGTGATCGCTGACTATGGGCCTCACACGAAAGCTTCCAAATATAGATATACTAGCAGAACCCGAGATTTCGTCTGTGTGGAATGTTTTTTGTGTAGCCATTTCATTAATTTAGGCAAATTCTTTTACAAATAAGAAACATGACTTCTACTCGGCAAAAAGAATATTCTTACCAAATTTCAAGTCTCTACGCCTTATATTACGCCAGTGCGTGTTGCCAGTGATGACCTATGGCTCCAAAACGTAGTCACTGACTATGGGCCTCATACGAAAGCTCAGAGTCACTCAACGTGCGATGGAGAGGGCTAAGCTTGGAGTTTCTCTACGTGATCAAATTAGAAATGAGGAGATCCGTAACAGAACCAAAGTCACCGACATAGCCCTACGATTCGCGTACCTGAAGCGGCAATGGGCGGGGCACATAGTCCGATGGACGTTGGGGCCCAAAGGAGCTAGAGTGGCGACTCCGCAGCAGACGGCGCTGTATAGGAAGACCCCATAAGGCGGAGCGACGACACAAAGAAGGTCGCCGGTAGCCGCTGGAGCCAGGCGGCGAAAGATCGGACTTCGTGGAAATAATTTAGTGAGACCTATGTCCAGCAGTGGACGTCCATCGGTAGAAGCGACGAAACAAGACTTAAAAATAGGTTTTCCAAAGAAGTTTCACTTCTGACTTTGTACGCACGCACTTCTCATTTTTTAGGTTTTAACATGTGGCGTTACAGAACCTATCAACTCCTGTCTCTTGTCAGATTTCATTGCCCCTTGCCCACGATTATGGGTGGCTATTTAGGCAATAAAAAAATGCATTTCATTTTCAAGTTTCGTCAGAAAAAACATTTAATTAAAATATTTACTTTCGAAATTGAACTTCCGCGAGTGTTAACAACTTACGCCATAAGGCTATAAACAGGGGGGGAATATCCAGGATCGTAAATATGTCGGGTTTTATAGTTACGCGCCCTGCGCAGGGTTGTAAGGGTGCCTTTCTTCCACCGCTTGTTACACTAAAGCCTAATACACACAAGCGATAGCATTCAATTCAAAATCATACCACATAATCACCTAGCTCTTCTTAATTCTAAAAAAATAGCCAAAGTTGCTCTTCATAACATCAGCTAGGCTTATAAAAACAGAAACAAAAATTATAAAAATTGATTTTTTAACGTAAGCACCGTATATCTAAGTAACATGCATATTGTGAAACTCTGCTAATGTGAAACAGACACACTAATTTTATTTATTTGTATAGTTTTCTGTATTCTATTGGCAGCATCAGGAACTTTAATAAAGCGTAGATTTTTTTCATTTTCATCCAAATACAAATGTGTTAGACTTCCGATTCACCTTCTAACTGAAGAATCTTCAGGGGAAATACACCAAGGGAGTTGCTTTTAAGTTCTTTATTAAATTGAAATCATAAGGTACATAGAATTTAGTTTATGTTCTGATATATAAAATTCTCGTATTACAATGTTCGTTCCCATACTCCTCCGAAATATCCTTCTTCCGATCCATCCTTGACCGATTCTTGTGAAATTTTTATGCATATTCTGTAAGTCTGAGAATCGGCCACTATCTATTTTTTAAGGGTCATCCACTCCAAAATTAGAATTAATTTTTTTGTGATACAGCATACATAAATACATAAAACAACCCCTATTTTTAAATAGCGATAATAGTAATTATTTGGCAAAACAACGTTTGCTGGGTCAGCTAGTCTTTTTATAAAGTAGATTTTCATTGAGTTTATTTCATATGTAAAAAGATTATGAAGCTTGCGTTTTGTGACAATAAGCCATACTGGTCTAGTCACATATAGACACGTGTATTGTCATTCAGAGAAGTCGCGGATTCAAATCCTGAGTAACCACTACTTTTCCTTAAAGAATCATCGTGAGGAAATCTGCACATTCGGGGTCTATGTACCCTACAAAAAGAGCTATACTTAAGAAATTTATTAATTCATTAAAATCCTAACATATCTGCCTTTTCCCGTCGCTCTAGGTCTCTTAAATCTAAAGTTTTACATTTGTATAAATATAAACAAGACTTAAAAATTATTTTGTTAAAGAATTTTCACTTTTGACGTGTATTTTGTACGCACGCACTTTTCATATTTACTCACTTTTTAAACCTTAGGCAAATCAGTGCAGCCGCTCTAGTGTTTAAGAGAGACCAACGAAGAGCAATTTATTTTTATATACAAGATTGTTAATAGAGCCTCACCGCTACAAGTCAGTCGTCCGTGTGGATTGTGCCCTTAGACTGATTCTACGATTGCTTATCTCTGGCCAGGCAGTGTGCTTAGGTCTTGAGCACTTTATTTTATTACTCAGCCATTATGCCGGAGTAAGGCCGCTGCCGAGCGTCTACGTTACACGAGTTGGAAAATTATTTTAGTTATTGTTATTGCCATATATCAATCAGGATATCGCGTTTCCTTAAGATAATAATTCAGAGAAACATCTCATCCTCACAGTACCGTCACAATATATACTAAATAACATTTTATATACACATAATATTTTTAGTGCCTAAAATCGAGAAAGGTATGCTTAGATAGTTTGGGCACGTAGAGAGAATGAATGAAAGGAGACTGACAAAAAGGATTTATGAGTCAAGAGTGAATGCGAAAGTTGGAAGGGGAAGATCTAGGCGAACGTTCCTGGATCAAATCCAGGAAATTTTGATTAAGGGCCAAGTCAAGAGTACTCTAAACCGACAAACTTGTATGAAAGGTTTAATGAGAATGAAAGAAGCGAAGGAGATATGCAAGGATCGTGGCAAGTGGAAGGATGTTGTCTCTGCCTACCCCTATGAGAATGAGGCGTGATGCTATGTATGGATGTATGTATAATATTCATTTATACAGCAAAAAGAGCGAAACACACAATTTTAACCCCAATGAAATAAAAACAAACTTGTATTGCCATATTTTAGAGGAAAGTAGTTTCAGAAATCATTTGTCGGGTTAATCATACGCATTTTTAATAAGATACCTGAAACACTGTTCGGTTTGCTTCCACATAGTTTTAAGAAATATGTTAAAAATGTCCTATTACAAAAAGCATATTATAATGTTGACGATTATTTATGCTACAGAGATGTTTGAATGTGATTCCAGTTGCACGTGAAAGCTAAACAAATTGTGACGTACAAAAACTATGTTTAAAGGAGTCACTGTTGAGTTTCTTGTGGGTTTATTCTCAGCGGAATCAACTTTCCGAACCGGTGGTATTGTTTACTAACAGACAAACTACTGACGATTCAAAAGTGTTTTTCGAGCCTACTTGAATAAAGAATATTTTTGATTTTATTACAGTGAAGCGCTTTTTTCATTATCTATAATATACTCGTATATAAAACATAATATATCACAGAAATCGTTTCTACCTCATGTCCTTTACGTCCTGTATGTCTTTTATAGAAGTTGAAATCATCAGCAAAAATGGTTGCTTTTCAAAAGTAGCAATGTAAACATAAAACGATCTTCATATTACTACTTTTACTAGACTACTAAACTCGCTGACTATTCTCACTCAATAATGTGATATGGTGCCTTTCCAAGCCTTGATCAAAATATCTTAAGGAAGAATCCTACATTTTTATACAACTTGGCCAACAGGGCCTTGAATATGTAAGTAGGAAATTCCTGCTACTCCGAATCCTAAAGTTCTAAAGATGCTAGTAATATTGTCATGTTCGAGATGCATTGAAGTGACTCTTAATTATTTTTTTTAAGTAAATATTCTTGGAAATATAACATAACTTAAAAAACTGGCGACTTGTATAAAAACGTCACGCCTCATTCCCATAGGGGTAGGCAGAGACCAAGTCCTTCCACTTGCCACGATCCTTGCATATCTCTTTCGATTCTTTCATTCACATTAAACCTTTCATACATGTTCATCGGTTTAGAGTACTCTTGACCTGGCCGTTATTTAAACTGTCTTGTCATTGGTCCAGGAACGTTCGCCTTGGTCTTCCCCTTTCTTTCTCATTCAGTCTTGACTCAAAAACCCTTTTTGTCAGTCTCCTTTCATTCATTCTCTCTACATGCCCAAACCATCTAAGCATACCTTTCTCAACTTTAGCCACTACGATTGATGGATAACACATTCAGATATTTAAAGAGAATTGGATATTAACATCCAAATTTAAGCTATAATTAAAACCGTAAACAAAAATAAAAAAGGTAGAGAAACGGAAATGCCTTAAATGCCTGAATACACGCTATCATTTTGTAATTATAGCATAGTCATTTAAGTCAATAAATCACTTTATTGGTTCCAGTTAATTAAGATCCGTACCCGGTCGGGGTACCGTGTACCTGGACCGAAACGCCCTATCACTTTTGTTTGCAAGTTTTTAATTGACCTGAATTTGTAACGTTTTTTAAAGACAGGTATCTAATAATCCAGCTATCGTCTTTAAATATGAGTTCTGCTAAATGGAATGCGTGACACCTAACATTTGTGAGTTCTTCTTATAACAGGGTGCGAGAGAAACCCTCGTAACTTTAGATTGCAAGTCGTTCTCTAATATCATCATCAATCATACATAAGAAACAATATGAAAACAATATTTGACGAATCAACAGCGCTGACGAGTCAAAGCCAAGTCAACTAAGTTACACAAGCATGAAATAGATACTGTCGTACTTAAATCCCACATATAATTAATTATACGTAGACGAAGTCACTGTTTGTTATCACTCCTCCAACGGCCTGACAGGTTTTTATGAAATTTTTCGTGCACATCAAGCAAGTCTCAAAATAAGTTCTAAAGTATCTCACATCTTCCAACCTCCTATTTTATAATCGCCATACGAAGTTGCACAGATCAGCTAGTCCTTGCTACTGTTCTAAATGCGTATGTAACTCTGTCTATTTGTCGGTCTTTCACGACAAAACTACAGAACGGATGTAAATGAATTTGGTACATAAATAGCCTGGAACCTTTTTTTTTTTTGTCGCTGGGAAATGCAATTTACGCACTAACCCTGACCGAGGAACAGTCAGGAGTGTGGGACTCGGCGATGGAAGGTCTCGCAATACCCACTAAAACCCAGCGGAACCCTCTTCATCCATTAGTGAGGCACCAGGTGATCAGCTTTCGCATTCTGCCCTGGTGTCCCGAATGAGTCCGACGGAGGATTCACGGAGGCGGGAGGAGATGCGCAAACATGCGCCGCCTTATATTCCGCCTAAATAGCCTGGAACCTGCATTGGCCATTTTTTATTGCAAAAGAAAATGTTGTAAGTGATGGAAATACCGTGATTTTTATCCTAGAGGCTTAAAACTTATTTTTAGGCTGTTTTTAAAAAAATACCTTCAAGGATGTAAAGTTACAATCCCTACTAATATTATAAATACGACAGAAACTCTGTCTGTCTATGGAGCCCTCACGTTTAATCCACTTAACCGATTTTAATGAAATTAAACACAAATAGTCTGGAGCCTCATGGACTGCCTCATTGGTCTAGTGGTTAGCATGTTCGACTACAGACATGAGGTCCTGGGTTCGAGTCCCGGGTCGGGCCAGTTTGAAATCGATATTGAGTTTTCTATTAAGATTTTCTCAATATTTGCCCGAAGTTGGAAAGTTGGCGGTGTGATCCACCCCCGTGCCTCGGAGAGCACGTTAAGCCGTCGGTCCTGCGCCTGATCTCTCTCCGGTCGTGTCGGATTCCCGTCACATCGGACTATGAGAGTGAAGGAATAGAGAGTGCACTTGTGTACTATGCCTGCCAATCCGCAGTGGAGCAGCGTGGTGGGTCTATGCTCTGAAAACCCTCTCTCATATGAGCGAGGAGGCCTGTGCCCAGCAGTGGGACGTTAGTGGGCTGCTACTTACTTTTTACTTACTTTAGTCTGGAGCCTGAGAAAGGACAAATAAGTCTCTACAGTGAAACACTGTTCCCAAAAACACTATTAACTGTAAATAATAATAATTAAGTGAATAGAGGTGAATCTTTATGATTTAGTTATGTTTTTATAAAAACAAACAACTTACAAACACTTTTTGTTAAGACTAATCATCGAAAATGATAGATCAATTTGTAACCATTTAGTGACTACTCTACTACATATTTTTTGTTATATATATAAAGCTCAAGGTGGAATTATCTATACACTTGGAATATTTCCGCAAAATAGCCCAGGGATAGCCCAACACTTTTTTTCTATGAAAGTTAGTAAATCTTATACACTAATTTCCTCAGCCTCAAAAAACATAAAAAACTTTTACAATTTAATTGATATTGAATGACCTCATTTTGTAATCCATATACTTTAAATTAAAAGGAGATATGTTTAAAAGTAAATCATAAAACACTCCAAGAATAGCTTATTTCTTAGTACCTGCAACGTTGTACCTATATGTTTATTTTATTAATTTATACCTTATACCTGCTAGCAATAAGGTACAATATTGCTTATGTAAATATATGCATTACTTGCTACTGAGTGTAATGAAAGATTGTATTTCACAACCAAGCAGCCATTGTTATGGAAGATATGTTATTATAACGTATACTAGTTGTAAGACCTGGGCTTGTAGATAAGATGACATCCTAAATAAGCTAACGCTTAAAAAATGTATATATATATGGGTATGCTGTGTGTCATATTGATATCTCACATGAACAAATTTAGTCATTCAATGTAGTATTATGGTAATTAGAATGTCATCTTGACTAGGATTATCATGATTTAATTTTTTATTGCTATATATTGCTTAGAAAAATGTAATGCTTTCTGAGGTGGAAACTTTTTTAGGGGTATTGAATCAGACTGCATCGTAACACAAGTATGAGAAAATTCAACTATTGTCAACTAACACCCCCAAAGAGAGATCAATGCATCACTCCTATAATTAGCCGGACATTATTAACAATGGTTTATACACATTTATAATTATATATATTGCAAATGTTATTACTTTGTAAATATAGAAATAAAAGTAGTCCCCTCAATTCTGTTACAGTCTTAAGCACACACCAATCTTATTTTATTTTATATAATATGTTGTATATAATAATATGTTTACTAGCTGACCCAGCAAACATTGTTTTGCCATATAATTACTATTATCGCTATTAAAAAAAAATTAGGGGTTGGTCATAGAAAAATGAAAATTTAGGGTTGTATATATTTTTGTATACAGTATCACAAAAAAAAATTTGATCAAAACTAAAATTTTTAAGTTTCCCTTAATTTTTTTTATTACAACCATTATCAATTAGGGGTATGAAAAATAGATAGTAGCCGATTCTCAGACCTACTGAATATGCATATAAAATTTGGTAGAAATCGTTAAAGCTGTTTTGGAGGTGTACAGTAACTAACATTGTGACAGGGAAATATTATATGCTAGATATAATAACAGATATATTTAATAATCATATTGTTTTAATCAAAATATGTAAAAGTAGAGACACAACCTACAAGCATTATCATTATAACTGAGAAGAAGAGAATCATAATTTGTTCTAATATTTTTTTTAGCTTTTGCAAGCAATAAATAGAAAGACTTTATAAATTAAAAGTCTATTTACTTATGCACCAAAATAATAACTTACAATTAATATAATAGCAATTAGTTACATAGTAAAACCAGCAGGAGCTATATCTAAAAGGGACTCCAAAAAGTAGACGAATGTTATAAAACAGGCTCACTGGCACAGTAATCCCAGGTTTGATACATCGGTAGGGCCAATTTAGAAAATTACACTCTCTAATTTGCTTCAGTCTGAACTGGTGGGAGGCTTCTGCTGTGGCTAGCCACCAGCCTATCAGCAGAAATGTACTGTAATTTGATTTGAAATTCTTTTCAATTATAAACATTTTATTAATTACTAGAAACTTAATTACAATTGAAAAGGAATAGGACTTTTTCTAATAGAGCTTACAAAAGCAGTTCAACCATATCAGAGATTAGCAGAAGGAAGAAGGCACAATCTCCCATAATTATCCTGTGAGGTCAAAACTGTAAGTTATTATAATTAATTAGACGCTAAAATTGACATCCAAAATGCTTTAAATACACTGTATGCCAGATAAAATAATGTCTACATTAATTTATATCAACACGTTTGTTTTTTCTCACTGTGCATCTAAAATAAACAGTGCCGTATACAAAACATTCGTATTGGCCGCATATTGGTTAAACACAAAGTCCTGAGATCAAACGAGAGTCTGTCGACAAACATCAAAGGGGCCGAAACGTGCAACGAATTACATACCCTAACAAAATACCATTAATATCTGCCCTGGATGACCGTAAACAACTATAAATAGCAGCCAAAGGACTAAGGATGCAACTCACCGGAAAGCAGGAGAAAAACGAACATCAAACGATATAAACACATTTTGCTCACTCGTTACCACTCAGATTAATGTCCTTTTATCAGTATTAACTAATGAAATACATGTTTTAATTTAGAAGACCTCTGGAAGAAGCATTTTACAACGGAAGCACGGATAAATAAACGCGATCGCCACGACACAACAGCTCTGTCTCTACACGCGCCGCACAGTACTCTGCTAAAGCAAACCAAACTTGAAGCCGTGAATTCTGAGCTTTCATGTACAACACACATCGATAAAACTTGGTTATAAATATTTACAATAAAATTCCAACCTTCATGTAAAGAATTAAAATACATTTTAAAATAACAAGCTTATCTGCTATTGTTACTGTTATTGAGATACTATTGTTATTACAAAATATACTTTAAATATAAGAGTTAAGGTTTGATTTTGCTTATAACTATAAATGATATTCTTATTATCTATACTTATAGGAACCGCTTTCATATACAGCACACATACACATAATACTTTAACAACACACGCACACAACTACAAATAGGTCCAGACAGCAGATAACTTCACTGCATATTTGACAGTTCATTCACACCAATTACGTTCTGTTTTATGTAAAATATTGTTATTTAAATATTATGGTATTAAAACTAGAGAAACATTTTTCTAAAATTTTAAACAGTAATAAAACTGTTTTGCTTTTTCCTTTTTATTATTTTATATTTAAAGTGTACTTTGATAGATACAGAAAAGTAATGTACGAGGACACCAGGAGATGTCGTTGTGAGTATTTTATTTGTTAGCTAGCATGAATACATTGCAATTTCCCAGTAATGCGTAAAACCAGTTGCTTTCTTATACCAAAGATAAATTTCAATAAAAATACAATATTTCTTTATATTATATATTTGTTCATAAAATACAAGAATATAGGATTCTTTAAAATTATATTTTATAGTCGATTCATATTTCATTTTTACAAATTAGATTTGTAAAAGAAATATTTTCAGTTTTTTTTGGTCTTGATTTGATTTAGTCTAACATGTGTGAACTGTCAAATATCAATAGATGAACCTTTATTATTAAAAAATATACTCTATTTTCTACTATTTAAACAAATTTTCTATTATAAAATGAAACAAGTAATGGCATGTTGTTATATTTTATTAAATTTTATAATGCTATATTTATTTAGCTTTTATAAATTGGTAATGAAATAGCTATTGTCATCTTTCATATGTCATATTTCTGCCTACAGCTGATTTACTCCAACTTAATATGAACTAACAATTATAATACATAGCAATTCATGATCTTTTAGATTAGTGAATTTAGGAAAAATGAAAAACCAATTTCAGACATTTTTTTTACTACTGAAGTGATACTTGGCAAAGGTTTGGGCCACAAGCAAAGGGAATACCAGAGTGGCATCAGCATACAATTTGATTGGAGTTGCATTTGGACGTATTTTCCCCCATGACACAGCTTCATCTGGCCTCGCACCAGAATCGCTACCATCAAATTCACTTGCTGTATTAACATACACAGCAAAATCAGCTCCATTTCTCATTAAATTAGCATTATTAATGTGATGTTTAATCACACCACCACCTAAAATAATCATGCCTGTGTTATTAGCTTTCACAGCCATTGTATTAAGTCTACGCAAGTCTCCAAGTATATCAATTATCAAACCAGGACGTTTGTAAGAGTGGAAATACATCATATCTCCCAAAGAACCATCTGTTAATGCTGGACTGAATATAGGAATATTGTTTCTCCATGCCCAATAACACACAGATGTTTCATCATTAATTTTTTCACCCAAACGTGAAATTATTCTGGATGGAGACCAAACAGTGCCATCACTGATTTGCTCATCTAGCATTTCATCTAATAACGGTGTGACCCATTCTTCAAATAAACAGTAGTTATCATTTGGCACTAAGAGATTTCCTATTCTGTTGATCCCTCTCATTCTCAACATTTTACCACTCAAATTAAAGTCACCAACATATGTTGGAGCTAGACATTTAATTAAATCTTCTTCTATTCCTCCTGCAGTAGTTACAATACAATCAACAAGTTTGTTTTTAACTAAAAATCGTATTGTATCTCTAAGACCGGATGATATCATGTTTGATGTGTAACCTAAGAAAATTGTACAGTTTGTCTTCTTCTTGATAAAAACATCTTCTTCGTAAGGATCGCTTGTTTCTTCAGTTAACGGAACCGAGCGACATTTTAGCATTTTATTGATTTCTCCAACTGCTCTACCAAAACTCGTTGCTTGGAAGCCAGATCGGGCGTAGCTATCTAATATTTTATTATAATCCGTGCCATTTTCCCAATCATATCCTGAAACAACAGGGGTTTCTGCTGGAAGTTCCTGACTGGGTACTAAAACTGCATTTACAGCCAAATCTGGGGCATGAGATTTCGTTTTTTCAATTTTCGGTTGGACATCCATTTTATATCAAAATCAGTTGCTTAACATAATCTTGAAAAAGGAAAATTTATTTACAGAGCTCTCGGTAATTTACCAAAATCAAATACGAAAAAATCATGTGAAAACAAAGACAGTTTGATTTTTACACTTCAATGTCAACCAGTATGTCAGTTTTCATCCAGTCTAAATGACGTTTTACGCCATAGATAATACCTATATACTGCTTATTTTATGTTCATCAAGAAGTCTGCATGCAATAGATAACATACATCAAGTCTTTTTGTATAGGTTTTTTTTTGGCCTAGTTAATTTTAATAAAAATAAAACTGAATACCTATGTTTTAATTGGATAGCTCTTATATCATGGCAAATAAAAACAAAATTTCGAGTATTTCTGATTATTCACAAGATGTCACCTTTGTAGTAAAACTTATAGAACATAGCTCTCTAAACAGACTAGACAAAACCATGAGACAGCTACCTACACCTAGCAATTATCAAATTTAAAAATTGCTTATTTAAGTAAGCATTTACAGCACTTTTGAGTCCTCACTTACAGGATATCAGCAATCAAAAACCTCGGTTTAATTTGCACACCTATACATTCTCGTTTCTTAAAAATCTTCTAAAATCACATACAATATAATTGAATTTATCAATCCTTTACAGAAATAATAATTGTAGCTCATATTAGAAATCTCCCTTTTAGCTTTCTTGAGTCGTGTTTAAAATAAATTTGCATTGTAGAAGATTATTTCGAAGTAATTGAAAAATCACAATATACCCTTTTTCATAAAAGTAACAGTATACATATTGTTTATATTGCTATGTTTACTTTAATTTTTTTATATTTTAAATTAAATATCTAATTTAATAAAACATACATTTTGTCTTATCGTAAAATATTTATTTAAATTGTTAAATATTAAACGACTAGAAACCAGGTAAAATAAATTAATAATATAGTAAACCTCTCTTTAAGAGAAGGGGGGGGGGAGAGTTAGAGAGAGAGAGAGAGAGAGAGAATATATAACTGAATTAATTTTAAACTACCTTAAATAAATATTAGCTTATGTTAGTTGTTAGAACGCGAAAAATTTAAAAAAATCTGTGAAGAGACATACATTTGGACGTTTATATTAGCTATTTTATTTCTATACAAGATAAATATTTCTCTAAAGTAATGTTAGGAAGACGAAATCTAAAGGAATATTGTAAAGAGGAAACGTTTATGTTTTTGTATGTATATATCTCAAAAAACTACTGGATTGTTTTCAAACATTTTTCACCATTAGAAAGCTGCATTTTTCTTGAGCGATGTGGGCTGTATTACTTTCTTAAAAAAAAATAGGGATCCCTAATAAAAAAGCCTTAATGTAACCCAAGGTGAGAACCAAAAAACCCGTCATTGCGTGCGCTGCGGAAACTATTTACGATAGAAAAAAATTGTTCTACAGTGTTATAGAACGTATTGCAATTATATTTTTTACATTTCAGAAGTTAATAAAAGTGGCGACAATAATCAAACCATATTATTCATACCTCAGTATTAATCCTAGTAAATGATATTTGATTAAAAGGAAACAGTAGCGATCCTTATATCATAGATATATGCGACTGGTGAGTTAGCTTATATTCCGAGGATACCAATAATACCCACCGATATACCTACACTGCTTTTATTTTTATCAAGCTAACAATTAATTGGAGAGATTTAAAAAAATTTTTCATTACTTACTTGAAATCAAGAATTTTGCAATTTTAATTTGCTAATGTCGTACATTCTACGTAAATGATGTTACGAATAAAAAAATGTATAAGATATATATTCGTTGTAAAGTAAAATCTATATATTGATAGATGTAAGTGTAGCATCTGAAAATCTGAAAGGAAGTAATTAAAAACTGAGCAAAAGAACTTTTATGTTAGGGAAAATAAATCTATAGTTCGTTTTAGTAGACTTTCCACTGCCACGAGATTGGTATTTAGTCAGGTGAAACCGCCGGGCATTGCTAGTGTTATAATATTTTGATTGAGCTGCTTCAAATTTTTTTACCGGAAATAGGGCAAAACGAAATTGCCGCGGGTTAAAAGATCAACTATTCCATATAAACAGCAATTAACCGGTCATGCAACACTTATATCATCTCGTTAATATTATCCAACACTCCCTTTCTAGCCATGTATAGTACAAGCTTATATAATACCTGAACTAATCTAGTCAGACCTCGTAAGCCTTATTGAGATGATGAGTACTCCTTAAATGGCTTAACGCCTCCTTGGTATACGGTATTGAATTTGTATATGGTATCGGATTTGTTTCTTGTTTCGTACCCCAAAATTAAACCCTTAAGAAATTCACAAAGTTTAGAAGATGGAGATTTTTTTTTCCGCTGAGAAATGCAATTACGCACCTCGACCGTGGAGTGGGAGTGTGAGACTCCGCAGGGGGAAGAACTCGCAATACACACTAAAACCCAACGGGACCGTCATCAACCGTAAGTGGGGAGCCAGAGGTTCATCGACTCATTCCTCTCTGGCTGGTAGATACACGCTGGTGGGCAGATATTTTACTGCGGGAGGAGTTGTATGAACCCCCGCCTGTTGTTTCCTACTCCCCTTCATCGAAGTTGGAGTGTTTCGGCGTCATTCACCCTCTCCCTTTGTCTTGCATCCTTAACCGAGATGACAGTCTCGCAGGAGGAAGCAACCGCTCCCCGGCCTGCTCACAGATTAGTATTGCACCAATAATACTTGCCAGTGAGAGTTCTGTGCTTATCAGCGATGTCATAATAAGTTGCTGTGGTTCTCGGGCGTGACATTGTCCCACCGTGCGGTTGGTTGTGTCTAAGTTGGCTCATGACAGATGGTCGGCGGCACACAGCCAACAGTTTGCTACAGGTATTTGCTGAAGCAACCATGACTGGTAAGCACGTGTACTAACCTATGGGAGAGCGATCGGTGCTCTTTGCCTAGCCATTTGTCCAGATAGTAGCAGATTGCCTCTATTATGGCCCCACCCGCTACTGAGGACCTGAGATCCTCCTTCCATCTTTGGGTTAAGACTCTGTTAGCTAGAATCGTGACCCTCCTTAACTCATCAGCGTCCGGTGATTCCCCTCTGGTTCTTGCGGCTACTCTGCTCTGGTAAGCAGCCGTAAGAACTTCCGCCCTGAGCTCCTATTGTGGAGTGTTGCTGCCGTCCATGACACTGTACGATACCCCGTATAGCTGTGATCGCTATTACCCTCTGGTTAGAAGACGGAGGTGGGGTGTTCAAAATGAGTTTTATCTAGGATTAAATCAGCCAGTTATAATTTTTCACTGCACTTACATTTAATTTAATAACCCCGCACCTTTTTGATCCGGAATTGAATCAAAAACTAACTAGCTACTATCGACGTGAACACGTCTCCAAAATCACATAGAGAGATAATTAAAAAAAACGAATAATAACAAAATCTGATGATACAGTTTAGCGGTGAAAATACATATATATCGCCTCCATACGAAATTAAATTACATCACTGGATAGCTAATGGATCAAAGAATTTATCATGCTAAATAAAGATTGTAACACATCACGCGCAACCGAGGGGGAAACCCCGTTGCGAGACGTATTCACGTACAACAAGCGGTCATGCCTTGGATTTGGATTGGACTTTTTTGGATTCTCCTATCCTAATTTCTTATTTTTATATAATTTGTAAGCTGCAATACATTTTTATGACATAGTAAACGGTACGTTATGTACGTATGACCACCTCTCACCAGTGAGTATGCGGTCATACTCACTGGTGAGAGGTGGTCATACGTTTAATTAGGATACTGTGCTAATATCACTGACTATTTAAATGTTTGGAATTGCTTTTGAAAAGAGATGATTATTTTACAAACTGGCTTTGAGAAAAGGTAACTACCTCACTTTGAATTAAATAAGATTCGTATTTTATTTCTGTATTTAAACTGTATAATTGTTTAAGATGTATATTTAGGTTTTATATCTTATATTTCCTTCTATATAACTTCATTATTTACTTTAAATAAAAAGAGAAAAAGAAACAGTTTCTACCATTACAAAACACGAGAACTCTGTCATTGACATAACTTTAAAGCTTCTCTATATTTTTGGGAGCAGAAAAGAGTTTTGGAAAAAGAATGAAATTTTATATTAAAATTTATCACATAAACACACTCTGGTTACACCAAAAGTATTCAATTTCGTAATGAATGATATTCAGGCCAACTATGAAATGGGGAACCTCTTGATGGGTGTAAAAACAAGGCAATTTTAAAGACGCTCACACATTGATATAATTCCGTAGTTTTGCGTACAGATGATGGCTTAAAATGAATGTAGAATGAAGCTTGTATCTATACAAATGCTATAATATAAGATAAATTATAAATAAATTATAGCACATACATACACCTGATCTCTCTCCGGTCGTGTCGGATTCCCGTCACACCGGGATATGAGAGTGAAGGAATAGAGAGTGCACTTGTGTACTATGCCTGCCAATCCGCAGTGGAGCAGCGTGGTGGGTCTATGCTCTAAACACCCTCTCTCATGCGAGTGAGGAGGCCTGTGCCCAGCAGTGGGACATTAATGGACTGCTACCTACTTATACATTCCCACTATACATTCCACTCATATACAGAAGTTTAGCTATAACCAGACATAAAATAGCAACATTATATTGCTTCGTTTTGTTGCATGAGTTCGTTTACCGTAAAATGTCCTTGGAAATGGGGTCGAAAAGTGCTCTTTCTAAACAGAAGTAAAGGATTTCTACAAGACCAAAATCTTCGAACGATATGTGTTGCCAGTGATGACCTACGGTTCTGAGACGTGGTCGCTGACTATGGGCCTCATGCGGAAGCTCAGAGTCACTAAGCGTGCGAGAGGGCTATGCTCGGAGTGTCTCAACGTGATGGAATCAGGAATGAAGATCTGTTGTAGAACCGACATAGTCCAACGAATCGCGAACTTGAAGTGGCAATGGGCAGGGCACATAGTCCGAAGGACCGATGGACGCTGGGGCCCGAAGGTGCTGGAGCCAGGCGCAGCAAGATAGGGTCTTGTGGACGTCATTATGTGAGACCTATGTCCAGTAGTTGACGTCCATCGGTTGAAGCGACGACGACGATGCCTATCGAAGAATAACTTTAATTAATATCAAGTGTACAAGATGCTTTTTTTTTGCTTTTTTAAACACGAAGTTTAATAAATATTCTACTATAAAACCTAAATAAGGTATATAGTTTTAGTAATTGCAAATACTTCCATTTTTAAAAGGTATCCTGGAAACATTGCAGTCCCTTTTTGGGTTGCATAAAAAGATAGAGGGTATTATAGTAAGTTGTGTGTATCTTTCTTTACGTACACACATTGATAAAGTTATATCACACAATTACGCAACAACAGATCCAAGTTAGATTGATGTTAAAATTGCAAGTATATGATTGGCCGCTTAAAATGTAATTGAGAACGTTTTATTACTTCATTTTTGAAGGAAGTATCAACATTCCTCATGTTTTGTATATTTCTAGACATATATTTTTTGTTGACGAGTAATTTTAACTTATGACTGGCAAGCCTCATTTTTTCGGTGGGAAATGCTTTTATGCATAGGACCCGACCATGGATTAGGAATGTGGGACTCGGCGAGCAACAAGGCCTCGCAATACCCACTTAAACCTAGCGGAACCCTCTTCATGGCTTGAGGCACCAGGGGTTCAACTTTTGCATTCATGCTTGGTGTCCTGGATGTATCCGACTAAGGATTGTCGAATGCGGGAGGGTTTTTGCAAACAGGCGCTGCTTAGTACCCCTTTTCCGCATTTTTTTTATTGATGACAGGTTAGCGCTTGACTGTAATCTCACCTGATGGTAAGTGATGATACAGTCTAAGATAAAAAAGGCGCTTATCTTTTAAGAGGCGATATACCCCTTACGGTTTCTACACAGCATCGTACCGGAACACAAATTTCTTTGTTTGGTGGTACGTTTTTGCTGTTAGGGTGGTAACTAGCCACGGCCGAAGCCTCCCACCAGTCCAGACTCAGTCAAATTAGACTTTCCTAAATTCGTCTTGCCGGGAATCGACCCGGGACCTCCGCTACCAAAGCGAATACTCGCACCACTGCGCCAGCGAGGCCGTCAAAAGCGAAGCCGTTTTCCGGCAGTGTGACGGAGCATCCACTGCAATCTCCCTCTCATGTTCGTGGGCTTCCTACAGTAAGGTGGTCTTCTCAGAGAACAGAGCCACTCCCGCCCAACATGTCTCACCTGAGAGCATCGCGCCTACAAAGGTCTCCAGTGAGAGGTCCGCTGATCAGCGCAACGAAGAGTTGACGCTGAGGCCCTCAGGCTGTAAAATCTGCGACATTATGCTGTGCTGAGTCGACAGCAGCACTTATGGCAGGCCAGTGACTCCTTGTGACCAGGATCTTTGCGAAATATACGTGTCCGGTCAGAATCTGCACCAATCTGTTGGTGAGCGTTCCGTGCTTTCAGGAAAGCCATTGTTTCAGAGAGGGCGGATCCCCTTTAGAGATGCCACGCCCACGCTATGGACCTGGGATCCTCTTTCCATCGTTGGATTAGAGCGCGGTTGGCTCCTGACCTGATCCTCCGGACCTGATCAGCGCCAACATGCACATCACGTACCCTTGTAGGCACCTTGTGGCCGTGGGAACTTGCGCACGATACTCTCACGGAAGATATGACTAGAATAATTCTGCGGTCTGCCTTCGAGCCCGTAGTAGAGAAGCGTGGTGGTCTCTCTCCAGGAGGAATCCTGTGGCCAGCAGTGGATGTTAGGTTGCTACTTTTTCTTTTTACTTTATATGAGGGTTCTCTGCAGACATGATATTTTCCCGGTTGAGCTCTACCACTGTTTACCAATTTAGTTTTATATTTATTATTAAACAACGAATAGCGAACCTGGTATTATAAATGCGAAAGTAATTCTGTCAGTCTGTCGTTTTCATGCCTTAGGGAAGGAAAGTTTGATATGATAAATTTTGGTATATAATTATATTAGACATAGAAGTCAGACATGCTAATTCCGTGAAAATTTCGTTTGATGGCTTCCCTGGCGTTGTGTTGCGAGTACTCACTTTCCTAGCAGAGGCCCCGGCTTCGATCCCTGGTAGGGCGAATTTAGGAAATTGCTTTTTTAAATTTGTCTGAGTCTGGACTGGTGGGAGGCTTCGGCTGGGGCTAGTTACCACTCTACCAGCAAAGACGTACCGCCAACCAAGAGATTTGTGTTCCGGTACGATGCTGGGAAGATAGAAGTGAAGTTGATGCTAGAAATCATAAGAGGTAAACTGCCTCTTATCAGATTGGATTCCTCATTAGATTGTATCGTCCCTTACCATCAGGTGTGATCACAGACAAGCACAACCTGTCAGCAACAACAAAAATATGTAATTCGAAGTTTATTAAAGCTTGTATGTGCAACAATAATTACTCAAGGTAAATTTTCATGGGGGCTAATTGAATAATTTCAAAATACCTTAATTATACAAAATATTTAGTTACATCGATCACAGGTTTGCCTATAAGACTTTGGAAAAGATATAAAAGGAAGGTACACCTTTACTTTACTTATAAATATATAAAAAAAAATTATATTTTAACTACAATAATAGCATTATCAACTTAGTTTTTTGTATGTATGTAACGGAATCATTGAACTCGATTTTTATTTATTTATGATACTACAGCAATATAACTTACTTTTTAAAGGATTTTTGACCTTCAGTATTGAAGAAAGCGGCTCAGAAGAAGAGAATCGAAAATAATTATTAGTTTAAATAGAAAAGCCCGTGTTGAGAGGAGTAAACTGAAACTGAACCAAGTACCGCACACTTTGAAATAATTATATGTATTTGGTTACTCTATTCTAGACTTAAACATATTATTGGTCTTCTATTAAAACGTAGTGTTTTTAAACTATTATCTACTTTATTTAGCTAAACTGTAAGCGCGTTGAATTCTTATGGGCGAAAAAAACGGTCAAATTTATTTTATTGCATTCGTTGTCTCTTAAACTTTCGTAAAATTATTTTTTAACTACGCAAAGTAGCATAATATGAACAGCTATATAATAATTGAGTATTATTTTCTAATTAAATGTTGATGTTAAAAACGTAAAATTAATAAAAGTACGTCCTTGAGTCCAGAGTTCGATGAACAATATGGTAATTTCATATCTTACAAAAGTTATTGAGTATAATAAATGAAGTACTCGCCTGTCATGGCTAGATTAAATTACTTTAATACGATATAAGCCATGCATGATATCAAAGGAAACGTTTTATGCGTATATTTAGAGTAGGTCAGATTAGATAAAGTCAGTTAGGAAATTTCTATATCCTGTTAGGGATTGATAATTTCCTTTAATGCAATTTCTAACATACTTTTAAAACTATAACTTTTCATAATATATTCTCGTTGGGATTCACATAAAAGTAAAGTAAATAGCAGCCCATTAACGTCCCACTGCTGGGCACAGGCCCTCTCACTCCGAGGAGCGAGGGTTTTTAGAGCATAGACCCACCACGCTGCTCCACTGCGGATTGGCAAGCATAGTTCACAAGTGCACTCTCTATTCCTTCACTCTCATAGTCCGATGTGACGGGAATCCGACACGACCGGAGAGAGATCAGGCGCAGGACCGACGGCTTAACGTGCTCTGCGAGGCACGGGGGTGGATTACACCGCCCACTTCCCAACTTAAAGCAAATATTGAGAGAATCTTAATAGAAAACTCAATATTGATTTTTGATTTGGCCCGACCCGGGACTCGAATCCAGAAGCTCATGTCTGTAGTCGAACATGCTAACCACTAGACCAATGAGGCAGTTGCTGCATTGCAATATTTGAAAGGTGAATTATGTGTGAAGCGATGGTTTAAAGGTTTCGAGTTCGATCCCGGGTGTGGCGATCACTAAAAATCAAAAAATAAATATAAATTTTAACAAAAGATGAACCGCCTTCAAAACAAACTTACAAATACATTAATATGCTCTAAAAAGTAAGAAATAACTGCGTATTCTTTTATAGTGTTCTTCGTATTGTTATATTTGGAGTCGGTGTCAGCCAAGGAAGATGTTCCCCGGGTGTCCACTTGGCAGCTCTAACGTTTCTCCCACCTATAGCTATATATGGTACCTTGGCTGACACCGACTTCAAATATAACAATACGAATAACTCTATAAAAGAATACGCAATTATTTCGTGCTTTTTAGAGCATATTAATGTATTTGTAAGTTTGTTTTGAAGGCGGTTCTTTTTTTGTTAAAATTTATATTTATCTTTTGAATGGATTTAGACTGACAATTTGATTTGGATTTCCCCATATTTCAACGGGATCAGAGATAAAGCGGTTGACGTCAATGGACACAGATAATTATATATATAACAGTAATTAATTTCAAAGACGTCAAATTTAATGCAGTATGTACACCGTCATTTTCTGAGTAATTTCCTGTATTGAACCTGTTGAGGCGGCAATTCGTCAAAAAGCACCCGCACTCTAAGAAACGATGTTATTATTAAAAAGTTAATTTCCCACAGTGTGTTTAACTAGCATCAATCATTCGCTGTAAAGGCTGGATTACACCGCCAACTTCCCAACTTCAAGCAAATATTGAGAGAATTTTAATAGAAAACTCAATATTGATTTTGAATTGGCCCGACCCGGGACTCGAACCCAGAACCTCATGTCTGTAGTCGAACATCCTAACCACTAGACCAATGAGGCAGTTTATCCTATAATGCCTAGTTGCAATACTCATCAGTGAGCAGGCCTGGAGAGCGGTTTTCTCCTTTTGCGAGAGTATCTTCTCGCTTAAGGAGACACGACAAAGGGGAAGGGCAAATGACCCTGAGTCACTCCGGCCCCGACGAAGGGGAGTTGGAAACAGGCTGTAGAAAGTCTGTAAGCTGGCTACAACCGAGGGGCCAGAGAGGAATGCCTTAACGAACCACTGGCTTCCCACTCATGGTTGACAACGGTGCCGCTCGGTTTTAGTGGGTATTGCGAGTTCTTGCCCCTTCGCGGAGTCCCACACTCCCAACCCCATAGTCGGGGTGCGTAAATGCATTTCCCAGCGATAAAAAAATCCTATAATGCCTAACTTATAATTAACGCTTCGTCGTCGTCGTCGCTTCAACCGATGGACGTCCACTGTCCAGCATAGGTGTCACGTAATGCCGTCCACAAGGCCCGATCTTGCGCCGCTGGCTCCAGCGGCTACCGACGACCCTCTTTATATCATCGGTCCACCCTGTGGGGGGTCTGCCTACACTGCGCCGTCCGGCGCAGGGTCGCCACTCCAGCACCTTCAGCCATCCGTCCATCGATTTTTGCTGTTAAACTGAACACGGGTTAAAAACAATTCTACTTTAGGATAAAATATTGAACATAAATAAGGAATAAAACTACTTTACAATAAAAAAATATAGTACAATATACTATCTCATTATACATGTCGATGTGACTGTGCTACGTCGCTACCTTTAATTTTTGAAGTGAAACTTCACGCCGTGTAGATATGCAGCGTTTTTTATACTTTAGTCGGCCTCGCTGGCGCAGTGGTGCGAGTATTCGCTTTGCTAGCAGAGGTCCCGGGCTCGATCCCCGGTAGGATGAATTTAGGAAATTGTATTTTCTAATTTGTCTGAGTCTGGACTGGTGGATTCGGCCGTGGCTAGTTACCACCCTACCAACAAAGACGTATCGCCAAACAAAGAGATTTGTGATCCGGTACGATGCTATGTAGAAACCATTAGGGGTGTATCGCCTCTTACCAGATTATCGCGCTTCCATCCACTTTCCATCAGGTGAGATCACAGTCAAGCGCTTTGTATAATTTAATATGCTATTTTTCATAAAATAAAAATATTTAATTATGCAGATGTTTGCTACCTGGACTTACCACTATTTCTCCTTAATAAACTGGAGCGGCTGCAAAATCTAGTTATACGATTCTATGGGTTGCGAAAATTTGACCACATCACCCAATACAGTCTGCAGCTGAAATGGGTGACGATAAAAGATAGACGTAACTTTCATGCTTTATGCTTCCTCTATAGTATACTTTATCTCTCAAAGACTCCTATACCTTAACCGCTTCTCCTTCGTCGGCTACGAGTCCTCTTTTCCTCTTAGTCTTTGGTCGCGCAGTGATAACAAGTTATCCACTCCATCCTGTCATTCCCGTTTAAATTTGAGTCGTACACAGAATGACTTTGGAATGGTATTCCATATACAATTAGACATTCAGCCTCTTTGGGAATCTTCAAAAGTCGTTTTAAGGCTCATTATCACTATAGCTTCATGCATAAGTGAGTAAGTAACAGCCCTTTAACGTCCTACTGCTGGGCACAGGCCTCCTCACTCCGAGAAGCGAGGGTTTTTAGAGCATAGATCCACCATGCTGCTCCCCTGCGGATTGGCAGGCATAGTACACTAGTGCACTCTATATTCCTTTACTCTCATAGTCCAATGTGACGGGAATCCAACACGACCGAAGAGAGATCAGGCGCAGGACCGACGGCTTAATGTGCTCTCCGAGGCACGGGGGTGGATCACACCGCCAACTTCCCAATTAATCGGGCAAATATTGAGAAATTATTATATATAAATAATAAGACCGCCTTTGCATGCTGCTAGCTTTAGTTTTTGTATTTTCTTATATATTTGTGTGCAATAAAGTGTACTAAGTCAGAAAAAAACTCACTTCTATTGAATCCCCAAAAATCAAAATACATGGCATTAGGAACCACAAAAATGACAAAAGTGATTGAAGCTCTAGATCCAAAAATTACTATAGGGAACAATTACATAGAGAAAGTTTACGAGTCGAGGAATCTAGGTATCATTTTTGATTCAAATCTGCATTTCGAGTCATACATATCTAAAATTATTAGCAATTGCTTCTGCAGATTGAAAATCCTCTACAAAATAAGACCTTACCTTAATGTAGAAGTAAGGCTCACGGCTTTCTGATTCACTTGTCCTTTCTAAGCTAACCTATGCAGATACGGCCTATGGACCTTGTTTATTGGAAAGAACAAAGAAATTAATACAGAGAGTCCAAAATGCCTGTGCACGGTTCATCTATCCCATTGCTCCACGCTCACATATAACCCCTTACCTGAACAAGGCCAATATGCTAAATATGTCAGCCCGAAGAAATTTACACCTGGCCACCTTATTATTTGGCGTTATATCATCAGGTAAGCCGGAGTATCTGTTTTCACGGATCGAGTGGGGAAGACAGCACGGTAGATATGCACCTAGAGGTTCGGCTTGTCAAATAGCAGTCCCAAGACACAAGACTGCCGCATTTCGTGGAAGTTTCAGGCTTGCTTTTGCTAAAATTTGGAATATTATCCCACCCCCCATTCAAAACAGTACGTCATTGTTTGTCTTCAAATATAAACTTAAAAATTATTTACTGGACAAACAGAAAGCGGATGAATAGTAATAACACTAACTTTTAGCCGGCGAAGCAGCCTGAAAAAAAAAAAAA